>CM061043.1:58582844-58739695 GCA_030762985.1 Adelphocoris suturalis
TTTTTCTTCTGGAATCTGTAGGGGATGCTGCTCGCTTGCTTGTTATACTGCCCACCCAACTTCACGTGGAACCACGAAAAGTTTATTAGGGAATGTTGTACTGCCCACCCAACTTGGCAGACGTGCTCGCAAGGTATCTGGTGACATCGAACCCTTCACGTCAATTCTTGAGCCTTCTCTCGTACTTCCGCTCGCAATTTGACCGAGTTCTCGTCACTTTTTTCGATATCCGATTTCGGATTCAGATTCGGCGAGATCAAACCTTTATTTCGCCCGCGAAAACTCTACGCTCGCCTCCACGTCCAGCCGGGGGGCAAGCCCCCCGGACCCCCCATTAAGTTGCTCGCTTCGCTCGCTTGTGTGGCGTGTAGGGAATATTGCTCGCTTCGCTCGCAAAGTCTGGCATGTAAGATATGTTGCTCGCTTCGCTCGCAAAGTCTGGCATGTAGAAAATGTTGCTCGCTTCGCTCACAAAGTATGGCATTTAGGGGATGTTGCTCGGTTCGCTCGCAAACGGTAGATCTCAGAATTTTACTCGCTTTGCTCGGTAGATCCCTAAGGGTAGGTTTAACTTCTGTAGGGGATGCTGCTCGCTTCGCTCGCTTGAGGCAGTTATATTGCCCACCCAACTTGGCAGACTTTTTTTTCTGTTGGAAATTCTTACAAACCTTATAAAACTACTTCGAACCACGAAAAGTTTATTAGGGGATGTTGCTCGCTTCGCTCGCAAACGGTAGGTCTCTAAGGGTAGGTTTAATTTAGGGGATGCTGCTCGCTTCGCTCGCTTGAGGAAGTTATACTGCCCACCCAATCGGGGATGTTGCTCGCTTCGCTCGCAAGGTATACCTGTATATAGGTAGGAAAAAAACCCGTATTCATTCTTTTGAAATAGGCCTGCAGGTAATATTATGAAATACCTGACCAGATTTCTTCGTGGAGCCTCCTCGAACACGGCAAAAAATTTCTGATGTTAAACGCTTCTCCTCGCTTCCGCTCGCGATTTGACCGACTTGCTCCGATTTTGGATTCAGATTCGGCGAGTCTCGCCCGCGAAAACCGTTCCGGACTTTTCGAGAAAACGGGTCCGTACTCTCGCATTTTTTTTACGCATTTCCCGATACTTTTTCGCGATCCGATCACGCCGTCGTCTTCCTCGTTCAAAAACCTACAACCAACTTCCGCTTCTGGAATATGTGTCAGTGATCTGGTCCCTACACTACAGATACCAAAAACCAATTGGAAAGAATCTACCAACAATTCCTCAAATAAGCGGCATTTAAGCTGCATATTACCGAGGATTCCGTTAACTAGTTACACTATACCTACCTTAGATGTGCATTGCCGACCAATCAGCCTCCATGACTGAAGATATTTGTCGCTTATTCTTCCACAAGCTTCTGACCGGATTTGGCTTTCACCATCTCTATTGTCCTAGATAAGTTTCCATATTTCTCGTGTAAGTTCTCGTTCAAACAGTGTTTTCTGGATACGTTTCGTGGCCTCCGATTATCTTCAGCAGCGACCTTTATCAAGATTGCCGAGTCAGGCCAACCTGATTACCGATCAGTGTCATGAAATCGACTTTTCTGATCAATTGTCACGTTTTAATCATTTGCACATCTGCAAAAATAGCCGATTATCCAGCGAAATTGCCTTTTGAAATTGAAGGGTAGGTATAGTTTCAGTTTTTTTTTGTGTATTTATAATAACTGCTTTTTCTATATTTCCTCTCATAACGCGGATAGTTTATCCTTTCTTACCATTATAATCTCATTAACCGAATTTCCGAAGAAAAAATGAGCTATTTTTATGGCTTCAAAATTTTTAATTTGGGGGGGGGGGGGGGGGGGGCTACAAATTTGTTTCATACGTCTAAGAACACAATCCTACATTTTAACGTCATATATATATATATCCAGACAATAACTTCCTTAAAATACGCCGTAAACGTGAAAAATTCGTTCCGACAAAGAAAACTCCGTCTTGGCATAAGTCAGGTCGATTTCGTTGGCCAGACCGATCGCTCCAAAATTCCAATTCAAATTTATATTTTAGTGGCCGACAAATTCTTTTAAAAACTTTATTTATTTTTATTATTATCATTATTTTTTTTAACAGTAGGGCATGTGGGGTGTCACAGTCGAAGTATTTTTCAGCGCTTAGTCGATTGCAATCATCAATCCCAGATCTCTGAGATTCATAAGTGGGAAAAATCAGTTTTTAGGAGGAAAATGCCCATAATTGATTAAATTTTGACAATAGGGCAAGTGGGGTGTCAAAGTCGAAGTATTTTTCAGCGCTGAGTCGATTGCGACCACTCCCAGATCTCTAAGATTCATTAATAAGTATGAAAAACCGATTTTTAGGACAAGGAAAATTCTCATAATTGACAAAAATTTTGAGTTTGGTTGGTTCTTCTAAAATGTTCTTTGCGATCTCGCCACAAGGCTGTCAGTTTTACACAGGACATGTTTGGCCTCAATTATCAGAATCTAAGTGCTTAATTTAATGTTATCCACAACTTTTCTTTGAAAACTCGCTCTAATAGTCATGCTGCAATACTGAATACTATTTAATTTACATTGTATTGCGCTTGTCCGTATTTCAACAATAAATAAATAAATTAATACACACACACGCTGACAAATGCCAGCTGAGTAAAAGTGATGACTGACTTCTTTCGTCAATTACCTCAAACATCGTAAGGCACCTGATTAGCGGACTTATGAGTTACTATTGTTACTACCCACTATAAAGTAAATAATATATAAGTATAGCTACCTCCATGTCTCTGTGCAATCAAGTCTGATCTCACTCTGAAAGCTTGAAGGGGAAGGACGGTTAGATTTTATATAATTGGCTGCAAGCCACTACCTATCACCAGTAATCTGTTGACCCAGTAAATCCTCTCGGTTCGTTTCGAGTCACGAGCTGGTGGGGGTAGAGTTTATACTCACAGGTCAGGGGTCAAGTCCGCTGATCTGCGGTCGGGGGTCACGGGTTAATATTATTGATGTGGCTTGTTGGAGAGTGGCAACGTAAATAGCAATTTAATTTGTGGGATGAGCCATTAAGGAGGAAACCTCAGCCAGCTGTCTATAGCTTCGATCTCAGTGCGCGTTCTGATAGTTCTCGAACTCATCAGAACTGGGAACTTGTGGAACCGCGTTCTGCACTGCAAACAATTTCAGAACTTGGGATAACCTGTGTAGTTGTTTGTAACCTCACTCACCTCGTGTTACCTTCTGGTGTTCCTTTTCAGAATATTTTTAGTTCCCGGGAATATCGTTCAACTATTACGCCACAGCAATTTAAAAAATAATAATAATAATTTAAAAAAAATAATAATAACAAAATAAATAAAAAACGTAAAGACGAAACGCTTGCATACGAGTCTGCAACACATTGGGACATTTTATGTCTTTAGTTGCAGACTCATATGTGTTGCAGACTCGTATGCAAGCTTTAAGAGCTACTCAGCTGATCCGGACCGGGCATAGTCAAGTAAATGTCCTAAAGAGGCTACTTACGGAAATTACAGCTTCCTAGAGTGTAAAGCATAGAAATTACTTATTAAAATGATTTAACCACCGCTTCAAAAATCAAACCGTTCTCGCAATATTGGGATCACCTACTATGAATCAAATCATCGAAACACCAGCTCAATGGAATCATCATAAATTAACAAGCGGTTGCAATCATGTTCACAATATCAATTATTGAGAATGATCACCTGAGTGTACACAATTTTTCAAATAACCATGCTCATAACTCAGCTCGTGGGCCACGCACTTCACAGTAGTTAACATAATATGGTTGGATAAATCGAGAGCTTTCGAACGAATGGTCAACGAATTTTTTTGGATGAAAAACGATGAAGTACCATTTCCCTAGCAACGACTCGGTTGTAAGCGGAAATCTTCAGAATATTTTCGTGAGCAATTTTCCGTGACGTTTTTTTAGTTTATGTGCCATAGCAAAGACATAAAATGTCAAAATAAAAATCTACATGACTGAGGAGTATACTCGAAAAAATTTTAGTTTCGTGGATGTAGTATGTAGACGAGATCTAACTATAACTTCCATCTCGTCCTCATCGTCTACAAACCACGAAACAACCATCGTCGAAACTATTGCTTTCCGAACTTGACGAGCTAGTTGACATTTCGATCATAGAATAGGTAGGTACTTGTACTAACGTACAGAGGCTAATGTATGGTTAAGTATGATTTCGATGAAGAAGAAGAGAGTTGTTAACTCCACGAGATCCGAAAAATTGTGAAATGCGCATGCGTTAACTACGTCCTTGCTTTCGAGTTCTGACAGTTTCGATAAAAAACGGGAACTGTCAGAACCGTTCGGAACTGGGTTCGCAAAATACTGAGAACGCCGAACTCGGCGTTCCGGAACTGGCGTTCTGGCACTGTGAACGACAAAACTGGACTGCGCTTGCCCGAACTCGCAGAACGCACACTGAGAACAAAGCTTATTATACTGTTTGTTATGTATAACATAATAAATATACTGTGTTGGCTATTAGACGGATTTAATTATTATCTTTAATATATTATTATTTGAAAATTGTTATGCACATGTGTAGTGGCAAATAAAATTGATCTCTCTCTCTCTCAGCAGATTTTTTTAATGAATAACAACATATTATATATATATATATATATATATATATATATATATATATATATATATATATATATATATGTATATATGAAATTACCAATATCATGGTCACGCTGAATGATTGGAACCATTTTTGTATGTTTGCATATTTACGACCTAATATGATCCTACTAGATACGACCTAATAAAATCATTATAGGTATTACTTCAACCGCGAAAATCGATCTTCCCTCCTATTACCACAAATTAACATTGTTTTCTACCCAAATTCCGATTGAATTTCTACCTTGAGTTGGGTTTTTATTTTCTTGAGAGAAATTGTTTATTCAATTTTATTGATCTATTTATTTCAAATTAAGGGCAGGCCCAATTACACAAAATTACAAAACATTTGTCAGTGAATAATGATATCTGTGCTTCTACGGTACGAAAATAATAAAGGCACTTCAATAACTAAACTGAAATTGCCGATTATGATACAAAAAAAAAAAATAAAATAAAAATAAATAAATGAATAATAATATTAAAAGGTGATTTTACAGAAACTATTAAACAAATAATCACAGGAGGCAATAAATGACTTAGGAAACTGGGGTACACATGTCGAAAAAGTTTGGCCGTACGAGGCGGGGATATGAAGTGGAGGGCGATTTCTGAGGTAGTTGGTTGGAGAAAAAGACACGTTGAAAAGTACTGAGTATCTGGTGGACAGACAGAGCGTTACAAGATTTAATTTTGAAAGCAATGCTGGGCAGTCAAGACGATTGTTCAGCAGTTTATGCAAAAAAGTGAAATCTGCCATGCATCTGCGTTTTTCGATGGGAAGCATGGCACTCATCTAATAGATAAGTGTAGTCAACTTCACTTGAGGGAATTCCGAGCTTATAGGCTATGCACCGGAGAAATTGATGTTGCACCCTCTCCAGGCTGTACTTGTGGATATTATAGTTTGGTGACCAAGCTGGAGAGGCGTGTTCCAGAAAAGGAAGCACAAAGGTCTTATATAATATACAACTATTGCTCAACATGTTTTATAATTTACTGTTTTGCTCTGGATTCCGCTGTAATTGCATAGAGGGATAATGCTCACAGGTTTAATGTGAGAATACATTTATCCTGAATCAACTGTCTTCATGCAATTTATTGCATGGATACTAAGAGACTCCTTTTTAGTAACCTTATGAACAGCAATTGTAACCTCATTAGTAGCCAGCTGACTTCTAGAAAGTGTTATTCTTCTGTTATATTTTAACATTCTTTTAATTTTAAGTAACATGACTTTGATATGGGAAAGTAGCTATCCTCCCACTTATTTGCCACTTAATAGTGAGAAACTTACACCTTCTACTTTATGATTAGGTAGGTACCTACAAGTACTTCACCTTCCAGGTAAACCATTGCCTTAAGCCCCAACACATTAAGTATTGTTCCACTACTTCTAGAATTATTTATTAAATCAGTATTCACTAATTGAACTCTCCTGGATTCCTAATTTATAGTCATTCTCTGATGACGCCTAAATGAGGCGAAACTAGTAAGAACGTGACAACAAATAAAGTTGAAGAAGCCAAACTATTATATTCTTCTCCCTCAACCACCCGCTATAGCTATAGCTCAACATTTATTATAATTTACTTTTTGCTCTGGATTCTGCTGTAATTGTAGACGTTGAATGTGAGAATACATTTATCCTAAATTACTGTCCTTATGCTATTCATTAAGGGAAATAGAGAGCCACCATTCTATAAATCTAAGCGATCTTGATGAATATTCATTAGGCAAGGCGTCGGAGTTAAGGAAAAAAATTAGTTCATCGATCCTGTTGAATCACTTAAGCCAAGGGCTTGCATTCAAGAAGTTGAAGAGCGAGTGCCTCATACTTTATTATGGCGAGAAAATATTATAAGGAAACCACTTAGTATTCCCTCACTTCTTTAGCGAGTCGGTTATAACCCGTTGAACTACCCAGACGGATGCTTGTGCGGGGTGTCGCTCCTCAGAGTGAATAAATCAGGATCCCTCGCTTCCAGCCAGCGTGTAACATGGGCGCTGTTACCATACCTATACACCAATACAGCTATACATAATGCGTAGCTAAGGGCAGGGTTCGAACCACGGACGCTCAGAATGCGAGGTACGTATTTCGGTAAACATGGCAAAAACAGAGGAAACCCTCACTGCCACAGCCTAAAATGAGAAAATTGTCCCTCTTTGCCAGGGGGTAATTTTATGCGTGCGAGCATTTTCTTAAATTTTTATCAAAATAATGCGTTTATTTTTCATCATGCACCAAGGCACACATAACGCCCTGAGGTCACTGGCAGCCGTCAAATCACATGAAGGAAACTTATATTAGGTGCCATGAGGTAGCTGGTGGACTCGGAAAAAATCACCTTTTGTGCCTTGAGGTCACCGGTGGACCTAGAAAAAATAACCTTGTGTGCCTTGAGGTCGCTGGTGGACCCGGAAAAATCACCTTGTGTGCCTTGAGGTCTCCGGTGGACCTGGAAAAAATCACCTTGTGTGCTTTTTGGTCACCTGTGGACCCGGAAAAAAATCACCTTGTGTGCCTTGAGGTCGCCGGCATCGGCAGGGCTTCCACTGACGCACTTTAGGTTTCCCCTCAACTTCATTCAAATTCCCCTTTTTTCCCCTTTCATAGCACGCTAATTTCCCCCATTTTTCCCTTGTGTTCGAAGTATATCCAGGGTTGCCTCACGTAGTATACAAATGTATTATGTGTTCTACATTTTCTTTGAAATGCAATATACTATATTGTAAAAACATTTTTTAGAAAAATACGTACATATAAAGTTGTAACTATATTAATATTTTGAATTCCAGAAAAAATTAGGTATGGGACCCTAGTTAATTAGGAGGCCTGTAAATTCAATTGTTGCGATGTACTATCATTTTACCATTCGATTGATGCCCTTATTTCATATCTTTTATTTCTCTTTAATGCAGTTTCTTGGTCCCCACCTTTTTGAGCCATTGTAAAAATGAAATCATCATAAAACCAACCGTAACGGTTTTTCTTAAGGACTTAAGTACCCCCCAGAGGTGCAATGGGGCCTAAATCACGAGAGGGAGGAGAGGAGAGTGACAGTATCCCGTGAGAGAGATACTACTCCTACTAATAGCATTAGAGTGCTATGTTGGGAGTAGATTGGTTTTCCAGTTCTTGGATCACCCACCCATCCTTTCGAAAACATGAGTAAATACGCCCGACGCCCGTTGGGTGACAACGGAGCAACGGCAGCGCTTTCTCTGGGATTCTGACGGGAACTCTGTCACACTCCCTCCTTAAAGACATATTTGATTGAAGAGCAAGTATGTAAAACAGGTGGAATAGTTTACTGGTTGAGAACTGATGCTCATTAATAAATAGCTGCATTGGCGATTGAGGATGAGAAAAGAGAAATTAAAACAGGATGGATCTTCATATGAAGTATTTATTAGGTAGTTAACCCCCAATCAAAGATTGGAACAATCGGGAATAATATAACTTGTCAACCAGTAGACTTACAGTAGGGAGCTGCCCATTTTGGGGACATGAAAATGCGAACTATGCCCTGGGGAATTAACGGAGCGACGGCAGCGCTTTCTCTGGGATTCTGACGGGAACTCTGTCACAACGCTTTTTTCGTTTAGGTGCCAAAGTAAAGACATAAAAACGCTTGGATACGAGTCTACAACACATTGGGACATTGTATGTCTTTGGTTGTAGACTCGTATGTGTTGCAGACTCGTATGAAAGCTCTAAGAGCCACTCAGCTGATCCGGACCTTGGGCGTCGTCAAGTAAATGTCCTAAAGAGGCTACATACGAAATTACAGCTTCCTAGAGTGTAAAGCATAGAAATTAGCTTGAATAGCCACTCATCTGATCCGGACCCTGGGCATCGTCAAGTAAATGTCCTAAAGAGGCCACATGCGAAATTACAGCTTCCTAGAGTGTAAAGTATAGAAATTACCTATTAAAATGATTTAACCACATCTTCACAAATCAAACCGTTCTTCATAGCGATCATGTTCACATTAACAAGCATTGAGAATGATCACCTGAGTGTACACAATTATTCAAATAACCATGCTCATAGCTCAGCTTGTTGACCACGCACATCGCAGTAGTTAACATAATATGGTTGGATAAATCGAGAGCTTTCGAAAGAGTGGTTAACGAATTTTGTGGGATGAAAAATGACAAAGTACCATTTCCCTAGCAACGATTCGGATGTAAGCGGAAATCATCAGAAAACCAACGTAACGCATTTTTTCACGCTTTTTTCGTTTATGTGCCAAAGTAGAGACATAAAATGTCAAAAGTTTCATTTTCTTGGGAAATTCGCAACACAATATCGAGTTTATCGGCCCTAACTTGTACTTACCCACCGTTATTATTTTTATTTATACAGGGTGTCTACAGAAATTTTGGGACAAACTCATAGAATCGATTTTAGAGCTCATTTCTGATCGAAAGTTACTCATAGAGATTTCTTTTTAAACGCTCTTTTTTTCAAGTTATTCAATTATTAAGATTTTTCGCGTGTTTCGTACCTAATGAAATTAAAACGGCATTCTTTTTCGGTGACATTATAACTCCCTCTAGAATCATAGTAAACCCAAAACTAAGAAAACCTTTAGAAAGACCGTTGAATGTGTGACGGTCCTCGAGGTAGGAGGTGAGATGTCAGGGGATGTCGTCATTGGGTGCTGGGTTCGCAAGGGGGATCTTCTGTCGCCACTCCTCTTCAACCTGGTCGTGGATATGGCATTGGGTAAGCTGCCAGATGAAATAGGGTTCAATCTCGCCCCTGGGGAATGTCACCCGACTCGCTGAAACCCGTGAGGGATGTCGAAAGGGAGAGACTATACCACATTTAGAATGACGGAGCAAGAAGCTGGATATCGTTGCCGTCAAGCCCGATGGGTCTGCAATAGTCCTGGATGTCCAGGTTGTCAGTGGCAGTGTGGACATGGAGCAGACCTGGCGGGCGAAAATGAATAAGTATGATAGAAATGATCTGCGGCAAGCGATTTCCGAGCTAAATGGAGTGGCGACCAATAACATCAGGGTCATGGCAGCGACCGTGTCATAGCGCGGGGTGTGGTGCGGGAAAAGGGCCAAGGAGTTACTCAAGTTAGGCATCTCGGCGGGAGTGCTCCGTGGTATCACCACCCACGTCCTGAGGGGTTCTTACTTGAACTGGTGGTCATTCTATAGGGGCACCTCCTTTCATCCCTATCTTCTTCCTCCTCCTCCTGCAATATCCTTCATCCCTAGAGCCGGCGTCGGGTAAACCTGGGCGTCCTCCCCACTTTTTTTTATTTATTTATTAATTTTTTCAAAATAATGGTGTGCCCCTTCCGCCTTTGAGGGGAGATATGCAAAAAAAAGTGTGTGTTTAATTTTTGTTTATCATTATTATTTTATTTCATTGGCCCTAGAAATAGTTATTGTAAAATATGCTTACAACAGTTGGATCTACTGTTAACCAATTATGTTCTACTTTAAACTAGATACTACTACTACAATACGTAGGTACTTCATTCCGTTTCAAGATACGTATTTCCCCCAACTATTCTCACCCAGTTATTATGGCTTTACCCGCACACAGCAGTATTTCCAAATAGTCATTACGAGTTCGTAAGAAGAACTATTTTTAAGAAACGTGGCGAGTGGAATGTATGGAGTCTATCTCTGCCGTTCTCCAAGATTGATATTGTTGACCTAGTGACTCCCCAGGAGCAAAATCCTTGTTTTCTAAGCTCCCTGGGCAGGCTTACATCCTTTAGCAATTCTGCTCGCCGACCCCCCTCAGCTTATCTACTTTTCTCTCTTAAGCCAGCTTTTCGCTTTTGCTGAGCTTCACTTTTTTGTTTTTCCGCCGAAGGAAGATTTGATGATATCCCGGCAAGAACCCGCGATTTTAACTCGTTCTATACTAATACCTACCTACCTGAATCTTTCTTTGTTGGTCTATTATTTCCATTATTAAACTTTTGTCATTGTCGTAGAGGGGGGGGGGGGGGGGGGACGCTGCCAATTGTCACCCAAAGGTTTTACCTTCTAACCAAATAGTTTTTCTGGGCTGAGGTAAATATTTTCCGAAAAATTAGCGATCAAAACGGAAGTTATTAAAAACAAAAAAGTTGTATATTTCCACGCAAAATAAAGAGTTCAATGTTAAATCGATTTCGACGGTTAGGCCACCGTAGCCACAATAATTGAATACACATTAGAAAAAACGCTTATATAGTTGCAGGTGAAGGGAGATTGAATCCCATTGGTCGAGAGAAAGAAAATGGTGAGTGAGGTACAACCAATTAAGTGTAAAGCGGAGTTATAGCTAATCAGATGAAGTGAAAGGAAGGGAAGAATTACTCAATATGGTTTCAACATGGAAAAGGGATAATTACAAGTTTTATAGAAATGGACTTATAAGTGGGGAAATATATTGAGGGATATCCTCATTCAAGCATTTACCAGATCTGTCACTTTTGATAATTTCGAATTTTTCAAGTACATTCAACATACTTACTCCCTTTGGACAAAAATGAAGAAATTCTACAAACTGTGTATGCGTCAAATCAATATTCTAACTATGATTGGATTCCATAAGATGTTTCGTGAATGTAGACTTACCCTTATTTTCCCGGAAATCCTTTTGATGCTCATCTATTCTTTCCCAGAAGCTATTGCAATGGCTCGGAAAATTTTAAAAATTATAATTTTTGAAAAATTTCTCCATTGAAATCCGTTTTGAGGCATTCTGAAACGATTCCTGAAGTTTGCGCTTTTTCATATATATATATATATCTATATATATATATATATATATATATATATATATATATATATATATATGTATATATATATATATATATATATATATATATATAGAATTCAGGATAATCTTCTTGACTAGTAAAAATTCGATATAAACGAGATTTTTTTGAGGTAGTGACCAAGCTAGTCTTGTGTTTCAATGTATTTTATTTTTCCATTATAGCGACGTTTCGGCCCTTGATACGAGCCCTATTCATGCTTATATATTGCCTGGTATGTAGTTGTTAATAATACATAGTAATTAGTTGATACCAAATAGACATGTTGGGTCCCATCAACTCGGAAAACAAACAATTCCCAAGTCAGTTTTGTTTGTTTTCCGAGTTGATGGGACCCAACATGTCTATTTGGTATCAACTAATTACTATGTATTATTAACAACTACATACCAGGCAATATATAAGCATGAATAGGGCTCGTATCAAGGGCCGAAACGTCGCTATAATGGAAAAATAAAATACATTGAAACACAAGACTAGCTTGGTCACTACCTCAAAAAAATCTCGTTTATATATATATATATATATATATATATATCTATATATATATATATATATATATATATATATATATATATATATATATACCTATATATATGTGTGTGTGTGTGTGTATACATCTATGTGTGTGTGTGTGTGTGTGTGTGTGTGTTTGTGTGTGTAAAAAAATGTGCTGAAAATAGCAAAAAACGGCTAAAATTCGTTGAATTTATATTGTTTAGCAGAATATTGCTCAAATAAAGGTTGTTAACCATTAAACAGAACATTAAAAAATTCATGTAAGTACAAAACTAGGTTGAAATCTTACTGAAATTTCATTTAAATTTGCTATAAAATCGATAAAAACTGCAAAAAAAAAACTAAAAATCCAAAATCGCATTTTGTGTAGCAGATTATTGTTTAGAATAGTACGTTTTTTGTCATACAAATAATAGTTAGGAATTTGTTTGCACTCAAAAAGCTCAAATTTCAAAATAATTTAACATGATGGCAGTGACTGGCACCCCAACGATTTTCAGCTTTTGAAACTTCCGCTACAGCGGCGCCTCAATTTTTATTAATCTATGTCCGCTGCTAAAATATAGATTAGTGGGACCAATAGATCAGAATGCTGTGTGTAGTTTGGTGGTCTGGATGCTCGCAAGCTCGTATCTCAAAAATACATAACATCAAGTAGTCAATCCCGAAGTGAAAATTCAGATTAGTTGGACGAATAACGCACCGACAGAAGCGAAAGTTTTGAAAACTAAAAATCGTTGAGGAGCTAGTCACTACCTAACATGATATAGTACGATAACTTACGAAAATTCGTTCATACGATGATGCTGCATGACTGGAACTATGGATTATAAGCATCTTGAGACGTAAACCAACAAATTTGAAGGGGGGAATTTTTTTTTCTTCTTCTCTATGTATATAAAAATTAATTTCTGTTCGCTAGTCTCGCTAAAACTCGAGAACGGCTGAACCGATTTGCCTAATTTTGGCCTTAAATTATTTGTGGATGTCCAGAGAAGGTTTACAAGGTTTAAAATTTCAAATCTGAAGGGAGTGTTTGGGGTATCTTTGTCATCACTGAGCAAACTGGGGATTCGATTGTCGAGTATGTTTGGATTACTCCAATTCAAGTCAACGACTACCTTTTTCAAATCTGACCCATAATGGAGGGGGAGAGGGGTGAGTTAAAGCGTTTCGAACGTCACTGAACGAACTGGGGATTTGATTGTCGAACATGTTTGGGTAACTTTCGGCCTAAGTTTCTACTAATTTAGTTCCCACCTTTGCTAACAAAATCATTATATGCGGCCAAGTGTGCTCGAAAGAAAACATTGTGTCAAGCTGAATTCGTCACAGTAAACATACGCTTGATTGGTACGTACTTACATTTCTACGTTCAATACAGCACCTAATATTACATTATTATATATATAAAAATCAATTGCTGTTCGTTAGTCTCGCTAAAACTCGAGAACGGCTGAACCGATTAGGCTAATTTTCGTCTTAAATTATTTGTGAAAATCCAGAGAAGGTTTAAAAGGTTTAAAATTTCAAGGGGTGTTTTAGGAGAGGAGGGGGAATGGGGTATCTTTGTCATCACTGAACAAACTGGGGATTTGATTGTCGAGTATGTTTGGATTACTCCGATTCAAGTCAAAGACTACATTTTTCAAAATTTTCAAATCTGACCCACAATGGAGGAGGAGGGGGTGGGGGAGTTGAAGCGTTTCGAACGTCACTGAACAAACTGAGGACCTGAGTTGTCGAATATGTTTGGAGTATTCTAACTTAAATCACAGGCTACTTGAAAATTTTCAAATCTAACCCAAAGAAGGGGGTGTTTTAGGGAAGGGGGGGGGGGGTATCTTTGTCATCACTGAACGAACTGGGGATTTGATTGTCGAATATGTTTGGGTAACTTTAATTCAAGTCAAAGACTACTTTTTTCAAATTCTTGAAATCTGAGCCAGCGGGAAGGGATGGGGAGGATGTTAAAGCGTTTTGAACGTCACTGAACCAACTGGAGATGCGTGGGCGAATCTATCAGAATTACTTTAACTTGGGTCACAGGCTATTTGATAATGTTCAAGTCAACCTGTGCAACGCACGGGTAAACCAGCTAGTTGTAGATAGTTAACTAAAATAGTTGCTTACACTGTGTTTTCTCCCTTGACCCTTATTGTGATTGCCTCCCAATCTGAATTAAATAGGCTCTTCGGAGACCAGGTTAATTTCTGCCTGGTCAATAAGAATCCAATCTAATGAAGGGCATCGCGTGCACCCGCGAGTCCCACATTGTATCTCTGATTGAGTTTATTAGCCGCTTTTTAACGCTATTAAGGTTACAGCGTCGGTCGGGATGGGGAAAGAAATGATGGGGAAGAAACCAACGATGACTTGAGGAAATGAAAATCGACTTCGGAATGGAAAACTCCCTTGTTTTTAGCCCCCCACCACCAACACCACCAGTCGCTTTCCCGTTTTCTGTCTTCGATCAGCGTTCGAAGGACACCAATCTCCCCACTTTTAGCCCTCTCAATCACAAGAGTTTGAAGAGTTGGGAAAGAGCAGAATTATTCGTAACTAGCTTGTTCACCCGTGCGTTGCACAGGTTGACTTGAACATTATCAAATAGTCTGTGACCCAAGTTAAAGTAATTCTGATAGATTCGCCCACTCAGATCCCCAGTTGGTTCAGTGATGTTCAAAACACTTTAATGTCCGCCCCCCTCCACTCACCACTGGGGCAGATTTCAAAAATTTGAAAAAAGTAGTCCTGCCTTGAATTAGAGTAATCTAAACATATCCGACAATAAAATCCCCAGTTCTTTCAGCGATGAAAGAGATACCCCATTTCCCCCCCCCCCTCCCCTAAAACACCCCCTTCTATGGGTTAAATTTGAAATTTTTCAAGTAGCCTGTGATTTAAGTTAGAATACTCCAAACATATTCGACAACTAAGATCCCCAGTTCGTTCAGTGACGTTCGAAACGCTTCAACTCCCCCACCCCCTCCTCCTTGAACAATTTGAAAAAGTAGTCTTTGACTGGAATTGGAGTAATCCAAACATTCTCGACAATCAAATCCCCAGTTCGTTGAGTGATGACAAAGATACCCCATTCCCCCCTCCTCCTCTAAAACACCCCCTATGGGGGAGATTTGAAGTTTTAAGCCTTTTAAACCTTCTCTGGACTTCCACAAATAATCTAAGACCAAATTAGCCAAATCGGTCCAGCCGTTCTCGAGTTTTAGCTAGACTAACGAACAGCAATTGATTTTTACATATATACAATGGCAGCCTTAGAAATGTTTACTCCTCGATTTATTTCGTGAGGGATTGAGGGATTTCGGTTTATCAGATTCCATCATCGGCTTCATGCCTACTTATACTCAAATGTAATCTGTCGTACAATTATCCGGAACGGGGCCAAACAAATTATTCCTCCTCTTTCGCCAAGCTTTCAAGGCCAATAATATACAGCACAACAGCTTAACCCTTAATGCAAACTAATAAAAGGTAATAAATAAAGGTATAAACGCAATAATAAACAAGTGTACTGTAGGTAAAATCAGCTAACTTAGAGGTGAACTACAGCGTGAATATCACACTACTCAGCGACCAACTGATCAATAAATTCATCATAGGTTGCAAACAGGTACCAAAATAAAACAGGTACAAAAATCAACAACTTTATATCAAGGGATGCTAATACCTACCAATAACGGAACAAACATAACAACACCAACCAACTCAATGAAGTAACTAAAACCAGTCTATTGAAGATTTAAAAAGAAGAAAAAAAGATTATGGCCACGAACTTCGGGGTCGTATCACAAAAATAATATTATTTTTAGAATTGTGCAACTATTCCTTGTTCTTTATCATGAGTGGAAGTTATTGGGGCAATTATGAGTTCCAAATGAGATGAAATTACAACAATTTTGGATCGATTATTTGTTCTACATAGACGAAAATCGTTAAAATTTGACGCTTAATTTCGTAAATCGCTTAAAATCGCGCAAAATAACTAATACCATGACTTCACACGGGGTTTGAACTATAAAATCCCGTTGTCCAATCTTCCCTAGACTTGCCTATTCCGGAGCTATTTAAAAGTGAAGTAGTTGTTCCATTGGAATTATTCTCAACTAAACAAAATTTGGGAAAAAAATATTTTTGAGAATTTTGAAAACGTCAAAAGTTCAAATTCCATAACTTTATTTAGTACCTTAAGTTTCATCGCGATTGAAATAATTAAGATCAGAATGAAATTTCCTACAAGAATCGCTTTGTAACATTGCCATGTCTCCTAGTAGAGTGCATTCTTTCTCTCACTCATCTTGACTTAAGGAAGCGTCTCACTCCCTCAAACAGTAAAAAAGGGTGAGAGAATGAATGCATTCTACAAGGAAACAGCGATCCGACTATTGGCTTGGGCCGCATTCGGTGATATTATGAATGAATTAACCTTTTATTTTATTATTATTGTTTGTTGATTTTATGAATGATAGTTTTTATTGATGAATATTTTGAATGAATGTTTAGTATTTTTTTATAATTTATAGATTGTTTGGCTGTATTATTGTTGGCTCTTGGTTGGCCCGGGGGCGGTCTCGCCTGGTATTTTGCTTTCCGTTGGAACGATCGTTATGATCGTGTCTAGAGGTGCATATCCAGAAATGGGTGTGCACCCTCGGGAGGCCGCCATGGTGGGTGGGTCCGGGCTTGGCCGGGACGCCCCGGCCAAGCCACCTTTTGGATGGTTACAGACTACCTATTTGGCCTGCAGCCGACATTGTAGTTTTCCTATTTATTTATTTTTTTAGTGACTTTTTAAATGAAGTTCTTCCGTAAAATTGTATGGCTGCATATATATATTTGTGCTAATTTGATCATTTGGGAGTTGTGAATTTGTATTTGTTATTTGTCTTGTTTGTTTTTGACTATTGTTATGCACGTATGTGTGATGGCAAATAAAACTATCTATCTATCCATCTATCAGTTAGCGAATTTTCGTATAAAATGAAACTATTGCGATGGCTCCACAAATTTTAAAATCAAAATTTTACGAAAAATTTCTTTATCTAAGTTCTGTTTGAGGATTTCTGAAACGAACCCTAAAGTTTAACACTTTTTCGTATATATGCTCGTAAATAATTTTAATAAATTATTGAATACTTACACGAAATTCTATTTGTCCATATTTGCCAACATGCTTATCTATTCAATTTCCTTAATTTTTTCAACTTTTTTCAGGTGAGAATCCACTTATTTTGGATGCGTGCATTAGCGACTTCGATCTGTAAGTAAAAATTAAATATGAAACATACATATTTTACAATCTGGTAAATAACAACTTGAGTCTTTAAGACGTTTTTCTTAATAAAATACATAAAATTAAATAAAAAATAAGTTGGTTCCTATGTTGCTGTGCATGTTCAGCGCATTTGATGATTATATTTTGAGTTGAATAGGAACAAAATTAGCAACAAAGCTCACTCAGCAAATCAGAGTGGCCTCCCAAGTTGCAGTTGTAGTTCACACTACCTGAGAAGCCTCGTTCCGAAATTCAGCTTCTCAAGTAGAATACGAACGAAATTAAGTACAGAGCTCAATCAGCAGGTTAGACTGTTGTATTTTTTTAAATTTGTAATTATACTCTACGTCACCCAGTTAAGCCCCACTCCAAAGATCAGCTTCTCAAGTTCGAGAGGAACCTAATTAGCTTTACAAATCATTATGATTAAGTGGAGTGGCTCCTCTAGCTGCAATTATTCTCTACCATACTCAGCAGGGCCCCGTTGGAAAGTTCAGCTTCTCAAGTTGAATAGAAACAAAATTAGTTATTCATACCAGTAACGTAATATTTTATGTTGTAACTTTTATATAACTTTATATTCTAATGTCACAGTCATGCTGCATACTCGCATTCAGAAAAATCAAAATTTTAGTACGCCTAGCGCTATGTGAAAATGAGTGATGACAAGTGCAATTCTGGCTATTTTTTGGCGTTTTCCCAAGTTGGTGTTGCAAATATCAACGAATGAACCTGAATCGACCCGAATTTTATTGTTTTTGATAACTGTATCATGGATGGAGTGTATCAAATTACTTGAAGATATGACGGTGAAGGTACGTTAAATGGCCGCATTCTAGGTATTACGATTCTAGGTACGCCTAGGTTTACTTAAATGTCAAATTCAAAATAAAAGCGAACCTTTCAATTTCTTGTTACTAAGAAATTATTTATGCAAAGAAATTGTTATGCAGGCTATAATTTATTATGGAGAGTTTTTAGAAAAACTGTTTTGAATTGTTGGATAGAGGATGGATCAATGGGCGCCGTGCCGTCATTGTGGCCTCCGGAAGCTTGGGTTGGGGCGATAAATGCGAACGTCGGACACGCTAAAATCCCATTCCTTTCAGTTTCTGTAGTGATGATTCAATCAATATGTTTTCGACTAGAGTCAGACAATATTATTAAACAACAAAGAAACACAACTGGCTGTTATTGAGAGAGGGCACAAAAATAGGGTCTAATAGGGTCTCTCTGCCTTTTTGGCAAGAATGAATTTACACTTAGTGAGTTTAAAATAAAATAAATTAGTCTTCTTACAAATAAATATATATATGAAAAAAGTAAAAATAACAGAATTTTATATATAGTGGCCTTACGCTACAATAACTTCTATTTTTAATTACATTTATTAATCATTATTTCTGTATACAATTTTTGGTACGTGTGGTTTAATATAAATTCAAAAGGTTTTCCATTAGTTTAGTTTTAAACATATTTACAGCCATGTTATTGTAATCGTACAATTCAGGGTATTGATTGTGGTACTTGATGGAACTAATTATAAATGAATCTGAATATTTTACAGTATTGTGATCAGGAATTTTTAGGGTTTTGGATGCCGTTCTAGTATCTCTATTATGAGAGCTGGACATATAAATACATTTTTCATATAGGTATGGTGGAGATTTAGTTTTAAGTATTTTAAATAGGAGCACATTCGATTTAAACTGCCTCCACTCTTTAATTTTTAACAATTTTGGTTTTTTGAAATCAGGCGTTATGTGCCTAAAGATTGGTGTTCTCGTTATAAAACGAATACATATGAGTCAAGTGCTCGTTACAATTTAGAATTTTGTTCATCAGTTATATCCATATAAATTGTACACCAATAATCGAAAAAAGGAAACAATAGTGCTTTTACAATACTTAGTTTTACATTTTAGGGCAAATGAAAGGCTAATCTCCAAAGCTGATATAGACCTTTGTATACTTTATTACAAACAGTAGTTACCTGTTGTTCCCACGTAAATGAATCATCAAATAGCACTCCTAAATTTCTTCCACTATCAATGTTACTCAATGTATTTGATTCGATTTTAATCGGGGGCGAGCTGCTTATATCAATATTGATCTTTAGTCTTGGGTTTCCAATGAGCATCACTTTACTTTTTGTAGGGTTAATCTTTAATCCATGAGCAGAACTCCAAGTCCTCAGTGCATCTAAATCTTCATTAAGTTTTATTATACCATTTGATAGTTCAGATCTCCTTGTGCCTAAAGAAAGCAGTAGATCGTCAGCATATAACATGTGCTTTGAAAATCTTAGGCATGAAGATATTTTATTGATAAATAGTACAAAAACTAACGCTGCGAGAACACCTACAATTACCTCACACCAACCAGATTCTAAACCTCCAGCTGTCCCATTTTTTTATTTTCTGTTAGACAACATAGATTAAATCAATGTTACAAACTTCTCAGATAGACCTATCGAGTACAAAATTGAAACCATTATATCATGACGAACTGAACTGAAGGCTCTCGCAAAACCTATAAGACAGAGTTTTATAGTTTGTTAGTTTTCTATTATCCATTGCAAGTCTAATTTCATCAGTGACCTTCAATAAAGCTGTTTCTGTGCTGATTCCAGCCTTTAAACCAGACTGATAAACATCTAGTATTTCGTTTTTATACACAAGATCCATTAATACCTCATAAATTCATTTTTCATACATTTTGCTTATCACACACAAGTTATTATCCCTCCCCTTAGAGAGAGAGAGAGAGAGAGAGAGAGAGAGAGAGAGAGAGAGAGAGAGAGAGAGAGAGAGAGAGAGAGAGAGAGAGAGAGAGAAATTTTATTTGCCATCATACATGTGCATAACAATTGTCAAATAAGTATAGTGCCTGAGTACTCAGACAAATATTCCTCCTATAGACAATCTAAAAAACTCTCTAAAATGTAACAAAAAAATACTCAAAAATAAATTTAAAAACAAGCTATTTAATGGGGCTTGCAGATGCAAAATAATCGTCAAAACTATAAGGAGCCGAGCTTAATAGAAATTGCTTCAAGCGTCGCCTGAGATTATGTGGAGGTATTTCACATATGTTTAGTGGAATCGTATTATAAAATTTAAGCCCCCTCCATTTCGTGGAGTTGTGGGTAGTCATTACTCTGTGGAATGGTAGAGGAAGATTGTCCTTATTCCTGGTAGAGTACATGTGAGCAGGAAATTCATAATTCCGGAGATGCGAGTGAACATACAGGGCGCTCTCTAGAATGTACACTGCTGGGATAGTTAGAATTTGTTTGTTAATAAACTCATGCTTGCAATCATCACTATATCCTAGATTGGAAATCGCTCTGACAGCTCTTCTTTGACAGCCAAAGATTATGGCAGAAGCTGGTGAGTGACCCCAACAATGGATTGAATAAATAGCATGGCTTTGAAACACGGCATGAGAAGCTGCAAGTAGAGCAAATTCTGGAAGGCTATCAGCAAGTTTACGAAGAAGAAATGTCACACTGTACAAGGACTTGGCTAGTTGCTCACATTGGGGTTTCCAATTCAATTTTGGATCAACATCAACTCCCAATGTCTTTGAATTGGGCGGATTCTCCCCCACACTTGTGAGATCACGCAGTCCACAAACCATGATCTGGGTCTTTGAATCATTGACAGAGAGACCATTGCCGCTAAACCAACTGGTAACATCACAAAATAGCCTCAATAATAGAAGACTTGAGATCAATCAGAGAATTGTTGCAGGAAATAATGGTGGTATCATCTGCAAATAAAACAGTTGGATACGGGATTCTTTGTGGCAAATCATTTATAAAGATGTTGAATAGGATAGGTCCTAAGACCGATCCTTGTGGGAAACCATGACGGAAAGTAATGCGCTTAACATGAGCAGCGACTTTATGAAAACTATCACCCATAAGTTCTACAACTGAACGGAAGTAACTTCTTTGGGCGCCTAGAACGAAATCTTGTGATAATGTTAACACGAGTAGTGAAAAGTCATCTTAAGGCACGCCAACACCAACCGAACATCGAAGAACAGGGTTCGCGAGCATTCGCGAACGCTCGCGAACACTTGTTTGTCTACCTGTCCACACCGGACGAGCATTCGTGTTCGCCGATGCTCGCCAGTGTTCGCCGATGCTCGCCAGTGTTCCCGCAGACGCCCGTCGAAAAGATGGCTCCTGTCAGAGACGTTGAGGAAAAAACAAACAAAAACGAAGGTGCTGGGCTACAAGTTTTTTAAAAACTCGAAAAAGTGCAAGAGAAAGTGCGATGGGGAGGGGTTGTTTAGAAACTTCTGCCGAATGAGTGAACAAGACTTCGATTTTTTGTTGAAAGAAGAAGTAGCGCTGTGTTTATGTCATTGTTATTAGCTCATAAGCTATGTGGATGACAGACGCAGTACCTATCTATTGATACCTATGTCTATATAAGTGAAATTTGGGGACCCCCACCAGGCCGAGATACAGAGATTTTACAGTCCACGGGTCAGGACGGGGGAGAGGGAGGTCTGGTCGGGTGTTCACCACACTAAGTATCGCTTCACCACACTAAGAGCTTGCATCTGAAGTGATAGCTGTTTATATAGTTTCTCTGTGATAGAATTGTTGATAGTATTATTGTTAACCATTGGATATATTATTCTTCTTATTATATTTTGTTGTTAATTGTATGAATGAATGTTTTGTGTGCGCGTGTATTTTATAGATTGACTGGCTGGTACATTTTATTCATTTTTAGTTTCGGCCTGGGGGTCCCGGTTAGCCTGGGGGCGGTCTCGCCTGGGGTTTTCTCTTGACTCGATTACTTAGTCGTGTCTAGGGGTGCTCACCTAGCAATGGGTGGGCACCCTCGGGAGGCCGCCATGGTGGGTCGGGTCCGGGCTTGGCCGGGACGCCCTGGCCGAGCCGCCCTATGGGCGGGTGTTTGAGTCTGCTGGCCCTCAAACTCTTTCAATCACTTGTTGGCTGCCGGAGGAATGTTACGTTTGATCAGCGGATGGGTTTTTGTAGTCATGTTGACTGTATATCTTTGACAATTGTCACACATATTATGTTTTTGACAAATAAATATACTGATTACAACACACCATTTCAGGTGAGTGACCAACTCACTTTCTCTCTTACTCGTTTTCCGAAGCTGAAATATTCCTCAAAGGACTTAAAATAAGGGTGCCTATAATTAACAAAGCACCTCCTTCATAAGCGACTAGCTTTGTCTCCAAAACACCCTATCATCCTATGAAGGTGCAATGCTGTGTATTGAGCTTCTCTACGAATGTTTGGTATGTTTAATAATCCTCTATGCTCACATTTATCACTTGAAGAGTTGCTTTTCTCTTGTACCCACACGAGTTGCAGAGGTGTTAATGACAATGCACCTCTTTGATAGATAATTATTAGGTATTAGGTGTTGTATTGAACGTAGAAATGTAGGTACGTACCAATCAAGTGTATGTATACTATGACAAATTGACACAAAGTTTTCTTTCGAGCACACGTGGCCACATATAGTGATTTTGTTAGCAAAGGTGGGAACTAAATTAGTAGGTACTGAGATCTACGGTTTGGATTGTCACTAGTGGTGCTACCCCAACAATATCGCTGATTTCCCATGGCAATTCGTAAAGCGAAGCGTGGAAGTTTTGAGCTAATCATTTGTATACTGGATGACTCCTAAGACGCTAGTTTCTAGAACCTAATAACTCGAATTCTCCTCCTCCATCTTTTTACTGCTTATTAGGTTCCAATCAAAACAAAATGTATAATACTACCTATATGTAGGTAGTATTATTTATACAGAAACACTTCCATGTCGTATATAAATCATATTTGGAAGTCCTTCCGAGTATTATATGAAAAACCTAAGTATATATGAATTTTCACTTCACAGCGGACACATAATAATGTGTTTACGTCCTTCTATACAATGAAATTCCCCTTGATCAGTATAGCTTTCTCCTTCGCCACCACACCATTCACGTCAGAATTTATCAATAAAAAGCCTATGGTTTAAAGAACAAAATTGTTTAAACCTGTGTTCGTACCAAGGTACCTATTCTAAAAAGAGCCATCCAGCTATGAGGATAATATTTCCAAGGCTCGCCTCGTTGCAACAGGCTTCCAGCAAACCGATAAATTTGATTTGTCTGAGATTTTCGCACCAAAAAAGGACAGAAGATTACCAAGACTGAAAAAGTCAATTTATGGCCAGAAGAAGTTACCTCAAAATTGGAATGACAAATTCAACTGTTTCATGATTGAAGAAGGATTCATCCATTAACAATGTGACTACTGTTTGTATTTCAAGATTGACAATGGTCAAAAATTATTCAAATTCTCTTCGTGGATGATCTTCTTCTACTGGGGACAAATATCACTGTTATAGAAGAGTGTAAGAGAAGATTGAGTCAGCGCTTCGCCATGAAGGATCTTGGAGTCAAAACTCGTCATAAACGCGAAGAAGGTGTGATTGAGATTGATTAAGACATCTTATCTGAAATCCCTTCTTCAACGATTTGATATGGAAGACTGCCGTTCAACTGCTCTCCCAATGGACCCAAAATTCAGTATGCTTAATCAAGAAAAAGATGACAATTGGATTAAACCATGTCGCCAGCTGATAGGATTCCTCACATGAATGCAGTCCTAGGAACAAGACCCGTTTTGGCAGTGTCAATAAACATATTAAGTAGCGGAAGTTAGTGAAAAACGTTGTCTGTTTCCACAAAAAAATAGAGAGTTACAATGTTAAATTGATTTCAACGGTTAGGCCATCATCAGTAACAAACAACTCTTTATTTTTTCGTGGAAATAGACAACGTTTTTCACTAACTTCCGTTTTGAAATGGGTTTCCACAACTTTGTCGCGAGTGATTTAGTTCGTATATTAAGTCGCTATCAGAGTAACGGAAATGAAGAGTTATGGAAAAATCTGAAGAGATTAATGAGATTACAGGGTACCATCAACAGGAAGTTAGTCTTCAGAAAGAACTTAAAGGCTTGCTGGGTATACTGGCGCTGACTGGGCAGGAGACATTTATAATCCAAGAAATTTTAGTAGTTGTAGTTTTTAGATTTTAGTATAGCATTGAGAGTAACAAGGAATGGGGCTCCGAAGATATGAAACTTTGGCCAAGCACCCTTTATTTTATTACCGATTTGCTCTTCATATGTTGCCTATAACCGCTCCGGAAGTTTTTATTGACATTTTATGTCTTTACTTTGGCAGATAATCGAAAAAAGCGTTAACAAAAAGCGTTTTAAAAAAAAGCGTTAACAAAAAGCGTTAAAAAAAAAAACGTTACGGTTGGTTTTCTGATGATTTCCACTTACCTACAACCGAGTCGTTGCTAGGGAAATGGTACTTCGCCGTCCCACAAAATTCTCCCCTTCATCCCACAAAATTCGTTGACCATTCATTCGAAAGCTCTCGATTTATCCAACCATATTATGTTAACTACTGCGAAGTGCGTGGCCATCAAGAGGAGTTATGAGCATGGTTATATGAATAATTGTTTAAACACAGGTGATCATTCTCAATAATTGACATTATGAACATTATTGCAACCGCTTGTTAATTTCTGATGATTTCATTAAGCTGGTGTTTCGATGATTTGATTCATAGCAGGTGATCCGAATATTGTGAGAACGGTTTGATTTGGAAACCCGTGGTTAAATCATTTTAATAGATTTCTGTAATTTCTATACTTTACATTCTAGGAAGCTGTAATTTCGTATGTAGCCTCTTTAGGACATTTACCCGACGATTCCCAGGGTCCGGATCAGATAAGTGGCTCTTAAAGCTAATTTCTATGCTTTAAACTCTAGGAAGCTGTAATTTTGTATGTACCTAGCCTCTTTAGGACATTCACTTCATGATGCCCAGGGTCCGGATCAGATAAGTGGCTCTTAAAGCTAATTTCTATGCTTTACATTCTAGGAAGCTGTAATTTCGTAGCCTCTATAGGATATTTACTTGACGATGCCCAGGGTCCGGATCAGCTGAGTGGCTCTTAGAGCTTGCATACGAGTGTGCAACACATACGAGTCTGCAACTAAAGACATAAAATGTCATAATGTGTTGCAGACTCGTATGAAAGCGTTTCTGATGATTATTGAATACAACCTAATGTACATGATAAGATATATGAGTACACGGCCACTTTTCAACACGGCGGACAAATTGACTCTAGAAAATTTTGTCAAACCGATGTAATTAAAATCCGCTGGAAAAACTTTTTTTCGTTCAAGAAAACGTTTGGGAACCCATCCCTAAAACGGCCGAGCTGAATTTTGAGTTTTTCAATTTTTTTCTCCAAGTAGAAGCTCTAAAAGTTGTTGCGAAGTGTCAGTCCTGTCACGCCTGTATTTGATGATGAAGTCACTCTGAAGTTCTCGTTGTTGGTTTTTCGCTCAAGTCTGGTATTACTTGCGGCAATGTCTGCTGAGCATAATTTTTCAATTAAAGAATTTTTCAGTTTTTTACGGTTTTGATGGTCAATTTCATTCTCACATATCTTATATTAAATATAGAGTACAATTACAGAAGATGACATTTCATTCAAAGACGGTAGCTACAAAAGAAGATCTTTTGGAAGAAGATGTGATAGGGGATCATTTGAAATTTCATTTTATAGAATACTTATGAGTGTTTTATGCAGTGTGACAGAACTGACTAACATGTGACAGAAATGACCGGATCTGAACTAAAGAGGGTGTCCAGCATAATTTAATGTATGCATTCATATACAATAAGACCTGAAAGGAGATCAAAGTACACGGGAGGTTCGTAGAAAATATTTTATTTATTACAAAATTCTTTAGAACATTTAAAATATTTCAACTATTGACGACGAAGAGAAGTTCAGTCATATAGGAAGGACAGTAGATGCGACCAACTGTAGAGATCAGTCTGAATCTATTCTCTTGCAGAAATATAAATAACTTACCTAGGAACAAGATTTATTAAGAGATTTACTGAGAAATATGTAGGAAACAGAACTATAAAAAGGAACAAAACGCAAAAATATCAAAAATAGACAAGAAAAATTACAGGATAGCAAATTTGTTTTACATTTAAAAATTCTCACCTAATAGGTAGATCAAAAATAGAACACTTTACTGAGTATAAAGAACCAACAAAAATGTGTCATTGTCCAGTAAAACAAAGGGGAAACATCTTTTTTCGCTTCCTCTTCTTATTTTTTCTGCTGTTTTTTTCTTCTTCTGAGGGGCCATTCTGAAGACTGAAAATTGTAAAAACGAGAATTAGGATGCGCAGAAAAAGGAAAACCTGGAAAATATGTAATGCCCAATTATATATCCATACCTAATATCAAAGAACTGAAGTAGAAAAAAAGTTCCAGTCTTCCAGCATGATCATATGAGCGAATTTCCCATAATTATCGTATTACACTTCAGTTAAATTAAGTTGTAATTGGAGAAGTTTGTGCGCAAAGAAGTGTTACCAATTAATTTTATTGTGAAAAAACTTGTTGAAAAAAATAATCTTCTATACAAAGATTTTGAGTTTTTAGATTTTTTTAAAATTTTTATCGACTTTTTAGCACACTTTATGATGAAATTTGAGTACAATTTTCAGCATAAGTTTTAGCTTCAATTTTAAATGACCTTGGTCATGGTTGATAAACTTTTTTTGAGTAATATTCTGCTAAAAAAATATAAATTTAACCATTTTTAGCCGGTTCTGTAATTTTTGTGATTTTTTAGTACATTTTTTGAAATTTTACCAATTTACTGTTTTCAAAAAGTGTTGTCCAACAAATTCATCCTTTCTTTTGGAATTCTTAAGTTTTGGCGAAAGAACGAGGTTTTTATCTCAATCCTATCGAGACTTATTGTCTGGAATGACACATATGTACATTTATATACAAATAAAAAAGTGTTAAAATTCAGGAATCATTTCAAATGCCTCAAAACAGATTTTGATGAAGAACATTTTTATTTTAAAATTTTCGGAGTCATTCCAATAGCATCATTTTCCAAGAAAATTCGCTAAAAGCACGTTTCTGAACAGTCGTTACAGATTTCAATAACCCGTAAAAAAAAGGCTAAAAAACGGAAACCCCACTTTGAAATTAATTTCGTATTGGGAATATGAATTCTACAGAGGATTTAAAAGTTGCGAAGCTCATAATGTTGGTTGAAAGGAGCAAAAAGAATGAACGAAAGAACTGAATAAAAATCGTCATTCCTGTCACACACTGTCAGGTCCTGTCACGTGACAGAACTGACCGTCACAGGAATGACGTTTTCGCACATTACTGTTCAGTTGGCAGCCATATTGGTTTTTACAACTGTTCTGAGTCACTGGTTGAATTCGTGCTCCATGGAAATACTACCTCCCCTGCTTAAAACGTTTTTTTGTAATGCTTAAATATGGAAAAAACAAGTGACAGGAATGATGAACAATAAAGGTACGCAACGGTTTTGCGTTTATTATACCCTGATTATGAGAAAGATCTGCTGTTGGACTTACCTACGGCATTTTTCGATGGAACTTCAAACTCAACTGAAGATGTTGATAGCAGCAGGGCGCTCCTCCGGATATTTCCCGAACCGCCACACGCGCCGCCAAAAAGGGGCTGCCCCTGAATTCAACGTTTGGGTGACAACACTTCCGAGCCTAATATAAATTGGGGAAAAAATATTCCTCGCCCACTTTCTGTTGGATTTAAGAGAGGGCATATGTAATATATTATCGGTATATCAGAAACATTCAGAAGTTCAGTGTTCAAAGTAAATATTTTAAAGTACAGTTCACCTTTGTGTCCTGGGGACACGTGACAGAACTGACGATCCGCCCTTCATCACTGAATAACTCGAAAATTTTGAGAGCTTTGAAAAAGATCATATCGGAGAGAAATAAAGAATTTTCGGGGTGTTAAATAAAAATAAAAATTTTGTGAATTCGAGCATTAGTACCAGCGTTATCGCGCAGTGACTCGATTTGTCCGCCGTGTTGAAAAGTGGCCACACACGTGATAAGTTAAGGGGTGAATAAAGCAAGTATCATGTTGACTTACCAATTCTAATGTTTGGTAGTCGGTCAAGAAAGTTTGGCACATCTTCTGGAATGAAACTCTTTCTACACTGTGGTTTAGATATCAATTTGGTCCTGAATAATGATAATAATAAATTAGATTCTTCCATCCATCTAAAGCCCACTAATAAACAACAATATCTTCACTTTGACAGTTGACATCCCCCCCACACCAAATATTTTTATTTTTTTCCCCCCGGATAAGCCGCTTTTAGATACCTACCTTAGATATTAATTCATTATATCGATGTAACCGTCAAAAATTTTCACAAAGTAGGTACCTAATTAAGCTGCACTGCATCGTCTCATCTAATACCCTGTCAACGATTTAATAACGTAAAGAATCTCTCGAAAAGTTATGGCAGAATTGGATGACAATCCTAACAACACCCGAGGAAGCTGGGCATAAAATTACGTGCCTCATCAGCTGTCATTTATTCAGAGAAATTCTCGGTGAATAATCTCCATCGTTAAACTGGAGTGAGAATAGCCCGTTTCAAACTGATGACTCTTTTTCTCTTCGTTTCATTTGGAACGTGGAAATCCCATCCTATTTTCACCCAGATGAAATTGCTTTGGCCCCTCAAAAACCGCGATATTACGCTTATGTTTGTTCAGAATAATTCTGAATTTATTCGGACCCTCCGATTTTTCATTTTGAGGTGATTCTTTAAGTTTGGGCGGTCCGAATGAGTCTGTGGGTTCTAGTGAATATCTCCTTCTTTTTTTCACCCTTTGTTTCGAATCTGAGTTTCGGTAAAACCTTCTACGTAGCCAAGCCCGTTTCAATTTGATCTGATTAAATTCGGTAATGGTTTTTGAGGGTTGAGAAATTGTTTGAAGGCTTCTCAAATTTTTATGGTTTATTGCTGAGCACTTTCGCCTTACATTGGCCTCATCATAGCTTGTATTTAATTGTTGGATGCTTAATCTTTGCTTGTTTGGGGCCTCTTCATCATCTTAGAAGATACCTTCGTAGTTGATGTATTTCGTCAAATTTATTAGAGGGGGAGATGTGAAAATCTGAAAGAATGTCTCTTTTATCAATTTAAAAGTGAATCTCTCCACCTTGCATCTTTCTTTCTCAATTTAAAATTTCAAATTGACCACAAAAGACATCGTAGAGATACCAACCAGACAATGAGTGACCAACCACCAGATTTTCACATCTCCCCCTCTAATAAATTTGCAACAACCCCTGAATAATCTGATTAAATCTGAAATAGGGGAGAGTGGGTAAAACCGCCAAGTCGGGGAATACCGACAACCCATATAATTATTTAACCACCCGAGTGACAAATCTTGTAGCCAAATATCGCCATCTTTAGGTCAGCGGTAATGTTGGGAAAGTTGATTTGGGGCCATTTATTTGTTTTCATCAAAGTTAAGCGAGCTCACAGTTTCTAAAGCTTGGCGTTCTAGTTTTAATGTTGTCGAATTAGCGCGGTATCAGTTTTTATTACGCTTATATAAATTGTTGGGCATGACGACGTAGAAAAATCATTTAGCTTCAATTTCCACCCATTACTTCGTGATTTTTTCCGAAAACTGTAGTTTTTAATGATTTTTTATCTCGAAAAGTTTACTGGGGCAATATCGCCACACCGAATTCAGGGTAATACCGCCATGACGGTATTGCCCCAATGCTCCAATCATCAGTCTTGTTGCATTTTTTTCAATTTTTTTTTTTTTTTTTTTTTTTTTTTTTTTTTTTTTTTTTTTTTTTTTTTTTTTTTTTTTTTTTGGTGATAATCACTTAAGTATTTTTATTAATTCTGAGTAATTAAAATCTAAATTAAAATTAAAAATACGAATTATATTGTGATAGCTATCTCCATAAGCACCTCTATATTTACCCAATCGTGATTTATTAGATGTTTACCTACCTATCTACTGAATAATTGTACAATGAATAACTGCCTTCCTAAATTAACATAATCGTTGTAAGATTCTCGCTCCCGTTTTGATTTTGACAATGGACGCTAGTCTTGTGAATTTTGCTGCGACCTGAAGAAGAGCACAAATTTAAAACTTCAAAAGCTGGGAAGATGGAATACTATATAGGTAATATTCCTTTTTTTTAATTGTTCCGAGTTGAACGTTGTCATTAATTCAGTTCCTGTGATGAACCAACATTATTTTACCAGTATTTATTTTGTTCCAATTTTACTATTCTGATGTGGGAATTGTTTTTCATCCTTAAGTGAATCCTTTTCTTGTCAACTAAGTTCCCAATATGGAGAGACGCTACTCAGGAAGAGTTTTTGAAATTCAATAAATCGTTGTTTTTGAAATAAATAAATAGTCTCTATAATCTCTATAAAGTCTCTATAAATCAATAAAGAGTTTTTGAAATTCAATAAATCCGATGTTCTGGTGAGACTGCTCATTCCCTCCTTGTTTAATATGGCGGTATTACCCTAACCCCATGGCTAATACCACCATGCTAGCTAGCTGTAGGGATGGGTATCGATACACGATGTTTCAAAATATCGATATTTTTCACCTCATATCGATATTTTTGTAACGATACTGTACCCACCGATATTATTGAGTATCGATACTTATTTTGAAATATCGGGAATTTTTTCCTCAACGACTTTAACAAAATTAATTAAATCTTTCTTTGGTTGACTTTGTCAACGACTCGCAAATCAGCGATTGGCCACTTGTTAAGAAGCCACAGTTACTCCGGCAAGGAATCGACTTGGAGGAAAGTTGGTTTCCAAACTAATATTTTTGAAAAGTGTATATGATGAGCTGTGGTAATTTCAAGTACCTATATTTGTTCTAACGTTTCCATCCCTGTGACTATTTTATCGTGACGTGATTTTATCGTTTGGACGTGATTTTATCTATTCGAGTAAATACATTTTCTTACATGATTTTTCAATACAGTAATTTTAAATATATGAAGATAATATAATTTTTCCCAGATAATAATAATATATCTTCTACCATAAACTTTATTTTACAATGACCTCCATCCATTAAGCTAAATAATTCAAACTCCGGATTGAAAATTTTTTTTGTTGGGAAAAACTTATTCTTAAGCAACATTGTGGATGTGGTATCGATACTCGATATTTATTAATATCGATACTTTGCTCAAGCGATATTTGGTATATCCATACTTGCACCCCGATACAGTAACGATACCCTTTATCGATACCCATCCCTAGCTAGCTGGGGTAATACCGCCATTTACAAGGATCTCGTAAATTGTTGTTTACTAATATAAAGTTGCTACACAACCATCAAAAACGTTGTAATTCACTACTGGAGATGTTATTTTATCATTTGCTCCAAAATCTGAAACTCCTGAGTGCAAACCTGGGCTGCGATAGACAAATACGCTCAAGGTGACGGTACTGCCCCATTTTCCCCTAACGGGTGTTTATAAGCTCCCCCCCTTACTCAACTCTGTCAGTAGAAATGCAATTTAGGAAAAAATTGTGACTCCCCACAATTTTTTTTGTATAATCCAAATGGGCAATTTTGTGCGCAACGCTCACGAACTGTGTCATTTCAAATAGGAACTCCCATTTACTTATTGCAGATTCTGAACCTACATGACATTTCATAGAAATATAAGTCAGAGAGGGAGTGTGAGAGACGAGTCAGTGGGGTACATAATATACTGGGTCGTACTTTAGCAGCAGTGTCTGGAGACTGAGAAACGCCGCCAGCGCATTCTCTTGAGAGTGTTGTGACTTACTTGACGGGACTCGTCAGAATCTTTTCCTTCCGCTTTCAACTGACAAGGGAAGGCTGCAGTAATTCCCTCACCAATTTCATTCTAAATTTGACTGTTTATTCTAGAATCAAATTAAGTCGATACGCATTCGGCGTTCTGTTGAATGGGCCTCAGGAATCAATTCTTCATGTAAAATATAGAGGACCTTTCCCATTATCGTCCCGCCTGGCCTGGAGCTACCCACCGTTATCGTTCAGCCACCCAGAGTAGGTAGAATATTTCTACCTAGGTAGGTACCTAATTATTATATTGCAGAAAAACAATATTATGTTACCGAAAATACCCGAAATTCGCCAAAACTAGTCATAACTAGTGTAAGCTCGTCTACAACCACTCCTAGAGAGATTTTACACGGATTTTTTTCTAGCATAGATCAGTGGTCTGGATGCTTGCTACGCTCCCATCTAAACAATACATAACATCAACTAGTCAATCCCTTAGTAAAAATTCAGATTAGTTCGACGTATAGATTAGTATCAGGGTGGCGGAACAATAACTGTGGAGGGCCCAGAAGGACGATAACGGAAAAAGCAAGCTCACATCTCAAAAAATGAAAAAATATCCCAATTGAATCCGTTTAGTAAATATAGTTTGTTGAACAAATATATTGATACGATCTGTATGTGCTAAGATTGAAATATGACGAAAAAAGTTCAATTCTGAGTGGGGCTTGAAACCAGGATCTACTGCACGGTAGGAGGCTGCGGTAACTGTTCGGCAATGTAAGACCTTGTGACGCTCCAGGAAAATAACTCTCACAGTCGAAGAGGTTTGGTCACCCTGGCCTCATAGATCTGGTCGCAACTTCGAGTTCGAACTCCTGTCGAGGTATCAAATATTTTTAGCCCGTTACAGTGGCGCAGTCGAAATAGGACCCGAAATCATACGAAACAATAATTAATTAAATCCCTCTCGAGTCAAAAGACTGTAAACATCACATTTCCTGTCGTTAGCACCTTTCATTTCCTCACTCACTTGAGTCAAAACACACTGTGACAATGACCTCACTCGACTGCTGACTTGTTCCAGCGAGCGTCTGCTGAGCCAGCGGCCTGCAAGTACACTTCGTCATTCGTCCGACCCCAAACCAGCCAAGACGGCTGGTATTTCACACTGGGGAAATGTTATGCTCCAGGAAAATAACTCTCACAGTCGAAGAGGTTTGGTCACCCTGGCCTCATGGCTCTGATCGTTAGAGTGTCGCAACTCCGAGGAATTTCCCGTAATTTTTCGTAGTTGTGACATAACAATTGTAGTCACAGGGAAAACTAAGATCACGGCTGTAATCACAGAAAAAATTATGATTATGACTGTAATTACATCGAAAAATCTGTGGTAACGGGCTTAGTTATAGGGAACATCGGTTGTTACGGCCAAAATCACATTAAAAACTTGTGGTTACAGTCGTAATCGCAGAAAAAGTTGAGATCACAAATATAATCACAGAAAAACTGTGGTACTACGAATATAATCATAATCATACCTCCAGATTTTGTGATTATAATCGCAATTTTAATCACAACTCTAAAACCCTATGATTTTAATTACGATTACGCCCAACTTTACGCCTACGTATGCATTCCAACGTGTCATAACAAATTAAGGCGAAGGGCCTGGCAGTTCACCTTCAATTTTAAAGAGGAATGTGACAGCTCTGATAAGTCCGCACATTTACCTATTCATCAGAGTTTCACAGTTGAGCTAAGTATGTTCTCCAATCGAAGAATCTAAAAGTATTGAAATAGCGCACAAACTTGCGATCAGAAAAGTGGTTTCCTAAATTTTTGAACAGCTATAATACGTCTACCTACTCCTATTACCTACCTACTTAGCTTAGATAGGTACCCATAAAAATGTGACATTAAAATAAATATGAATGCGTTACGTTTGATGGGAGATATTTTAATTTATTGCCTTCCATAGGCAGGTTCAGAAGGAACTTTATTAGCACCCTTCTTTGAACATAATTGAATTGAGTTTAGATTCTCCCGTGCCCTAATGCCAATTTGCCAGCTACAAATTCAATCGAATTTACCTGGGTTCCTTCAAGCGAAGTGAGTTAGCTAAATAAATCCCGTGAGAATCCAGTAAAATTCAACCAGCGGGTGGAGGAAAAGACCAACCAACCCCAATTTACAAGTGAAAACATCGATAGAAAGTATTTTGGAATTAACGGTCCTTACAAAAATGGGACTCGGGGGATGATAACACAAATATTCAGATTCACACCCCAGCCTTTTACAAATAGGTAGGTACCCTTTTGATTCAGATTAGAAAAGTAACAAAAAAGTCATATACAGGGTGTTCGGTTTAAGGCGAACTAAACTTCAGGGATCGATTTTACAGCTCATATTCTGATCGAAAGTTCCTCTTAGAGATTTTTCTTTAAAAAACGCTTTGTTTTCGAGTTATTCAATTTTTATGACCATTCGACACAAAAACGGCCACAACTTCCTCATTTTCTAGTTCCCAAATTTGAGGATACCGTTGGAACTTCATTAAATTTCCAATGACCCCGATATAAAATAAGGTTTTTTCAGTTAGTTTTAATCGGTAAAAACGGCCCAAGTAAAACATTAGAAGAAAATGCATGGAAAAGTCAGTGTTGTTTCCTTAATTATTGCCGATGTTAGTAGTTTGGTCGGCCGTAAGTACTTGTGTTGTTGGAATTGGTCGGGATGCGGCCGAGGGAAAATAAATGAATTTATTTCATTTTGTTTATTGATCGACGTTTCGTCCTCTTACTGAGGACATCTTCAGAATTCTACACGGACAAACAGGCATTGTTATGTTAAACAGAAGAAAACAAAAAATAATAGATAAAAACTAATTTAGACAAAAAACTTACTGGTGTGTCCAGGAAAATTATAATCATCCGAATATAAAGGACTTGTCAAATAACAATAACAGTGGTTCACCTAAGGAAAAAACAAACCAAACAAGCTAGGTATAAAAAAAAAGGTGTTGAAACAGCATAAGTAAACAGTAAAAATATGGATGGAATGTTAAAATATTATTAATGGATAACAATAATAAGGTATAAAACATTTATCAGAAACTAACACAGTAAAAACAACAACAAAAAGTTAGGTATAAAAGAGTGAACCTTCTTGCAGGGAAGTACGTAGGTACTCACCCAGTCAAATAAGTCAAACTCATGTTCTTGAGAATATCAAGAAAGGTTAAAATAAATGTCACCAGATAACATATAAAGAATGGAATGGAAGAAAACGAAAAGGAAATATAGAAAATTACAGATTGGAAATCATTTCCATCCATCCATTAGTCAACAAACTGAAAAGTAAACCATAGCTGCCAACAACAAAAAACACCTTTTTTTATAGCTTGTTTGGTTTGTTTTTTCCTTAGGTGAACCACTGTTATTGTTATTTGACAAGTCCGTTATATTCGGATGATTATAATTTTCCTGGACACACCAGTAAGTTTTTTGTTTAAATTAGTTTTTATCTATTATTTTTTGTTTTCTTCTGTTTAACATAACAATGCCTGTTTGTCCGTGTAGAATTCTAAAGATGTCCTCAGTAAGAGGACGAAACGTCGATCAATAAACAAAATGAAATAAATTCATTTATTTTCCCTGGGCCGCATCCCGACCAATTCCAACAACACTTAATTATTGCCTTATCAACATTGCACTTCTTTAATTAACTCTAATGTTTTGAATTTGTTCAATAATCAAACATACATTTTCATACGCTAAAAAAAAAAAAAAACATTGAATAATGGATTAACTTTCTGGGGAACAAATTGTATGTTCACGTTTCTAGGTGCTTAGTAGGTACCTACCTAGGTTCAAATGGCTAACAGTTGTTCGAAAACTTTAAATTAGGTGCTGACTGCGTACCATACGTACTACACAAAAGGATTTTTGAACAAGATCAAAAGAAGGATCATGTCTCATGCCTTCAGAATTTTAACTTCATAGGTTGAATATCAAAGAAATTCGCTGCAGAGCTTACTCGGATGATAATAGAAAATTAGATATTACAAATTAGGTAATTATTTGATAGTCACTCCTTTACATGTCTTAGTTTGCTCACTCAGCTGATCAGGAAAGAGCCAATCATTTCATTTGTCTCTTGATGTCCCAGAGAGGCTCCCTGTCAAATTTCAACATCCTACAGTGAAAAGGAGAGATGTTAGCTCACTCAGCTCATCAGGAAAGAGCCCAACATTCTATTTGTCTCTTGATGTCCCATAGAGGCTCCCTGTAAAATTTCAATCAAAGCCTTGCCCATCAATTTACATCACTCAGTTCATCAGGAAAGAGCCCATCATTCTAGAGGCATAGAGGCTCCCCGAATTTCAACATCCTACAGTGAAAAGGAGAGATCGTAACTCACTCAGCTAGAGGCACCCTGTAAAATCAGGAAAGAGCTCACTCCTCATCATTCTATTTGTGCTCTCAAATGGCAACATCCTACATGTCCCTGAGAGGCTCCCTGTCAAATGGCAACATCCTACAGTGAAAAGGGAAGAATTTACATCACTCAGTTCATCAGGAAAGAGCCCATCATTCTATTTGTCTCTTGATGCCCCAGAGAGGCTCCCTGTCAAATTTCAACATCCTACAGTGAAAAGGAGAGATGTTAGCTCACTCAGCTCATCAGGAAAGAGCCCATCATTCTATTTGTCTCTTGATGTCCCTGAGAGGCTCCCTGTCAAATTTCAACATCCTACAGTGAAAAGGGAAGAATTTACATCACTCAGTTCATCAGGAAAGAGCCCATCATTCTATTTGTCTCTTGATGCCCCATAGAGGCTCCCTGTAAAATTTCAACATCCTACAGTGAAAAGGAGAGATGTTAGCTCACTCAGCTCATCAGGAAAGAGCCCATCATTCTATTTGTCTCTTAATGTCCCAGAGAGGCTTCTTGTCAAATTTCAAAATCCTAGAGCAAAAAGGAGAGAATTTTAGTTCACTTATTAAATTTCAAATTTAGCTCATTTTTTGAACTTCAAATAATTTTAAATAGTCAATAATTTCGAATTGGGTAATTATTTGCAGTCTCTCCACATTTTATCAACTGCCCACCTAAAGACATGAAACATGTCAAAAATTTTAACTACGCTTTTCTTTCTTTTTAGCAACTTTTTGTAGAAAAATGAATCTATAGCAGTGGGTCGGGAAATTTTAAAATCAAAATTTTTGAAAAATTTCTTCATTGAAATCCGCTTTGATAAATGTGTGTGTGTGTGTGTCATTCCAAACGATCTCTTCTTAGGATTGAGATAAAAATTCCGTTCTTGCGCCAAAAAATCAAGCCTTCCAAACGAAAGGATGAGTTCGTTGGCCAGCACCTTTTGAGCACATTAAATTGGTCAAATTTCAAAAAAATTACTACAAAAATCACTAAAAATGGCTAAAACGGCAAAAAATTGTTAAATTTATATTTTATCATTGCCACTACAATTTAGCTTCATTTCCTACGAAAATTCACTAAAATCTCCAAGAGGAACTTTCGATTAGATATGAGATCTAAAATCGACCCCTGAGGTTTAGTTTGCCTTAAACCGAACACCATGAATAGTTGGGTTAATCCTACATCTATCACGTTTCTAGGTTAAGAGAAAAACATCGAATTGGCAACCCTCACCAAAACGTTACAAACCAGTTTGCCTCAGATTGAGCTAAGATGATTGGCTAGATTTATGAATGAGTGATATCAGAGCTTGCTATGGCGTCATTCAAAATTTGAAGACAGTGAAAACATTGAATGACAATTTTAATATTGAAGTCAAAATAAAATGGCTTCCAACACTAGATTTTTCTAGAACAAATATTTTTTACAATTTTGAGCTTGATAGATTATGAATGTTGCAGGTAAACATTACTGTGATGTGTGTTGTAATTAAAATGGTATTCATTTATGAATAGTTTCCATTTAAAAGTAAAACGAATTCCAAATTTGATTATTCTTATTCCAAAACACAAAGAATACGGGATAAACCCGTAGGATCTCTGGAAGTCAAACCAATGGAAAATACATTTCATTTTAAAAAAAATAATAATAATTAAATTTATTGGTTTCTAACTTTTTCACGGGTTTACTTATTGAAAATACCGAGTAGGCAACCGAAAACAAGATAGAATCCAAAGTCATAGAAGAAGAATCATCTTAACAAACTTTTTCAGGGCTGTCCCCAAAGAAAATTTTCAATTTCCCTGACTTTTTGCTGACCGAACTTCAGATTTCCCTGACAAAAAATATCAAATTCTAATTGTTTTTGTATTCTCGTCATTTTATCTTATGTATACAAACTAGTTTTGGGGGACCCTTACTGGATCAATCCACTACTCTGCTGGGTTTTTTCTCCATAGTTCAATTCTCAGTTGATTTTTCTCACAAATGGTTTACTCTAGGTGATGTATTTACCAGGGAAGCCAATGGCATATCCATTCACTTTTTATGTGCATGTAGCGTTGTTACTTTTGAACAGTTTAACCACAACTCTTGATAATTATTTTTATCATTCGTATAACTCACCTATGAAATGAAATGTACCTAGTATGATAAAGTACGCTATTGAAGTTTGATTGTTTCGGATTTATAATATACCTAAAAATGCTTTAAATTATTACACCAAGTTTTCATTAAAAAAATTCCCTGAAATTTGGTGGTTTTTGCTAAATTTTCTGACAATTCCAGGTTTTCCCTGACTTATCCAGTTGGGGGCCACCGTTTTTTTTTTTTTTTTTTTTTTTTTTTTTTTTTTTTTTTTTTTTTATGAAAGTGCTAAGATGAAGTACTTCTCCTACATCATTCCTCACGCGACGTGCGTAGTTTCTATAATATATTATTTTTTTAACCAACAGGATTACAAATTATGGGGAAAAAAGTAAAACTTCAACTCAATTACACCAGTCAAAATTTTATTTGATCTCATAAATGAAAAAAAAAGAGATAAAATAAATCAGTCTCATATATCAAAAAATATCAGTACCTAACTTTCAAGTCCAAAAACGATGTGTCATCACTACCAACAAAAGCGTAGCAACCTCTCAAAAGATTATTCCCATTTAAAAAATTATCACGAACTCAAAACTATTGCCCTTAATGATCCAGAACGAACCGTAATGCACAATCAAATGAGAAACGTCCACATACTAAGTTAACATACACAAATATTTGAGAAACATCAACATACTATTAAACATTAATTTAGACAAGTAAATATTCGAGAGTTCCTACACGAATTTTGTTTTTGAAATTCGTAGGTCTACCATCCAAAGACTGATTAGTTTAGAAAATACATTGATGGAAACTCAATGCAGGGGAAAACTAGTCAAGTTAATACAGTGCATCAATAAAGGGAAAACTGAACAGAATATGTAGGTACTTACAATAACTCTAGTAGAGAAACTTTGATACGTGATATGTAATATGAAACTAATGAAAATGCTTAAATACTATGTTTTCAATAATACCTACCTAGTATTACACTGTAACAAGTTATTGAAGACGCTGAAATTGGGACGTTTGCAAGGCGATGACGGAATGATAGATTCACATACAAATAATGTGCCTACTGATCACAAATAAATTATCAAGATATACATTTTGTTTTACAAATTGAGAAGGTAACTTGACATCAACTATAAATTTTTACACGCAACAAACAAAATTTAGGGAAGAAGCGACCTATTTCAAGAAGAATCGCTTATCAGCACCGCTTATCGTCTTACCCATTGTGCCAGATGTCAAGTTTAATACCGAAAGTGGATTAGTCAGGCACAGAATCAATTCCTACCTACAATTTTAAATTTAATTTGAACACTTCTCTCTCACTTCAGCTTACCTGAAACAAGAGCGCCTGGAGGCACTTGCTTGGCAAGATCTGTCAGGTTCCCAGTGATTTCTGTGGCTAAATTCATTTCAGAATCCGAGGGTGGTAAAATGGTGTGACCCAAACGGGGGTGAGGTGGGACAGATAGTCGGTCATATTGCATTTGTTGAAGGCGTTTCAGTAAAGAAGACGTGAACTCTAATTTCTGTTGAATTTCCGGTGAGCCTTCGTCGTTTTTATTCAAATTTTCATCTACAGAACCAAGGTGAGAGAGGTCGATTCCTAAACTAGACAATGTTTGCAAATCGTCTTCTTCAGTTTTTGGAATAATCTCTTTTGAGTCGAGAAACGAATCATCTTCCATTTTCTCATCAGACAGTTCTTCCTTGTCCAGCTTCATTCGTTTGGAACTACCACCACCTAGGATATCTATCAGGCTATCAGCTAACGTGAAAGTGTAGTCATAGTCTTTCGAAATTATGCTCTTAATTTGTGCTGATGGTTCAAACTCCGTGTAACTTCCATTGATCAAATCAGATTCTTCTTTTGACAAATTTGCAAAAGACGAATCATAACTGGGGGCATAAGACCCAAAAGCACCATAGCTCAATGGCTTAATGGCTTTTGCAATATTTCTTCGATCTTCTTTGAACCGTTTTACATGCCGCGATCCATGAGAAAGTTTCCCGATAAGATCTCCCAGATTTGCAGGTTTTGGGGGTTTCGCAGGTTTAATTTTTTCAACGTTTTCCTTGGAACTGGAAGATGAGGTTGTTCCTTTTTTCTGATTAGAACCGACCATTTGCTGCAGTCTAGGAGTGGGCGACACTCCTTGTTTTCCGGTTTGGTGAAGTGGAGGCATTGTTGCTACGGATGATTTTGTGCTTTGTTGTAGTGGTGAACCCACGCTTCCTGCTTGTGAGGTCTTGATAACTTGCTGTAACTGAGAAGTAACCTGCTTCATGCCTTGCTGCAGCTGAGGAACTACCTGCTTCACACCTTGCTGCAACTGAGGAGCAACCTGTTTCACACCTTGCTGCAACTGAGAAGCAACCTGTTTCACACCTTGCTGCAACTGAGGAGAAGCAGTCTGCTTCACCACTGGCTGCAATTGAGAAGAAGCAGTTGGCTTGATACCTGACTGCAATTGAGAAGATGTAGCCACCTTCACACTTTGCTGCAACTGGGAAGAAGCAGCCTGCTTCACTCCTTGCTGGATTAAGGTAGACACGGATGGTTTTAAAATTTGTGCATTTTGATGGGATCCAGAAGACTTAATGACCTGTTGCAAGTGTGGTGAAGAAGAACTTTTTATAACTTGCTGTGGTGTGGAAGAAGGAGGTGGTCTAGTTCCTTGTTGTATTTGCGATGCGGCAGATTGTTGTAACTGAGCAGATACCTGCTTGACAACTTGTTGCATTTGTGGAGACGCAGACATTAAGCTACCAGCTTTGATTGTTTGTTGCATTTGGGAGGGAATATTAGATTTAATGACATGCTGCATTTGAGTGGAGGAAGTTGCTTTGATTACTTGTGGTGTTGTTTTAATTCCTTGGGTAACATGCATACCAGATTTTAACCCTTGTTGGGCTTGTGGAGATGCAATCACGCCTTGCAACAAAGGGGTTGATGTAGTAACTATTCTATGCTGTTGCGAAGAAGCTGTAATATTTTGCTGTAACTGGGCTGAATTATTCACAATTTGCTGTAGTTGGGAGGTTGTGACAACAATTTGCTGAATACGAGGAGAACCTTGTGCTTGGCTACTAGCTGTAATCATTTGCTGTAACTGTGAAGCAACGACTTGAGGAGTGCTAGAAACTATTCGTTGAATTTGGGGATTCCCTGTTGTACCAGGTTGTTGTTGTATGGCAGCAGAAATTATTTGTTGCAGCTTGGAAGATGGGGCACCACCTTGAGTACCCGCAACTATGAACTGCTGCAGTTTTGAAGATCCTGCTACCATTTGGGGTTTTTGGACTGCAGCAGAAATGATTTGTTGCAATTTCGGAGTGACAGACGTTCCTTGCTGTTGTTGAGCAATAATGATTGGCTGAGATGTTATCGGTGTGGTAGGAGTCTGAATCAAAGGAGTCACCTGCTGACCTGAGCTTTCAGCTAGTGCTTGCAACTCCTCTTCTGATGTTTGAGTTTCCATAATGAGGCTCTCTTAATCACTTCTCACTGTAGATTTTCAGCCTCGTTCCCCAGCAGCCTTGTTCCCTATAACAGAAAACAAACTATTAAAAACTAATAGAGATTTCCACTAATATTGCTATTTTTTTATTAACACTATTCCAATAGAATGAAGATAAGGTATAGTAGTGATTTTGGCATTTTGCGGAATCTTAATCGGTATTTTAGCAACGTGTGTTGATTACCAGGTATCAAATAACCTGAGTATAGAATTTTGTAACGATTACATGACATAGAAGTTTTTTGAATGAGAAAACAACAAAAATTTGCACCATAAGTGTTCGTGGACCAAATGCAAACGGCGGTGGTGGGTAATAATGGGAGATTACGGAACCAACTTCCAGAGCTTATGGAACAGAGAGTGAGCTTTGGGGCTGAAGCATGTTCCATATTTTATAAAACTGTACTTTACATCCATGTTTTATAATTGTAGGTATATATTTTTATATTGCAATTAGGTATGAGGCAGCTGGCTAATGGGGGTTTCTATATTACATCTGGCGATAATGAGGAATTTATCAAAATTGTCATTCAGCTAAGTATTTTGAGTTATCTTGTTTATATTACTTTGAAATTTGAACAATTTCATGTGCAAACATTTCTATTGTTCTAATTTATGGGAGGTAATAAACCTCTTCAACATAATACGTAGCTGTAAAAAACGACGGCGGATTAATTACATGACTTCAGACATACGTCGATTTTTTAGCTATTTCCCCCTCGATCGAACCCCGAATTCTCACACTTTTAAGTCATGATCTGTAAATGGAAATTTCGCATCGCGTTACATATATTATCTAGCCATGAAAACAAATTATCGGGGCTCATCATCAGGACAGGTTAATGGATCCCATCAATCTATTGGAGGCAGTGGAGGTGTCAACTGTTTGACGAATACGCGCGTCGCGAAATTGGACAAGTCACAATAAATCAGCATGCAGAGGAAAAGTGGAGGTCACGTCCGAACACATGAGCAATCGAACTATTTTTTATCCACACGGTATCAACCTAATTTATTTTCAAATACCCTAATGATCCAAAGGATGATCCAAATCATAATCAACTGGAAGCACCATAAATATATAAATCAAGTTACATAAACAACACGCTCTACATACAATAAATAAGAATTTAAAATTGAAATTTTGCACATGTTGGGTAACCTTAACATTTGTAACGGACTTAGAACGCCCCCAGAGGTGCGATGGGGCCTAAATCCGCACTCATAGAGAGAGGAGGGGGTGTGACAGTACCATAAGAGATACAACTCGTGCTAATAGCGTATGTGCTATGTTTGGAGAAGATGATTTTCCGGTTCTCGGATCCTCATCTATCGCCAACCACAGCATTTCAACAACTTGAGAATGACGCCCGACGCCAGAGCGACGGACGCGCATTCTCTTGGATCTCACAGGAACTGCCACACATTGCAGCTACACACTTTCGGACCACACCCACGACAATATTACTGCCAATTATTTGTTGAATCACCCAGTTCTACTCACACCTAAAAATTACTATTGGTTTCATATATTATATATTTCAAATAAAGTAGAAAACACAGGTAAATTTCCGTTCTCGAAATTATGAAGAACGTCACAACTTCTTTTGTGATAAGATCACATAACAAAAACTTTTCCTTTTCTAAAGATCAAAATATATTATAGAGCCTAAATTTTGACAAAGATAGTTTGCGCGAGAAAAATAAAATAAATTATAATAATAATTTATTATTACTCAATGGATCCACCTCACAAAAAGAAAGATGCTTAGAAAAACGCTGCCATAGTTTCTACCCCTTCAAATTTCCATTTCACATTGAAAAGAAATTGGTGTCGAACTGTATTTATGCAGGCTTCAACTTATCAACATTTCATTCTAAATAATATACTGTGCTACAAAGAAAAACTGGATTTTTGGCTTTATTACAGTTTTTATATATTTTTTAGCAAACAAAAATGAAATTTAAGTAAATTTTTCAGCGTACCTAATTTTGAGCCATACATTTTTTTATGTTCCAACTCATTGTTGACAAAACTCTTTTGACTTAATTTCTGAAGAAAAAAATAATAATACTTAATAATGATAAAAATGAAATAAATTCACAATTTCTCGCAGTTTTTTTTTTTTTTTTTTTTTTTTTTTTTTTTAAGCACAATTTTTTAATTTGACCAACTCGTTATTCTCAAAAACTGTTGACCAACGAAAAAGTCTCATTCTTTCATTTGGGAAGCTTGATTTTTTGGCGAAATAACGGAGTTTTAATCTTCCTAAGATTTTCGTCTGGAATGACATATATATATATACCCACTGGGCAATAAAGTAGGTAGCGAGTCTTTCAAGTAGGTAAGTGTAATTATATAAGAGGGTGTAAATGCACTAAATTGTAGTATCTGTACGTCTATATGTATATAAATCAATTGCTGTTCGTTAGTCTCGCTAAAAATCGAAAACGGCTGGACCGATTTGGCTAATTTTGGTCCTAAATTATTTGTGGAAGTCTAAAGAAGGTTTAAAAGGTTTAATATCTCAAATCTGCCCCATAGGGGGTGTTTAGGGGACGAGGGGGAATGGGGTATCTTTGTCATCACTGAACAAACTGGGGATTTGATTGTCGAGTATGTTTGAATTACTCCAATTCAAGTCAAAGACTACTTTTTCAAATTTTTCTAACCTCACCCCACAATGAAGGGGGTGGGGGAGTTAAAGTGTTTCGAACGTCACTGAACGAACTAGAGATCTGAGTTGTCGAATATGTTTGGAGTATTCTAACTTAAATCACAGGCTACTTAAAAATTTTCAAATCTAACCCATAGAACGGGGTGTTTAAGGGGTGGTGGGGGAGGGGGGGAGGGATGGGGTATCTTTGTCATCACTGAACGAACTGGGGATTTGATTGTCGAATATGTTTGGATTACTCTAATTCAAGTCAAAGACTACTTTTTTCAAATTTTTGAAATCTGACCCAGTGGGGAGAGCGTTTAGAACGTCACTGAATCAACTGGGGGAGTGGGCGAATCTATCAGAATTACTTCAACTTGGGTCACAGGCTATTTGATAATGTTCAATTCAACCTGTGCAACGCACGGATGAACCAGCCCGTATACTTATGAAAAAGCGATGAACTCTAGGATTCGTTTCATAATGCCCCGAAACGACATTCAATGAAGAAAATGTTCGAAAATTGTGATTTAAATATTTTGGAGCCATCGAAATAGCCTCATTTTTTGCGATAATTCTCTAAAAATGTTACTGATTCAGCACACTAACAAACACTCAGGGAAATATTCATCCTCGACCACGTCTTGTGACTTTTTTTGGAGGGTAGAATGATTTGCGGATCTAGATCGAAATAAAGTGCCAACCGAACCGTGTAAAAACTGTTTATGAATGGAAAACAATCCATAATGGGCCAACCTCAGACAGGCAATTTATCACGTAGTGAATATGAATGACCCCTACCACGATTATACAAAGACAGCATGCGGGACCCACACTGACAAGTAATGATTATCAACAGTCGATGAAAAACGTATCAAACAAGGCTTGTTATCTACTTCTGAGGTGCCTTGAAAAATGTATGATAACCTTGTATTAAACCCTACGAAGCTAAAATGATAGTATATTTGACTCCATTGTTTTGTTCTACGAAATAAATTTGAAGCTTCATTGGAAACCTTGTGAAGCAAACTCCCAATTAATTAGGTAAGTTACATCTGATTTTATCCATGAATCAGTCACAATAATATTGTTATTTGAGAAATCCTTATAAACAGCCTGTATACAAATTCAACAAAGGTACAGGACAACAGCCATAATCTAAACAGAGCCTTGAAGCCCCCTCTCTACAGGGGGAAGGGGGGTTCTGTAATGATTCATATGTGTAAACATACCTATCTATATGTGAAGAGTAGTTATGTGTTATTCCAGGCGATAACTCTCCTTAGGATTGAGATAAAAATTCTGTTTTTTCTCGAAATAATCAAGCATTCCAGATGAAAGGACGAGTTCATTGGGCAGCACTTTTTGAGAACAGTAAATTGGACACATTTCGAAAGATGTGCTGAAAAAAATCAGTGAAAGTTCCAGTCATGCAGCATGATCGTATGAGCGATTGAAATTCCCAAGAATTTACTTTTATTACAAAAACTTCCATTTTGTAAGTGGGTTGACGTTTTATCCGGACCAGACAAGGCCCCGATCTCTATTGTTATACTTGAGAGCCGCAAAGCTATACGACGAACTGTGATATATTTATATACATCTAGTCGTAGTTTTATTTCACTTTGCTGATTGTATGCAATAGCATGTATATAGTTATTTCGCTATCTTACATCTAGTCTTAGTTGTACTATTTTATTTTTGGAGTTTTTTTTAATCCACTTTGGGGGCTAGACAGTGGATTAAAAACCATCACTGTACCCCTCATTTTTCCCCCCTCCGAGTTGCCAGTGGAGTCCATGATGTCGCTCCTTTTTAGTCAAGGATGGCAACATGGCTCCCCTTAGAATCGTGCCACTTCCAGTATCCCTTTAGACACCTAGTTGAATGCCGCTAATGACCCTTCCGGTTGAGATGCGGCTTAAACCTTAATTAAAATCATGAGTAAAATGACGAAATTCATGAGTTCTGATGTGAGTCAATGGGAAAAGGTTTCAGCTAAAATATGCTTGATATGAGCTTTGGGTAGTATCTAACCCTGAGTGGAATGAGCTTTGGCAGACTGAAATCAGAGCAATATTAACGCCACTAGGAAATTTTTAAGAGCAAAAGTCTAGACGAGAGGAGGAGAGGACTGACCCAAAATTAGCCCAATTTTCAATTGTTTGTAAATCGCTTATTTCGGGAAAATTTTATACGTACCAATCAAAGTTATAAAGCATGGAACCCGAAAGCGATTCGGACCAAAAACTATGAATTCATAGTTTTGGGTTGGTTGAGGGTAGAGAATTTACAGGCTTCTCTGATAATGTGGTTTAATGAGGTATGCTGAGCGTTTTCGCCAAATATATGGCCTCTTCAGAGCGTATTATTTTATTGATGATCTGTATAATGTTCAAGTAAAAGTTGGGATGCTCTTTGAACATCTTGGTCATGACCAGTTATGTTTGGTGAAGTTACTAGGGTCAATTTTGGTTTATTATTTCCAATAATAAGCCTATGTGATCGTATAGCAAAAAATTTTATAACCCCCCCTCAAACTTTGTCACTTTACGTTTCAAGGTGCGTAGAATCCAAATTTGAAATGTCCGTCCGCCGTCCGGGCCATAAAAGGCCTTAGAATTGACTTAAAAAATCTGTTCTTTCGCACATAGATTCCACTTGGGGTCTAGTTGGTCCTAACTTCTCGCCAGCTCGATCGCTCCACACCCATGGGTGCTATGTGCCAAAAATAGGTGAAAAAGTGTGTTTTTTTGTGTATATTTCAAGTTGTATAGAAATTGGAGATTTATGAGTGAAAAGAAAATGTTAGCTATTAATTTTATGGGAAAAAAAGTATTCTAAATGATACTCTTCTATTCAAAAAGAGATTTTGGATTTTAGGCTATTTTTTGCAATTTTATAGATTTTTTAAAACAAAATTTAATGAAGTTCAAGTTTTTAGCATAATTTCGTACATAAATTGTTGAATGTTCTATTTCATAGTTGATAAACTTTATTTGACCAATCTTATGCTAAAAAATATCAATTTAACGATTCTTAGCTATTTTCAGTGATTTTGTCAGCACATTTTTTGAAATTTGACCAATTAAATGATATCAATATACAATATAGGTAACACTTTTATGTGTTGGAAAGATGACTTGGTAATAAATTGTTATGTTCATCAACTATATTAAAAGGCGTAAAATTGTGAGGTTCCGCTGCTGTTATGGATTGAATCCATTTGTGAGGTCCTAAGCTCCGAGTTCCGATACTAAATATACTATAAGCGGCGTTTATTAATTATGGACTAGAGATCTACGTTGAAGGGCTGTCTAATACATAAATAATAAACCTTTGTGTAATAATTTGCAGCGTTTTTTGCTTAAATTGAGGAAAATGAAATTTTTATGTGGAGAGACACACATAGCCTGAAACTTGAACATCTTGGTCTTGACCAGTAATGTTTGGTGATGTTACTAGGGTCAATTTCGTGCTTAAATTGAGAAAAATGCAATTTTTATGTGGAGAGACACACATTGTCTGAAATTATAAACTTTAAATCTGAAATTAAAGTCCTGGTCATGACCAAGATGTTCAAGGAGGCATCCCAACTTTTACTTAAAAAACATTATATCATAATAACATCATCAATCAAATAATATGCTCTGAAGATGCCATATATTTGGCGAAAGCTCTCAGCATGCCTCATCAAACCACATTATCAGAGAAGCCTGTAAATTTCTCTACCCTCAACCAACCCAAAACTATGAATTAGAACTATGAATTCATAGTTTTTGTTCCGAATCGCTTTGGTTTTTCATGCTCTACAACTTTGATAGGTATAAAAATCTCTGTAGGATGTATGGTTTAGGAATTGTTAGAGGAAAACTTTAATAAGGGCGAATGAAGCCATGTTTATGCCGCCGTCATTTCGTACTTCACAAATTTCGAGATGGATGACAAATATTTTCTCAATCAGAAAGATATAAATTTCCAAAATCTAATCTCAAACTTTCTCCTGAAATTACTGCCTATTTTCATGTCCAATATAGTGAACACCTGAAAGGATTAGATGATTCACGGTTAACAACTCACGTAACTCGCTTTTATAGAAATCACATAAATTAAAACAACTCGTCCTCTACTTTGTTCATATTTCGTTTGCTTAAATCTATCAAATCTAATTGGTGTCTCCGAATGGTCCCAATTCAACTTTATACAGTTGAATCCCTTAAAAACTCAAGCCATCATTTTGACATTTTATTTTACTTTGGCACATAAACGAAAAAAGCGTTAAAAAGAAGCGGTAAGAAAAAGCGTTGCAGTTGGTTTTCTGAAGGTTTCCGCTTACAACCGAAGTTGGCAGCATTTGACTACATTTCTGATCAATTTTCGTCACTTATCCGCTTCCACCCTGTATTATGGAGCATTATTAACCACCTCGGTAGTTATAACAATTTTAACTGGAATCGCTTCTCCAACACGAACTAGTCACTGAAATCAGTTTTTAATTTTGATAAAACTCATGAGAATCTATGCAGCACTTACCGATAAACAATTTAAAAACTCACTGCACGCTAATTGGATCCTCAACCAGAGGGCACTGGCCACCAATTCAACAACCTGATGGAATTTTCTGAGCATTTTGAATTTTTGAAAAACAAGACAGTTCCGAGAACCAGGTACCTAATTCTTCATCTTCCTCAATGCTCTTGTGCATTTGAGGGAGACGGGCTGCCGCTATTCGACCATTGTTTGAATTTCCTATAACCTAGCACATATATCCTTCCTCCATAGTTTTATCAATACATGTAGTTATATACCTACCCAGTTCTCCGAAAATTATAACCAACTGATTTAAATTATATTAATGAGTTTTCTAGAACGCTAAATCCTTATTTTAACCTAGAAAACTGAAATACCAACCAACCTGAATACCCCACAGTGTAAGATAGGTAGGTACTCTCAGCGTGCAAAACTTGGTAGGTATACCAGTTTGTACCTATTTATACAGGATATTTCTGCATTCCGCAATACCTACAAATGTAACAAGAATAACTCAACGTAATCATTTTTCGTACACTAACCTTATCATCAGCTTTGAGGGTACCTAGATTAATTTGACGAATCATACACAATAAGTACATGTTCCTCACCAAGGCATGTATGTAAGGTTTACGTGTATGTATACGTTCTTATACAAACCGCGTTAGAGGTAACCCCCCGTGTATTAAAAATGGTTCATTCATATCATCAAAACCATGATAACCATGGCATTCCACCTAACTCCGCATACTTATACACGTATCTAGAATAATTTAGTGTAAGTTCTACCTCCTTATATTAGATACACCAATTAGTTTACACAGTGCCACAATGTCCACCGGCAAATGACGTTAAATGCATTGCTACAATACACCTTGAAATTGACCTTCGCACAACCTATCCACGAACTTAATTTGTTCTGGCAAGATGCCCGCGAATACAATTCAAGCTATTACGGAATCTTTGAGCAAAATGTCCAACAAACATCACTTATCATTCCTATTATAAATTCAACTAGGTATAAGTGGGCGAGTTGTTGATAACGTCATCGATGTTACCAAAAAAGCCATCCGTGGAAGGGAAAAATACTCACGTCTACTCTGACGATCCTCCTCGTTTATTACATTATTACGATTCTTCCAACAACAATGTAGCGAATTCACTAGTACACAAACTGTATGTATTTATAAAATGAGTTTATCAAACTTGACTTGGGAACGATAAGACCGGAGGTGAGAGATTGCAATGGAACTGAACTGCAGAGATAGAACTGCGCATGCGTCAGTCGTCAACACCCGACTTCCAGTAGTGCCAACACCACGCCATTGTTTTTCCCTACGGTTGGTTGATTTTTCAGGGGGTTTAAAACTGAAATTATTGCAAATGACGAATTTACGAGGTAATGATGAGATTCTATTTAAAGTGGTACGATGGATTGGTACGGTGGTTTTCGTCCGATACGTCGATAGCGATTGGGATATTTATTTTTATCGACGTGAGGGCGGGAGTGGAGGTTTCAGCGATATCTAGCGAGTGACGGTGAAAGTTTTAGTTGAGTCGTGCTCTCATAGAGGCGCTGGCATCGCATATAGGGCGGGCCCACAGTAGGATTGGCGGGCGCGGGATTTTATGACCGCAGCCAATACGTGTCCCTGGGGGGGGGCTCTTCCCCAGTTCCATTCTCCCAGTCCCTCAACCCCCCCCCCCCCCCCCCCCCCCCCCCCCCCCCCTAGAGTAACGGCATGTAACCCGATCTCAATCATATGAAATGAAATGAAAATGTATTTATTTATTTCTGAAAATATTACAAAACAATTCACCTACAATAAATAAAAGAAATAAAGTCTCCCTAATGGGCGATACCCGCGACAGGGAAAACGAGTTTTAGCAATGAGCCCGTAGGTTCTTAAATATTACTTTTTTTAAATTCTTAATACAAAAATAATTATATCATGTTGAAGAAATAAATAAAGTGCCATTACCTAGGTATAAATATTACAATCTAGAAGATATTACATTTTCACACGATTACCTATAATCATCATCTTGTGTTTTGAAAAACCAATTTTTCAAAATTTTATGCACTTGATTAGGTTGATCTATTAACTTATTTTTAACGATAGAAGGCAGATTGTTACATTCTCTGATTCCAGCTAAAAAATATGAATTGAAATAGGCAGTTGGGTGAACATGTGGTAGATAAAATTTGCTTTGCGATTGAAACCTTGTTTTTATTTCATGAATGGGATAAGCAAACCGCTTCTCATTCAGAATTTGTTTTACATTATTAAGATCTATAAGATAACATGATTTCATAATTTTAAGTTTACGAAACAGTGGACCAGAGTGTTCTAAGAATTTACTTTTCGTAATAACTCGAATTAGAATCTTCTGGCAAATATATACTGGATTTAAGGTTGAGGTGTATGCTCCACCCGAAACTGGCAAACCATAAAGCAAAACTGACTGAGCCAATGAAAAATACATTATATTTATGCATGAGGTTAGGAGTTAAATAAGTTCTTAAGTAGGAGTGTAGGTACATAAAATGAGCTTCCTCAATCTCTTGCAGACTAAATTGATTTGACTTTCCCACTTCATATTAGAATCTAAGACCAAGTGAAGTTATTCGCCTATATATCCTACGTTCTTTTCAGTAATGAACGTTTCATTATTTTAAATAATGAACCTTTGTACCTAACTGACCAAGAAAAGAAAATTTTGTAACACCCCCCCCCCAATCAACCACTCAAAATTTATTGGTTTACATTTCAAAAACCCTACGTAAATTCCATTAACCGGAACAAACCGTAACTCTCTCAATTGTTGAGAAAAATAAGAACATTGGAGGTCAATCGATTCGTGATTGAATTATTTACAACTTTTATTTAATAAGAAACTCGATTAAATATCAACTTTTATCCTAAATTTGCGAATAACGTATTTTTCAAGTACTGAAAACTTTGAAATACTATTACTCTATAGCGGCCCCTACACGGGCAATAATATTGTCAATACCTTATCACATTGAAAATAATATTGACCGTATAGGGAAAAAGAATGAGTATTGACGGCGATATTGAAGCGATATTGATGAAATCCGGAAATTCTGTTCTTGAGGCGTCAATATTAAACAGTGGAAGGGATATTTTCAATATTATTGAGCATGTAGGGGGTATATTATTGTCAAGTTTCAGTTGTTGACTGAGAACTTCAAATCTTCAAAATTTCTTCCTGTAGCTAAGTACCTCAGTGCTACTGATAATCTTTCTCTAACAGCGATGCGCTCCCTCATGTTTGTGTTCTGTCGACTCAATAGTGGTTCAAACATCTGTAATAATTTTATAAACGTCTGTTCGTTCATTCGGAAGTAATTGTGAAAGTCTGCAGTATCTGTCAAACTTATTTCTCGCAGTAATCGCAGATGAGAATATTTTTCCCGCTTTTTCAACCACTCTTTCACCCATCTTTTCCGCTGAACAAAAAGACGCTCGCATCTCAAGAATACTTAACATAAAGTAGTCAATCCCTTAGCGAAAATTCTGGAGCAGACCCTGCCTACCTAAGATTTGGAAAGTGCCCAGTTCAGGAGGATCAGTTGCCACTGTTGCCCAGTACAGGAGAGCTCTACTCTACGTCGGGGGTCCCTAGTCTGTTGGTAGGTACCTATTAGATGCATGTTATTTCAAAAGTCTGTATCATCTTACACAATATAAACATCAACTTTGTTTAGTCAGACATCAACAACAAATATGTTCCAATACATCATACTTTAACAGTCCTTTTTTTTTTTTTAATGATTGCTGGTGTTCTAAATGCATATTTAGGCAAAGATTTCTCGAGAGTAGGTACCTTATTGGTATCATAGTATAGGAAAGCCGCGGTGTCGAGGTTGCGATTCACCCAATTATAACTAACTAGGTCAGGGAGGAGAGACGCTCCCCGTTGTCATATTACTGGATTACCCACCCACTGTGAATGCGAATGGTGTCTGGGAATATGACCTCAGGGGGTATATCATTGATTATCCCCAAAACGTTGATATTGGGGTACCAGACCTACGTACTCGCTCACATTGGGTCGTGACTGCATGATGCGATCACATCAAATGTTTAATTTTACACAGTTCACCGTAAATTATAATTAATATGGTTAAGTTTGTTGACCGCTAGGTGATAATTAGCACAGTTTTTTGGGTTCTTGAGAGTCGGTCAGGCAATAATAAAATTCAAATCTTCAGGGCCAACGTTTCGATGTATTTATACATCATCATCAGGGCTCGGAATATTTATGCAGCTTTTTACACGGTCATTTAGTAGTTTGTAACACATTCATGTATGCACATATACTGACGAGTGAAAACATGTGAACATCAAAAATGTGAAAACATGAAACTGTTGTTCACAAAAATTTTTACATGTTGTTTCATGTTTTCACATTGTTGATGTTCATATGTTCCCATGTTTTGATGTTTTCACGTGTTGTTTCATGTTTTCACATTGTTGATGTTCACATGTTTTCACTACTCGGTATATGTGCATACATGAATGTGTTACAAACTACTAAATGACCGTGTAAGAAGCTGCATAAATTCTCCGAGCCCTGATGATGATGTATAAATACATCGAAACGTTGGTCCTGAAGATTTGAATTTTATTATTGCCTGACCGACTCTCAAGAACCCAAAAAACTGTAAATTATAATTACCTATTGGAGACACGTACATTGTAAGCAAATAATGAAATACCTAATTAGGATTATAATAAAACAATAAAAACGTAGCCTCTGATCAACAGTGATCGAAGACCTCATGGGTAGAGATTAGAGAGATCTAGAGCTTCTTTGTAGTTAATAAGCTCGTTATTTTCTTGAAAGCTCACAAAGTTTTGCGTGCGTTGAGAACATGTCAAGATGAAACCCTTTCACCTAGGGATGTCAGATTCTTCAAAATGAATCGATTTAAATCGTATATTATCGTATCGTATTCTTTAAGAAAGAATCGATCTTTTCAAGAATCAAAACTTTTTAATGGATTGAGAGCTTAAATAATTTTAACTTTTAACCATCTAAATTCTATGGAAAAATTGACGCAAATTAATCACAATTTTCAATGATAAATCTTTCAAACTTGAAATAAGTAGGTAGGTGTTCTATTTAACCATGTTGTTCATTGTGCTTGAAGGAATGATTAGTTGTTGGTTCTTTCCATTTAAGGGCAATCGCATGAAATTCTTAAGCAGTTATAGGAATCGTAAATAATGCAGAAATCCGGTGGGGGGCATTACTGTCGGAGAAAAACACGTAAATGGCGTTTTCTGAAGATTTAGTGAAAGCAGATTTTCGTGAAGATGAGTCTGGATCTGTTGAAGACAATTCAATCATGGTTGATATTTTATTTACTTTTAGGTTTATACCACCGCATTGATATTTCACGCAATGGGATATTTCCTCTTTTTCCAATTCGCACATAATGTTTATTAGGTAGGTATTAATGAAGAATGATATATAAATATGAAGACGTTTGGAGGATTTTGAAGAATATTATATATTTGTGGACGATTAGATAGATAGCACTCGCGCTGTAAGAAAACACGTTGGTTGGCGGCATCCATGACTAACAATAAAGTACAACCGATATCATGATTACGCAGGAGAGCTAGATACCTACTCTACCAAAAGTCTTCATTACTTGGTAAGATAACAACAAATGCCTCTATATTATTCAGTTTGAAACTACTTCGAGTGGGGTTAGAATCGAGTGGTAAAATAACTTGGTACTTGTACCTACCTACGACGCATCTGTTAAGGAAGCGGATACCATCGGATTTCGATTGAATAGGTAGAAAAAATCACCTACTGAGGCAACTCCTGATCAATAACAACCTTTTCAGAACAATATGTAAGTAGTACGAGTACCTATCTGCTTGCTTTTATAGGTAGGTACTTAGATGCCTCCCTACCTACCAACTGATTATTAAGACAGAAATTCGACAACTTATAGTGCAGGTACACCTACTTGTGAGTATATTACAGTTAGGTAACCTGTTTGAATGACTCGCTAAGGTCTATGCAAAGGTGAGGCAGACTCGCCCTGTCTACGCATATATGTCGCAGCCTTTTTGTAAAAAGCCTAGCCTTTTTACAATACGCCGCCTTTTGGTAATAAAAACGGCCAAACCGTTCACTAATCACAATTATGTATGAGAATGTACTTTCTGATAATTATGAGCGAATTCTGGCCAATAGATCGTGAGAAAAGGCGTTTCCGGAAATCACGATAGCGCAAACGCACTCTTAATTTATTGTTTTATTAATTTTTTTAAAATTTATGTTACCTATTTCAAATTTAAAGAGTTAAGGCGCATATCAACCAAAAAAGGGTCATTAGCGACATAAATTGCATTATTGTTATTATCATTTAATAATGATTAACAGGACGTTTCCATTTGTTTTCGTCACTTCACGGTGGGGTTTTCTATTGATTTTCACGTACAACCAATGCGTTACTAGGGAAGTGTAACTCCCTTAGTTTTCATAGCAGGAAAATCGTTAGCCACTTTTTAGAATGCTCTCATTTTATCACAGCATCTCATAATCCCTAAGCCTCTGTAGTGTCAAGGAAAGCTGATTTATTACTCTCAGTTAATAAGCTAATATTGCTAAGTAACAATAATGAACTAATAATGTGTAAAATTAACCATTATTAAATGATCTGACTGTAGAACCGTAGGTCTACCTTCCGTTTTTTAACCTATTAATTTGTTGTTTAGATAATTTATTTGTACTATGACGTAGGTATAGTAAATTATCCATGTCGAATGATGAATATGCTTTTGTTTGTAGGATGTCAAAAAAGTTACGCCGGAAATGCAGTGAAAGATACGAGCTCACGGGAAGTGCACGGAATTATGGGAGCATCAGAGATAACGACCGACTTGGAATCCTCATCCAGGTACTAATCTCACCTTTACCTATAACTAAGTTTTTTTTTTTTTTTTTTAAATTTTATTTGGCTTTGAAATTGATTATACACTATGTTTTGGGGGTTTTCGAGGGTTGGTCCGAATTGAGATGACTCCTTTACGCCAACGTTTCAAACAATTTATTGTTCATCCTCAGGGCTGTAAGAACCCCAAAGAGATTAGCTCGGTACAATACGGTATAATATTTAGATGGTGCATAATATTGTTATGGACAACAATTACTGGACCACTACATGGACTGCTGCCAACGCAAATTCACTACCAAAGAACAGTTCAATGAAAAACTATACAATAAAACTACTAAAAAACCATAGGAACCTAACCTGGTTTGGACTACAATGATTGAATATCTTAGGGGGAGGTGGTGTACATTATGTACCCAAGAAACAGTGAACATGGAACAACAGTGGGCGACATGCGGTGTGTACAAAAATTATGTTACATACCTTAGGGGATTGAGTGTGGAAACACTATCTCATATCAAACATTAGTTGGGCATGGAAGCTACCCAGAAATACAGTTGAGACATTGCTTGAATGCAGACGTTTTTTAAGTGATGAAAATGCAAAGTGAATGATCATACAGCCATAACATTTATACATAATTGACATATCTTAAATAGTTTCTTTACAATATCTTAAATAATACATATAACTCAAATAAATTGTTCTTCTATAGATTTCTATTAATACCATTATTCAAAAATAAGTGTATGTATTTATATATGTCAATGTTATTACTTGAAATTAAATGAACAAGATTGATAATGTCGTGCAACCTTCTCGTATAAACTTTTCAACAGTTCTTCCCGATCGGGGATATTCACAGGACACATTAATATGATATGTTCAGGCCGTCTCGTCCTCTTCTAAGCAACTCTGGCAGGCGGACGATTCAATTGGATTAACCTTTTAGGGACCTGTGCCGTATATTTACATTGTCGATACCAAGCTCTGTGTGGCCCAGCGCTGTATATGTACGGCATCACCTCTACACATGGCCAGGGCCAGTGCCGTATACTCGTAATTATTGCTTGACGATTTTCTTCACTTCTCTGCAACCTAGTGGTGGTGAAAGTAACTTGAAGTGTATTCGAATGTTGTTGCGACTTTTGGACTGATGTATTTGTTTATCTAACCCACAATTTTTGTTCTCGCTTCTGGCTAGTTCAGTTTTTCGACCAGTCGTGATTCCTCTGCTAGAAATTAGTGAGAAACGCGTGTTTTCTGACAATGAGATCTGGGAAAAATTTCTTGAATTCTTAGTGCTAGTAAGGGGGAAAGTTGTGAGGGCGGAGAGATCCTGATGAAACTATTTTGCGAGCTGATTCTTTCCTTGCAGATCTGGATAATGTGCTTTCAGTTGAGGGAAAATTATTGAAGCTATCCAATTTAATATGTACCTACCTAAGTAGAAATAATATAACTACCAATTGATCGATGAATCTTGTGTTATGTTTATTCAAACTATAAAATATTACATTCAAAAATAGATGTACAAAATTATGCTGGAAAACGTACTTAATTTTCATCAAAATGAGCACACAAAAATCGATAAAAACTGCAAAAAATCCAAAATCTTTATGGAATTGCAAAAAATTATTCAGAACGAGTTTTCGTCATAAAATTTGTAAATTTCAATTTCTTTTTGCACTAAACTCCTCAATTTTTTAAATAATTAACAATAAAGTAAGATAGTTAACAAAAATCTGCTCATACGATCATGCTGCATTACTGGAACTTTTTTATTTTTAAAACTTGAATAAAAGCTGATGATTCGACAAGTTTAATATTACCGTTTAATAATAACATTTAAGTTTAGGTTTAATATTAATATTAAGACAAGTCCAAACATTACCTACTAAATATGCAAGTTCAATTCTGACAGAATTTGACGTTAATTGAATCAGAATGGGGGGGCTGGTACTATTATGGTACTCGCCTAGCTGGGCCCAGCGCTCCGCCTCCAAGCCCGAAAAAGCAGTCCCTAAAAGGTTAATACGGTGTATATATACGATCGGGTCAAGCAGTGTCACGTTCGAAGCCGTGAAATGGTTTTGTAGAAGTTTCGGGGCATATTTCTGAAGTGTATGATATTTGGGGTTTCGAGTAATACGATTAAATACGAGAAGTACGCAGAGTCCGAAAAGTGAGAGAGCGAGCGTAGCGACAGACTGACTAATCTCGGCATGTATTGTGGACGCAGTGTTGCCACTAGCGTCAATGGTGGTAACCATTTACTTATCTTAAACCAAAGGGATTAATTCCCTTCACGCCCTCCCCCACATAAAGAAATTAGCAGCTACTACTCTCGCCCCATCACCTACCAGCCTGTCTGCATTTATTAACCAAAAACATGAAAGCAATGAACAGTTTGTCACAAATGCAAAGTAAATAGAGTTGTATACAGCAATATGAAATTAAGTGAATGTAAGATAATACAAGGCAAGAACAAACAAACAAAAATTACATACAAAAAACATCGTAAACGAAGTATTGAGATGATTCCCGTAGCAGAATAAACATTTTGAGGAAAAGAAAAAAAAAATTGTACAATCGTCATACCTGATATGAATGTAACCTTCAACTTATTTTTTAAACGTATTGTCATTAACTAAAACAGCTGTCAATAGAAGAGCATTATTCAGGTAAGAACACATCTTCAACCTGCAACAATGTTATACAGTGGTGAGAGGCACGTTCTAGGCGTGTTACATAATATAATCATCAAAACGTTTTGGTTTCTTCACTACCCTGCCCGAAAACCGAGCCTGACCGGTTGATGGTGGTAGTGCGGAAGAAGAAGGATCGGGAGCTGAGGGAAGTGGAATCTGAGGGTCTGCTGGTAGTAAAGGTTCACAATTGGGGTCCAGAGTCGGAGAGCCCATTGGTGGCTGTGAATTGGGATTCGGGTCTGGAGGAATTGGAGGATCCACTGATGGCCATGGCTTAGGTTGTGGTCTGCGATCACATGATATAATATAGGGTGATTGCTTTGAAGTATTAAGTGGTGTAGAATTAAAATCCTCTGTAGTTACCCTACTCCTTACCTGATGAACATGAACCCTGTGATCCTGACCATTATCAGTTCTTATAACACGAATACTATGAGATGGACAGCCTACAACTACCCCATGTTCCCACACTGGATGTTTTACAAGAGGATGAAGCATGACCCACACCCGAACACCTACCCCAAATTTATCAGATCCTGCAGTAGTCTTGGGTAATGGCTGTGCAGGAGAGTTTAGGTGGGTCAAGTGCGTTCTGGGGATATAATTTAAAATTCTGGCCATGGGGGAATGACCCAAAGAAGAAGGAGTAGCATGCTGGGTAGCCATAAAGTGAAATATGCGATCACTCCAAGATGAATTCGGGAAATCTATTGCGGCCTTTCTCAAACCCTGCTTTGCTCTATGTACTGCAGCCTCTGCTCGACCATTACTCTGAGGGTTGTATGGGGGCGTAGGCATAAACTGGATACCTCTTGAACTTAGATACTGTTTGAAATGATCGGCATTGAATGGCGGACCATTATCTGACACCACTGATTGAAATAGCCCAAAAGTGGACATCAAGGACTTCAGGCATTTAATAACATTTGCAGCAGTGGCTGATGACATGTGTTCCAAATGAACCCAATTCGAAAATGCATCAATAACAATGAAGAATTGGTGACCCTCCAGTTCAAATAAATCCATGTGTACTCGCTCCCATGGTGCTTCGGGGTCTGGACGCTCTTGCCGAGATGTAGCATCTGGCCTCCGTGGAGCATGCCTATTGCAAGGAAGACATGACTGTGTCAAGGTCACCAAATCTTTATCCATTCCAGGCCACCAAACAGCCAACCTGGCTGCTTCTCGCATGCGCAGGAGACCCAAATGTCCCTCATGGAGCACCTTAAGTACCTTTGCTCTCATCGCCTCAGGAACAACAACCCTAGATCCAAAATACACAACACCATTCTCAACTTCAAGGTAGGAACGAACAGGAAAGTATTTTCTAAGTTCCAAATCAGCTGGCTTTGATCTCCAAGAAGTGAGCAATAATGATTTTAGTTGTAAAAACAGAGGATCAGCATCGGAGGCAACTTGGATTTCTCCCAGTGAAACAAGGGGTGCACTGTCATGCACAAAAGCCACATGAGGAACATGTGTGTCAACCGGTAATGGCAACCGTGACATAGCATCTGCATGAGGTATAAGATTGCCCGGTCTATAAACAATAGTATAGTTGTATGCCATAAGCACCTCAGCCCATCTCACCATTCGTGCCGCTGCCACAGCGGGAAGATTTTTATCAGGAGATAACAAAGCACGCAATGGCTGATGGTCACATTCAATGGTAAAATGTCGCCCATAAAGGTACCTATGAAATTTTTGGAGTCCAAAAATGATAGCAAGGGCTTCTTTGTGTAACTGGGAATAACGGCGTTGTGCTGAATTCAAAGTGGCCGATTCAAACGCTACTGGTCGAAGCACACCATTCATGCGTTGACTAAGGACTGCCCCCACACCATAAGCTGATGAATCAGTTGTAAGAACTAACTCACACGTTGGATCATAAATCACTAGCGTTGTAGCATTTACCAGAGCCTGACGAACTTCGTCAAAAACTTTACTACAGTGAGATGTCCACTGCCAAGGAGTACCTTTACGCAAAAGTGCATGCAGTGGTTCTAAAATGGTTGACAATTGGCCCAAAAAACCCCTATAGAAATTAATCAATCCTAAGAAACTCTTCAACTCTGAAGGATTTTTAGGATACGGCATCTGTGCTATAGATTGAACTTTAGATGGATCAGGAGATTTCCCATGTTCTGAAACGATTAACCCAAGAAATGAAACAGATGTTTGATACCAAACCGATTTATTTGCATTTATTTTGATATTGTGATCATTCAATCGATTTAGCACTTCCAAGACATTGGCCTCACACTCACTTTTGGTTTTACCCCCAATGAGACAGTCATCCAGGTAGGCCCTACAATGTGGAAGACCTGAGAGAACTCGGTCCATAACAGACTGGAAGATAGCAGGTGCCGCACTAAGGCCAAAAACCAAACGACGATATCGAAAAAGTCCAATATGGGTGTTCACTGTCAGCAAGAGTCGACTGGTAGGGTGGACCTCCATTTGTAGGTATGCATTTGTTAAATCTATTTTGCAAAACCATTTACACCCACTAAAATCAGCAATTAGTTCATCAGGAAGAGGAGGGGGGTAAACATCTGTACGAATATTAGGGTTGACTGTCCGTTTGAAATCAACACAGCATCTAAGTCCACCATCCTTTTTCTTGACTAGTACCAATGGACTAGCCCATTCTGAATTTGGAACTGAATAAATTATCCCGTTTTTCTCTAAATCTTTTAAATGGGCTTCAACTTGAGGCTTAAGAGCTAATGGGACTGGTCTACTTTTCTGAAACACAGGAACAACATTTTTATTTAAATTAATATGAGCTGTGTAACCTTTCAAGGGCAAATTATTGTCAGTAATCCCAAAAGCTTTAGGGAAACGATCACGATAGCCTAGAGGGGTCGAAACCGAATGTTTGTAATTTTTCGTTGTATCATTAGTTTGAATTTTGGCGCTCATGTTTCCACTGGGGACAGCTGGTAAGGAGGAAGCGCTAGGATTAGCAAGGTGGATGCTACAAGACAAATCATTTGGTGGTAGGAAACAAGCCTCCAGTTTATTTTTCCAATCAGGATCCATACGGTAGAGTGTGTCTCTTCCTGCTATAGCTGGTGGGTACATGTTACAGGTGATGAGAATCGATAACATCACACGTTTTTTGTTTATAGTAACATGCGCACCCCAAACACCCAATACCTCGAGTCTGTTTCCGTTTGCAGTGGTAACTCGGCCCACATATTTAAAAAGGGAAGTGAATGGAAAGGTAGAAGGGAGTAATGCCTTATCAATTAAGGTTACACTTGCACCTGTGTCCACCATGAAAGAAATCGGGTGTAGAAAGTGCGATGAATGCACTTTTATAAAGAAAGGAGAAGGAGATATTGATAATACCGATTCTTCATGAGCAAGGTAAGGAAGTTCAACAGGTAACTGTGAGATGTACTGAGAGTAACCGACTTCAAGACAAGAAGTCTCACAATCTTTGTCCATTAAAGAATAAACATTATTAAGAATTAAATTAGAACCTACCCCTTCACCATTGTAAACGGATGGACGTCCACCACCAGTCAAACGGTCCTGAACGGCTGCAACAGTTTTCTGTGAACGGCAAACCTCCTCTAGGTGTCCCTGTTTGTGGCATTTCTTGCATGTACGATCCTTGAAAGGGCAATTGACGGGTTGATGGTCCTTGAAACAGAGCGGACATCTAGGATATCTTTGGCGACTCATCTGTTGTTGAGCTCCACCTCTCCAACGTTGCTTCGAGTTATGTTTTCGAGGTTGGTCTTGATTAGATGTGATGGGGGCCGCACAAGTTGACATAAGGGCCGAGTTTTCGAAAATGGCTTGTTTCTCACATGCTATTTTGACCATGTCGTCATATTTATCGTCATCGTCTAGATTCATAAGGGCTTGAAGGATGTGAGATTCACTAAAAGAAGTAAGAAACTTCAACTGGCGTACAGCTTCTCCCCCTTCGGTGGTTTCCCAACCGCATTCCAAAGAAAGAGCTTTCAAAGTGTCCGCATATTCGCGGATGGATTGACCAGGGTTTCGTTTGAGATTGGCAAATTCTAGTCTCCGACGATTTCTGTCAGCCCCTTCTATATTAACAAGGGCTGGCTTTAAGTCATCCCAACTTAGACTCTCGATCGTCTTTGGCAAGAGAGCCTGTGACACACGCCTGAAATCGCTGTCAGGGAGTCCAGTCATAAAATCGTAGGCTTGATGGATAGGGTCTGAAACGCCGTGCCTCATAAAGTGTACCTTCGATCGGTTGTAAAAATCGAGAAGTCTTTCGGATTCAAATTTTTGGAGTCTTGGAGTTGAATGTTGGGTAGCCATGTTGCACTCGTTCATAAACCAAACTGCGAAGCGAAATAACCCGAAACTGTTTACTACGATTGGAATACTCTAAGATTGACTCGTGAGTACGGAAAAAAAATATATATAACCAAACTCGTTCGCCACTGAAGTGTATGATATTTGGGGTTTCGAGTAATACGATTAAATACGAGAAGTACGCAGAGTCCGAAAAGTGAGAGAGCGAGCGTAGCGACCGACTGCCCAATCTCGGCATGTATTGTGGACGCAGTGTTGCCACTAGCGTCAATGGTGGTAACCATTTACTTATCTTAAACCAAAGGGATTAATTCCCTTCAATTTCTTATATTATCGAACCTGGGTCTTGGCTTTATGGCTGGAAAAATTGCTTTATAGTTATCCCCGGCTGGATGGTTATCATATACTTTCTGCCAGTTTCGTGTTAATATAACTAACTATATACCTAACTAAAGTTTCTGCCAGTTAGTCAATATAACTAAGTTATATTAATTTTTCTCAAGAAAAAATTACATGTAGGTAAAGCCTGTCATAGTTCGTAGGTACCTACGTCATATTTCTTAACCAGTTCTTGCGCCAAAAATCAAGCTTTCCAAATGAAAGGATGAGTTCGTTGGCCATCACTTTTTGAGAACATTAAATTGGTCAAATCCCAAAATATTTACTAAAAAATCTCTAAAAACGGCCAAAAATTGTTAAATTTATATTTCTTTGGCAGGATTTTAGTCAAAACAAAATCACCAACGATTACCTAGAACACTAAACAATTTTTGAACAAAATTATGCTGAAAACCGTAGACTTGAACTAAGCAAATTAATATTTACTGAAAAATTTATAAAAACTGCAAAAAAAAAAAAAATCGAAAAATCTGAAATTTTGTTGGATTGCAGAATTTTATTTAGAAATACCTAGTTTTGTTTGCCATGAAATTGGTTTTCAAAAATGTATTCGCACTTGGATTGTTCAAATTACACTTTTTTAGCACATTAAATTGGTCAAATTCCACATAACTTACTAAAAAGTCACTAAAAATGACTAAAAACGGTCAAAAATTGTTAAATTTATAATTTTTTGGTTAGTAGGATTTTAGTAAAAACAAAATCATCAAAGATTACCTAGGACATTAAACAATTTTTGAACAAAATTATGCAGAAAACCGTATACTTTTTAAGAAAATCAATATTTACTGGAAAATTTATAAAAAACTACAAAAAAAGGTCCAGTCATGCAGCATGACCCCATGAGCGAATTTTTGAAGATGTTCCATGCAAATATTACCGATTTTCACAACTAGCGAACGGCATTATTTCGATTTTTGACTGATTTTTCAACTTTGAAATTTTTGAAAACTTGATACATATTCTTATAGGAAATTTACGCTGATTCAGAATATACTTACCACATGTTAGTATGCTGAAAAAATTATTTCGCACAACAATTCGCAAAAAACAGGCTATTTTGAAATTTTTGACTACATTTTTGAAAATTTCAACCCGAAGATGTAATCCGATCATGCTGGCCAACGAACTTGAACTTTCGTTTTGTGTCCTTAACATTTTAAAATTCTGTTTGAAGTTTCTAGCACAATTCTACGGACAGTTATCGTCTGGAATGACACATACATATACACATTAAAAAATGCGTTAAACTCAAAATATGATTCAGAATAGCCTGAAACGGATTTCTGCATAAAATTTTTTCTAAAATTCACATTCTACAAATTTTGAGGCGAGAGCAATAGCTTAATTTTAGTTAGAAATACCTAGTTTTGTTTGCCATGAAATTGGTTTTCAAAAATGTATTCTCATTTTACAATTTAAAATTAATATTATATTACGATAGGTATTTTGAGAAAATTCGCTCATAAGATCATGCTGCATGACTAGAAATTTTAAATTTAACCAACGTGCTGCTCAAAAAGTGCTGCCCAACGAACTCATCCTTTCTTTTGGATAAATAAATATCTATAGTACTAGCTGGTTCACCCGTGCGTTGCACAGGTTGACTTGAACATTATCAAATAGCCTGTGACCCAAGTTAAAGTAATTCTGATAGATTCGCCCACAGATCCCCAGTTGGTTCAGTGACGTTCGAAACGCTTCAACTCCCCCACCCCCTCCCCCGCCATTGTGGGTCAGATTTGAAAATTTTGAAAAAAAAGTAGTCTTTGATTTTAATTGGAGTAATCCAAACATACTCGACAATCAAATCCCCAGTTTGTTTAGTAATGACAAAGATACCCCAATCCCCCCACCCCCACCCCTAAAACACCCCCTATGGAGCCTTCTCCAGACTTCCACAAATAATTTAAGACCAAAATTAGCCAAATCGGTCCAGCCGTTCTTGAGTTTTTTTATAGCGAGACTAACGAACAGCAATTGATTTTTATATGTAAATATAGATTTCTGCTTTCGACTCGAGAAATTGTTACAGAATGTTTCAATACAATGAAAATAATGGAAATTCCTAATGAAAATATTGGAAATTTTCATTTCAAAATTTGTGGAGCCGTTGGAAATAACTTCATTTCCGACAAAATTTGCCAAAAACGTCTAAAAATTGCATAAACATAGAAAAATAAAGAAAATGAAATGAGAGAATATAAAGAATTGCGAAAATGGCAACTTGTGTTCCTACCTACGTCAAAAATTTTTGTGCACAATATTTGGCTAACAATTCAAAAGATCATTTCTGAATTTATATATATCGCCAGCAATTGAGAAAGTTTTGGTGAAATTATAGTTATAATAGATTATTAAAGCAGAATGTTATTCATTATCAATAAATGAGAACGTTAGGTAGGTAACCACCTACCCATGAATTATGCACAAAAACTTATGACAGAATGTGATAAAAATGGGTGAAAATGTCATTTTCTTTCCTAAAAGACGGATTATCCCTACCTAGATTAATTTTCGACTCTTCATTAATTGCTTCTACCATTCTGATGAAAGTTAGGTACTTGTAATAACCTAAATAACACGCCAACGCTGTAAAATATCGTTCAACTGCACGGTTGCTCTAGAAAAAACATGAAATCACCTAGCAAGTTTGTATTATTTTTCTCTCAAGATAGATACCTAAACAAATGGTGAATCACGGGGATTGGTGATGAAGTATTTTGTTACTCTGTGGGTTAATTTATAAGAACTTCACTTCTCGATTTCACGCTCCCACTTCGAGGTTCTATCTTCTGGCGGGGTCCACTAATCGATAGGCGTACCTAGCGCTACCAGCGTGTGCTGGTCACACTAAAGACCGATGCAGATAAGGTGTAACCTCCTACATCCACTTATCTAGTTTACTTCGTTTGTTTGTCTTGTGATCATTTCTCGCGATTTACTTGTTTGTATTTAAACGAAGTGCTGAAGAATTATCGCGTTTGCTTATCTATAGTTTAATGTTTTCGCGAGATGCGGATACATTAAATGATCGGACGATGCTGGATCGTGTGATGCCTTCTCGGGTCGGTTCTCTCGGATTCCTTTCTGTCGGGTGTCCCCATCGTTTCGTTCAAACTTCTAAAAATGTCTGGACCGATCACGCCGGCGGAGGTGCCGCAGTTTTACAGCCGTTTGGCGCAGGCAACGGCGGAAGTTCAGCGGAAAAAAGAGAAGGAAAGCCGTGACACCGGTGATAGGTTGGAGTTAACGGAATGGAGATTGGAACGACCGAATATGACTCTGGATTTCTCGAGTTCCCGTACGACATTTGACACGATACCGTCATCTACTCTCGAAAACGTACCGCATTCTTCTCAGGAACACGTCGTTGTTCAAGAACTCCTGAAAGTGTTCGTTGGAGGTGAGTCGGATTTCATGCAAGTCAAGTCTGTAGGGCAGGTTTCCAAAAAGTGGGAATTCTACGTTAGCCCGACTATAGACGAACTGAATTATGGTTTTGTAATGAAGTGTCTGCCTATGGCCGCGAATTTCTCCGTGGTTTCTCGATTCGTCGAGGACAGCTGCCGTTTGTCGGAGGGCCGCGTCAACCAAGCGTTGGGAGACGGTATGGACCGCCAACTTGGAGAATATCTCATTTTCATTGAAACTCTAGAATCTAAAAACCGCCTCAAAGTCCTTCATTTACACGAAGTGTGGTATCACATTCAGAAAAGTTTCTCCGCTCTGAAACTCCTCGCTGACATCGCCAAAGAAATAACTGATAAAAAGACCCGAGGCGGCTGCACTCTCTCACTCCTAAATGATCACCTAATTAAAATGTTGGCTCCCGTCGCTCTGGAGATCGAAATCTGTCGCTCGATTACCGCCCATAGTGCCATTCCTTACATGGAGTCCGTTAAACAGTGGATTTTCAACGGTATGATCTACGACCCTTTCGACGAGTTCATGATTGTTGAGAACCCCAAATGGAAGAAAAAAGACTACATGGAGGGCTACTGGGAAAAAATGTATCAATTAAGGCATCAACTTGTCCCGAATTTCCTTGAAGATGTTAAGGATTATATTTTGAACTCAGGAAAGTACCTGAATGTCATAAGAGAATGCGTCAAGTCTGAAAAAGAAATGAATCTTGCGCCTGTGGAAGAATTGCCTTACACTGAGGATAAAGCGTTCTATAATGTAATTATTAAAGCTTATAAACATTCTAGTAAAAGTTTATTAGACTATATGATGAATGAATTTAATTTAATGGAGCGTATAACCACAGCTAAGAAATATTTCCTTTTGCAGCAGGGTGATTTTGTTGTACAGTTGCTCGATACGTGTCATGAAGAGCTTGACAAGAAGATTTTTGATATTAATCCATCCAGGCTAGCGACATTGGTGGAAATGGCGATTAGGTCTGGTTCAGCTAGAGGTGACTCCGATTCCGACCAGTTCACGTCGTGCCTTAAACCTATGGATTTAGGAATGCAAGTGAAGAAAATCCTCGTTGATTGTATACCTAGTAAGTCGAAGGAAGACTCGGATTCGTCTATAATTTCTGATCAAGCGGAGATGTTGACGGGATATGAATCATTCATGTTGTCTATGAAGAGTGAGTGGCCGGTCTCCCTCGTGTTCAACTACACGGTTCAGTCTGTTTATCAAATGCTGTTTCGTCACCTGTTCTACTGTAAATACATCGAGAGGCTCCTCAGCAACGCCTGGGTCCGTGGGCAGGTGCTAAGAAAAACCAAGTACAGAGATTTTGAGGACTACTCAGCTGGTATCGTTCTCCGCAACAGGATGATGTTTTTCCTTCAAAACATGGAGTACTACATGATGGAAGAAGCTATAGAACCTGCTTGGGCGGAATTTACCGAGGTCGTCAAAAACTGTGAGAGCATCGACGACCTAATGAGATGCCACGGAAACTTCCAGAATAAATGCACCCAAGATTGTCTGCTCACGAACCTCGAACTGCTTTCAGACTTTCGCCGCATTTTGGCCCTTTGCAAAGAATTTGGTTGCGGCTGGAAAGTCCAGTACAGGCGATTTATTGGAGATGACGGGATCGAGTATTGGACAAAGTGGGTCCGTGATATCGAGGAAAGATTCAACGACAGCCTGATTATCTTTCTCACGAAAATCACTCTGCTCTCCGAAAACGATTCCACCGGTAAACTGCTGAATTTGTTCTACAGACAAAACTATAACCATTATTATGATAGCATTCTTCAAGATGCAGATATAGATAGTAAAATGGACAGTTTAAAATCCCAAGGTTTCTAAATAGTGATATTTATTGATAACTGCTTTAATAATACAACATTCTAAAATTTTTGTGATAATATTCAAGGGCCTCTCTATTTTTAATAAATCTTGCTTCACCTGCTTTATTAATGTAAATTACTTTGTTGAGATAAATTGATAAAACACAATGTACCTATCCAGACATTCAATTATTGTCTTGAAAATTTACCTTATGAAATAAAAGTGCCTCACATTAAAGTATGCATTTAGTTAATCTAACTCTGGGTTATTTATTATTCCCCACTTCACCTGGATCGAAGTCATTTGTGCAGACCTGTTTGAATTTAACTCTTGTTGGGGTAGAGATTTAAGAAAGGTATTGGTATCGACCAAACTAGATTTTACTGAAAGATTGATGTGGGATGTTTTTCTTGTTTTGAAAATTCGAGAATCCGTATGTACTATTGATCTGTACATTTATATCTTGTACGCTTCATGACATTAGAAGCTACCTATTTTTGACATTTCATGTTTTTACTTTGGCACATAAAGAAAAAAACATTATAACAAAGCAAAAAGGCGTTAAGGTTAGTTTTCTGATGATTTCCACTTACAACCTTGTCGTTGCTAGGGAAATGGTACTTCGTCGTTTTTCATCCCACAAAATTCGTTGACCATTCGTTCGAAAGCTCTCATAACATAAGTTAACCACTGCAAAGTGCGTGGCCAACAAGCTGAGTTATGAGCATGGTTATTTGAATAATTGTGTACACTCAGGTGATCATTCTCAATAATTGATATTGTGAACATCATTGCAACCGCTTGTTAATTTCTGATGATTTCATTGAGCTGGTGTTTCGATGATTTGATTCATAGCAGGTAATCCGAATATTGCGAGAACGGTTTGATTTGTGAAGCGGTGGTTAAATAATTTTAATAGGTGATTTCTATACTTCGCACTCTAGGAAGCTGTAATTTCGTATGTAGCCTCTAGGATATTTACTTGACAATGCCCAGGGTCCGGATCAGCTGAGTGGCTCTTAGAGCTTGCATACGAGTCTGCAACACATTGGGACATTTTATGTCTTTAGTTGCAGACTAGTATGCAAGCGTTTCTTTCCAGGGAAAAATTGCATATGGGCTAGTTATTTTCATCAACCCTGGCCAGCGATAAGTAGTGATACAAAACCAGTCATGCAGCATGATGGTAAGAGATTTAAAACGACTGCTAGGTCCGATTTGAGCAAATCATTGTGCACAACGATGCGCATATTTTAAATTTATGTCATTCAAATCTTTAAAAATGATCAATAATAAGAGGTTTCCCCCCTAGAAGCTAACAGCCTAACATCTGTAAAAAATAGAAGGTACTCATGGAATAATGGCATTTCGTCTAGTTAATAACACGCATTAGTTATTATTTCTGTATTAGATACATAGCCCTTCTACGCAGATCAGTGGTATAAACCCAGTGTATACCACTTTTTGTAAACTATAATTAGGTCCTTTTAAACTAGTGTAACGAACTTAGATCACCCCCAGAAGTGCAATGGGGCCTAAATCTGCACTCATAGAGAGAGAGAGGGGTATGACAGTACCATAAGGGATACATCTCGTACTAATAGCATATGTGCCATGTTCGGAGAAGATGATTTTCAAGTTCTGGAATCCTCATCTATCGCCAAACGCAGCATTTCAAGAACAGTGCTATAGCGACGGACGCGCATTCTCTTGGATCTCACGGGAGCTGTCACACTCCAACCCTTATAAAACATACTTGACTGAAGAGCAAGTATGTAAACCAGGTGGAATAGTTTACTGGTTGAGAACTGATGCTCTCTAATAAATAGCTGCACTGGCGATTGAGGATAAAAAAGAGAAATTAAAACAGGATGGATTGTCAACGAATCTTCATATGAAGTATTCATTAGGTAATCAACCCCCAATCAAGGATTGGAACAATCGTGAATAATATTACTTGCTCAACCAGGAGACTTACAGTGGGAGATGCCCACTTTGGGGACTTACGAAAATGGGAACTATGCTCTGGGGATAATAACTTGCTCAACTTTGGAGACATGCAGTGGAAGATGCCCACTTAGGGGACTTATGAAATAGGAAACAATGCTCTTGGAAGAAATTAGGTATGTTAAATAGAAATAATATGAGGGGGAAAATTGAGAAATTAATAGTCAAGAACCAATGAAAATATTTATGTATCCAAGGGAGTGTAATGGGTATTCCTTCTGGAAACCCGGGCCATATTTCTTCTGAAACATTAACGCCCCAAAAATAGTAGATTGGATTACTAGGCGTCAGACGTACATAATCCTAACTACGCTCTCACTACCATGTAACGAACTTGGAGCGCCCCTGGCGCTGAAGCTACGGACGCGCAGCGCATTCTCTTGGATTTTGTGGGATCTGTCACAGCTGGTGGTATTTTGATGGTGTTTCTCGAGGATCAAAAGACACAATCCTATTAGAAAATTCAACGCAATTTGTAATAAATGCTCGAAAATCAAATTTATCTAAAATCATATATCTCGAATATGATTGAGGTAGAAAATGGCGGTTTTCTACTCCATTGTCGAACTAGTTTAACTGAAAAGTTGTAAAACTTATCTGATTTCACCCAATAAGTTAAGTTATATTTACTGGAACGTTTAGACAGTGTAAACATCTAGTCCCATTTGGCATAATATAATATGGAAATGCATATCAATAATTGTTCATGCACGGAACTAATGACTACCTATTTAATGTTTTGATGAGTAATTTTAGTCATTTTATCACATTTTCTGGGTTTTTGCCCCGTACCACCTCCTGGCAAACCTGGGGGGGGGGGGGGGGGGGGGTCAAGGAATTTTTTGCGACACTATTTTTTCTCCACACCAAATGCAACGCTCCGGCACTTTACATTATTATTAACTCGAAAAGTGAAGGCTAGGTAGAAATCAATGAGGGACTACCGCAATGTACTTCTTTCCCAACATCCCAACAGAGTGGAAAGTAATGTCGTTTTTTACGTTCCCAACATCCCAACAGTGTGGAAAGTAATGTCCATTTTTACGTTCCCAACATCCCAACAAAGTGGAAAGTAATGTATATTTTTACGTTCCCAACAGAGTGGAAAGTAATGTCCATTTTTACGTTCCCAACAGAGTGGAAAGAAATATCCACTTTTAGTTTCCCAACATACCAACAGAGTGGAAAGTAATGTCCATTCTTATTTTCCCAACAGAGTGTAAAGTAATATCTACAACTTTGACATATCCATGATCTATTGTTTTTCCCCTCAAGGGAGAAATTTATATATGGGTCATTCTCACAGAAAAGGGCAGTTACACCTTTGCATCGCAATTTTAACGCTTTTTTCGTTCATGTGCCAAAGTAAAGACATAAAATTTCAAAAGTATTGATTAGGTACTTCATGACATTAGCACATAATATCCCGTTGATGGCCATCAAATCTCTTCATTTTTATCTCAGTATGAGTTCAAGTGAAAATAATGTGCACATGGTTTAAAAAAAACTTGAATTTTCCAAGGAAATCAAGGGTTTTCATGAAAACTATTCTCCATAAACTGTAGAGTTTGGAGTTGATGTATCTGTGATTTGTCACGCTTATTTAGATGGGACCCGGCCGCTCTCAGAGGTCATAGACTCTGGTATAATCGAGTTTTACACGACAATTGGCAAGTTTTTTCCGCCCTCATCCCCTTATCCGCCCCTGAATTTATTTCGAGCGGAAGAAAGTTTTCGAGAGTGGGAAGGGACCCAGGGCAAGAAGTGTTTAGGACGTCCCTCTGAAGCTAGGCTACGTCAATAGAGGGACGACCTGTTGGAATTGATCCAGGGGGGGGGGGGGGGGTGGAGGGGATAATTACCGATTCTTTCAAACGCTGCCCAAGCTACGAATCTCGACCGATTTTCGTGATTCTTATTTCGGTTCATTACGAATTCAATATAGTTTTGGAGCGTATGTCAAGAGTTTTAAATTTCATCATGGGAGGGATGAATGGAGGGGGTAACACTGATAAATCATGATGTGTTAACAATTCTTGTCAGATTTTCGTGATTCTTTTTTTGTCCAACTATGAATTCGATTTTGTTTTGGATTCCATATCAGGAGTTTCAAATTTCATCATGGAAGGGGGTGAATGGAGGGGGTAATAGAAATAAATCAAGATGAACTATTCGCTTCGGATTTTCGTGATCACTTTCTTTTTAAAGTTATAAATTTGATATAGTTTTGGAAAATATGTGAGGAGTTTCAAATTTCATGCTGGAAGTATTATGATGGACATTTACTGTCGGTAGAGGGGGCTAATGGAGGGGAAGGGTAATTTCGAGTCAAGATAAATATATGTATATTTTTTTTCCTTCTATTTTACCTCTCACCAAAATTATACATAGGTAATCCATCCATACGGACGTCCCTGTAATACTTGCATTACTTACCGATATGTTTCGACCACCGGAGTGAAGTTAGCAGTAGATTCCAGCAATAGAAAATACAGTGGAACCTGGATGATCCGAAATCTTCTTTAATTCGAATATTTCTCTTGGTTCCTAGCATTTTGTATTTACATAATGCTAAAAAATCGTGGATAATTCGAATTTTATTTTGGATAATTCCAATTTTCGGCGTGCTAATTAAGGTATAAATAATTTTAAGCTGCGACTCAAAATAATTGTAAATTTATCGGGAAATACGTTTTAGTAACGATATTTGGCAAAAGGTTTGCGTTAGACCAAATGTATGCAAGTCAGTGCCATCGTACAGTCTGATAACTCCCCTTCCCCTCCCGCCCGCCGACCGTCCCAAAACAACAAAACAAAGCCACGTTACAGCTCCAAGGTCCAAGCCAAATTAATTTAAGTTATTCATTCTTCAACTCTGAATGCGTTGGAATCTTTTATAATGGCCGAGAGACTTAATTCAAGGAAACAGGCCAAAATATCATCCTTTTTTTGAAAAACAATAGATTGTTTTTTATGGTTGCAGTTAAATACAGTACCATTCCAGGTGTCTTTAATATTAATTTATTGTTCAATATTCTGCTGGTCAATACAGTATTCAATGTTACTGTATGTACTTTACTTCGTACTAAGTTTTTGAAAATATAATTTATCATAATTTATTAAAAACTTCTTTAATTCGAATTGTTGGTTAATTCGAAGTTTTCGACTGGTCCCTTGAGGTCCGAATTATCCAAGTTTCACTGTATATCCAATGCATCGCCCGGGACCCTTTTTCTGTCCTTATCCCCTCATCCGCCCTTGAATTTATTTCGCCTTAACGAGCGGAAGGAAGTTTTCGAGACTGGGAAAGGGACCCTGGACAAGAAGTGTTTTTAATCTAGAGTGGAGGCGCCGTATTTGCGGGGGTCTCCGGCTTTTCGGGCAGGATGGGGGTTGGGATTCTGGGTCAGTCGCCAAGGAAAACGGATTGTTGACCTCCCTCCCATCCTCTGATATTGCGGAATCCCACACACACAGTCTTTCAGTGTATCAGCTAGTCGGTGTCCGCACCGTTGAATGACCCCTTTCAAGCCGCGACAACTAGAAAAAATAAACCATTTTTGCACTCCCTTACTAATCACTAACTGCGACAAATTATCATGGTCGGTTCGTTTTAGTATGGACGGAAGCGCGGACCCAAATGCGCCCAACTTGTCAAGTGACTGGGAGACTTAGCCCGCCGGAAGGCTGGGACGTGCCGGCTGCGTTCTCGGAGTTCGACCAGTTTTGATCGAAATGGACGTAATACAAATCGTAAGTATTTCTGGTGTGCCGTGTGGATGAGTTCGCTGAAAAATAGCGCTTTAATTGACGCAACTCAAAATGAGTGGTGGGGCCAGTGTTTGACACCTTAAGAGACATTTTGACTTTGACAAGCAATCAAGTTATGTTTTTTCGTTTGTTCAAACTTGAATCTTACATATATTGCTGCATCAGGATGTCCTCAAACTGCTTGCTATTGAAAAAATCACTAATTCAAGCCACAAAACATCGTAAATTCATTTTTTCGAAATCAATTTTTTGAACCAGTTTGACAACCACATTTTTGGTTGTACCTGTGATTAACACCCTATGATTGACACAGCAGTTCTTCAGCAATAAATGATTCCTTGTATCAACAATTTTATTTCAACATTTTACAAATAAATTGAGCATTCGAACTTAGTTTTATTAATCTAAATAAAATTAATATGAGTAGGTATTCATAAAGACAAAGTTGATAATATCACCGGATGTATCATCACAAAATAGGTACAATGTTTTCTCGATACCACAGGCACAATACGTTTCTAATGGCAAACGCAGCTTGGGAGCTGCTATGTATTTATGTAAATATAAAAAATAAATAACGAATGAAAAGAAAGAATAGAGATCAATATTGACAGCACTATCAATCACTGAGGGGAGCATCAGTTTTTGGACTAGTAATTGACATTTGCGCTTTCACTTGTCATCTTTGACTATTTCCAAAAATGATAGCATAAATGCAATCTCCACAAAAAACTAATTGAGAAAAAATATGGAAACAATCGAATTTGAAAATGTGGAGGGCATGGTGAAGCAAAATAAAACGCTTACCTCCTTAGCAAAATCACAAGAAACAGCACCAAAGAAATGACAACACGAGGTTCTGTTGGGTAACCTTCTCCAGATTTCACAAAAACCCGCCTGAAACCTTTTCCCGCCTCTATACTTTACTGAGAAGGTGTTTTGTCTCAAAATTCAATCGGATCAAGTTTGTAAAACACTTTCAAATGCCTTATTATCAAAACTTCTTGGTGAGATGTCAATCACTGGGTCCCTGTCAATCACTGGTCCCTCCACCCTAATAATACAAATCGTAAGTATTCTGGTGTGCCGTGTGATGAGTTCGCTGAAAAATAGCGCTTTCGTTGACGCAACTCAAAATTAACTTTGTTTTTAACACCCAGCTTAAAATGTCTTACATTTACATGGATGGAAATGAGAAAGGGAGAGGAAAAAAAAAAAATAAATAAATAAAATAAATGAATATAATAAAATTGAAAAATCGAAAAAAACTCATAAAAAATTTGTTGTACTTATTAATTTCTGGAAATTCTTTACTGAGAAGGTAAGTTAGCTTCAAAATTCAAATGGATCAAGCCCGTAAAACACTTTTAAATGCCTTATTATTAAAACTTCTTGGTGAGATGTCAATCACTGGTCCCTCCACCCTATGTCATGCAGCATGATCGTATGAGCGAATTTTCGTTAATTATCGTATTGTAGGTATTAGGGTGCATTTTCAACTGCCAATAAAATTTGCAAATTTCATTAAAATGTGCTAGAACATCGATAAAAACAGGAAATAACAAAAATATAAAAATAAAAGAAATAAATGAATAAATGAAAACAAAAATCCAAAATCTCTTTTGGAATAGCAAATTATTAGTTAGAATACTTTTTCGTCATAAAATTAATAATAGTTTCTTTGCTCTCAAAAAGTTCTAATTTCAAAACGATTTAACATTATACCCACCAGGGTGCCCGCTATTTTGAGAAAGGTGAAATTTTGATGACCTCCACACGAAATTCGGTTTAAAATGTCAAGAAAATGACGCCTGAATTTTTTCAGATTTTTGCATAACAAAGACCTACGCCGGTAGCTCGATTTTGGTTTCTAAAAAACGCTTTTTTTTGCCAATATCAGACTTTTGAATATAACTTTAACAAACTTCTTTGAGGTCGCAGAACTCGAATATGCAGTCAAAACGAGTCGACAGCAACCACTTTTGACAGTTTGGAATCTCAAAATCATGTCAAAAAATGACAATTTTTCAAAATTCATTGTAAAATTATAAAAATTCGTATTCTTATGTTTTTTGAGTCGCTGAATTCAAATTTGCTGTTAAAAAATCTTTTTTTTTTTTTTTTTTTTTTTTTTTTTTTTTTTTTTTTTTTTAAGTAATGGGCATACACTTGTAAAATAATAAGTCAAATAATTTTTTTATGTTAATAATGAATACCAATGAAATGAAAACAAAAAAACAAAATATTAAAAATGTGTTTTTTTTGTTGTTGAATTTAATGAAAATTCTAACAGAACTACTTAAAAATATGAATTTCCATAATTTTACAATGAATTTTGAAAAATTGTCATTTTTTGACATGATTTTGAGATTCAAAACTATCAAAAGCTGTTGATGTCGACTTATTCTGACTGCATATTCGAGTTCATCAACCCCTAAAACGTAAGTAGGTATACGAAGTTTCACAATTTTACAAAGAAGTTTGTAAAAGTTATATTCAAAAGTCTGATATTGGCAACAAAAAAAAGCGTTTTTTAGAAACCAAAATCGAGCTACCGGCATAGGTTTTTGTTATGCAAAAAATCTGAGGGGTCATTTTTTGACATTTAAACCAAATTTCGGGTGGAGGTTATCAAAATTCCACCTTTCTCAAAACAGCGGGCACCTTACTGTATACAGGGAAAGAAGTTCTAGTCATTTAGACCGACTTATGAGCGAATTTTAATGAATTATTGTGTTCAAAATGTATGTAGAATCGCTTAGAAACTTGAACACTTTGTGTGCTTAGAAAATGTTAACAAAGTAGGTACGGTGTCAATTTTCTGGCAAACAACTTTTTCCCCCTTTAATAATGTTTTGTAATAAATATAAATATAAATCAATTGCTGTTCGTTAGTCTCGCTAAAACTCGAGAACGGCTGGACCGATTTGGCTAATTTTGGTCTTAAATTATTTGTGGAAGTCCAGAGAAGGTTTAAAAGGTTTAAAATTTCATATATCCCCCATAGAGGAGGAGGGGGGAACGGGGTATCTTTGTCATCACTGAGCAAACCGGGGATTTGATTGTCGAGTATGTTTGGATTACTCCAATTAAAGTCAAAGACTACTTTTTTCCAAATTGTCAAATCTGACCCACAATGCAGGGGGAGGGGGTGGGGGAGTTGAAGCGTTTCGAACGTCACTGAACGAACTGGGGATCTGAGTTGCACAATATGTTTGGAGTATTCTAACTTAAATCACAGGCTACTTGAAAATTTTCAAATCTAACCCATAGAAGGGGGTGTTTTAGGGGAAGGGGGGTGAAATGAGGTATCTTTGTCAGCACTGAACAAACTGGGGATTTGATTGTCGAGTATGTTTGGATTACTCCAATTCTAGTAAAAGACTCCTTTTTTTCAAATCTGACCCACAATGGAGGTGAGGGGGTGGGGGGGGGGGGGGGGGGGGGGGGGGGGGGGAGTTGAAGCGTTTCGAACGTCACTGAACCAACTGGGGATCTGAGTTGTCGAATATGTGTGGAGTATTCTAACTTAAATCACAGGCTACTTGAAAATTTTCAAATCTAACCCATAGAAGGGGATGTTTTGGTTGAAGGGGGGGGGGGGGGGGGAGAAATGGGGTATCTTTGACATCACTGAACGAACTGGGGATAATATTGTCGAATATGTTTGGATTACTCTAATTCAAGTCAAAGACTACTTTTTTCAAATTTCTGAAATCTGACCCACTGGAGAGGGGAGGGGGGGAGGATGTTGAAGCGTTTTGAATGTCACTGAACCTACTAGGGATCTGAGAGGGCGAATCTATCAGAATTACTTTAACTTGGGTCACAGGCTATTTGATAATGTTCAAGTCGATCTGTACAACTTACGGGTGAACCAGCTAGTAAATACATAATATTCTATCAGGCTATTCTCTATTCAAGCAAATGTTCGGTTGTTTACCAATTTGTGCAGCTTTTTCATGAAGTTCTTAAATTCAGCATAATCTTGTGCAAACATTTTCGAATGTCCTGGTTTGAGGTCCATAAACTTTTTTGAGTATAAAATTAATATTTTGCTAGTAAATAGAAGTGAGAAGTAGGTACTTTAGCAATATTTAGAAATTTTGAATGTTTTTATTACATTTTGAAATTTTGCCAATTTATTGTGCTCAAAAAGTGTGACTCATTTCTTTCTTTTGGAATTTTTGATTTTTTGGCGAAAAAATGTCTTTCTCTCTCCATCCTAAAGTGTACCTACCTATTACATATCGTCTGGAATGAAAAAACAGTTTATTTTACAATTCTTAACAATTTTTAGAGCCATTGCAATAGCTTCACTTCTACGAAAATTAGTTGTTTGCACCGAGTGCCTAGCCTAACCTGCATAACCTTTAAAATTTCGTAAAGCATCAAAAGCTGATGGCAGTTGAGGAAGTCATGCGTATTGAAAAATTCCACGTTCCAATTCACCTACCTTACGTACAGTGATAAATACTTACCTTCCCAGGCAAAAAATTGTGTTCCGTTATGTTGCTAAATAACAAGAAAACTTTATAAATCCACAAGAAATTTATTAATTGCGTACATTTTGGTATAGTAATTTTTTCTCCCACTTTGCCATGAGGCAGCTTTAGGATTGGAGAACTTGGTTCCTTGTTGAAATACGGTGTCAACCAACTGGCCAACGTTTTGACATTTTATGTCTTTACTTTGGCACATAAACGAAAAAAGCGTTAACAAAAAGCGTTTGAAAAAAACGTTAAAAAATATGTTAAGAAAAAGCGTTACGGTTGGTTTTCTGATGATTCCGCTTACAACCGAGTAATTGATCGGGAAATGGTGCCTACTTCGTCGTTTTTCATCCCACAAAATTCGTTGACCATTCGTTCGAAAGCTCTCGATTTATCCAACTATATTATGTTAATTACTGCGAAGTGCGAGGCCAACAAGCTGAGTTATAAGCATGGTTATTTGAATAATTGTGTACGCACAGGTGATCAATCTCAATTGGTAATTTATTGATATTGTGAACATGATTGCAACCGCTTGATAATTTCTGAGGATTTCTTCGAGCTGGTGTTTCGATGATTTGATTCATAGCAGGTGATCCGAATATTGCGAGAACGGTTTGATTTTTGAAGCGATGGTTAAATCATTTTAATAGGTAATTTCTATGCTTTACACTCTAGGAAGCTGTAATTTCGTATGTAGCCTCTTTGAGACATTTACTTGACGGTGCCCAGGGTCCGGATCAGCTGAGTGGCTCTTAGAGCTTGCATACGAGTCTGCAACTAAAGACATAAAATGTCCCAATGTGCTGCAGACTCGTATGCAAAGCGTTTCTCTGTGAATTTGAAAGATTTTTTTTGTAGTGAAATGAATACCGTCATTTAATGCTTTGTGTTGTAAAAAATAATCCGGTACGTGTGTATTGATTTTGATTTGATTCTACTATTGGTTTTGAAGTGCGCATAGTTAAATAACAACTTAAGTACAAAATTCAAACCTTTTTGCTGCCGATTTAGGGGTTTTGGAGTAGGTAGCGGAAGCATTTTTTTCACTTTCGGGAGATGAAAAAGTTGTCTCCGAAATCGAAATTTTCACTTGCATTTAACGTTAGACCGTTCTGAACAACTTCCGTTCCGTGTCTGTTTGTCGTGTGTCCGCAAATCCTTGTAATGTGCTTAATTTCCACAGCTTTCATCCGATTTTGATGAAATTTTCAGGGAATGAGCGGATTAAAGTGTAGATAATCCCCTATCAGTTTCATTGATCCCAAACAAATACTTCACTCTACATGCGCAAAAGCTAATTCCATCAAGCATTCTTTTCCCACGCCCTTGTCTTCCGATCTCACTCCAATTCTGAGGATAGTTGGGAGAGGACAATTTGAACATTTCCTATCTTTTCAACTCAATCGTATCAATAGTAGCTCATGCGCATGCGCAAATATGAAATCCTTGTAACAAGCCAAAATTCCACAGTTTTTGTCCGATTTTGACGAATTTTTCAGGGAATGTGCGGATTAGAGTGCAGATGGTCCCCTATCAGTTTCATTGTCTCCAAATAAATGTTTCACTCAGCGCATGCGTAAACATAAATTCCATCAAGTTTCATTTTCTCACGCCCAAGTCTTTTTATCCCGCTCAAATTTGGAGATAGTTGGGAAAGATGATAAGAGCATTTCATAAATTTCAACATGATTGTATCATTAGTATCGGCGCTAATATGTAATCTTTGTAACGAGCTCAATTTCCACATTGCAACGATTCTGATGTAAACTCAATCTCATTCGACTCTTCCTTGATGAGGGACGCTTGTTTTGCTTTTCCAAATGTAATAACAAAGTAATATCTGTTGTGTTTAATAGGTACACATTAAGTGCCTTTTTCTTTTAATTTTTGTTGTTGCATAATATCTTTCTACTACACTTAAGTATATTTCATTCTCCATCTTAATTTACCAGTTCCCTTCAACCATAGTCGAACCAGCTATAGAATCATAAGATAATTTGAAATATTTCAATGAACACTACATTCATGTTAGGTACGTATACGAGGAAGCTATGTATACGTTTTTTTATTTTATTATTACCATTCAATTTGTCGTTCCATACAATTTTGGGATACGTAGTTATATTTCATCTTCTTTTCATTGATAAACAGGTCACTCTCTATGAAGCCGCTTCCATCTTCAATCGTTTCAATAGAGAGTTCCTAAAGCGATAGGGAGATAGAGACGAGGCGCCTTATCGTTAACGGAAAACACTACTGCGCATGTGCGGGCAGATGGGGCGCCTCATCTCCAATGAGTCAATTTCATTTATAAGACAAATTTATTTCACCTAAACATAAGGCGCTTTATAAATCCCGAACCAACCTGTCTCATCTCTTCCTCCCTATCGCAAAGTAACCTTACACACCAATAACAGTGATATTCATGTCTTGTTGGTATTCATGAAAATTATACCTATTCATTTTCTTGTTCATAAATTTTCAAAATCTGCCATTGCGAAACCTTTTCGTGAATGAGAAAAGAACTAAGTAGGAAACTTAGAAATGCTGGAAACTTAACACACGGGATAGGCGGGAAAATCCCCATGGTGGTTCCGCGTTACTTGAAGATAAGTAGACGTATCAGGTTTGTTCGCAGTGACCATCAAACCGGTATGAAACGCGTTTGGGGCGTTCGCAGTGTCCATATGGGGAAATCTCTGACTGTATAGCATCCATAGTAGTCCGTTCGCAGTGACCGATCTGACGGTTTGCCCCTCACCACACCACTACGTGAAGTAGCCAATCAAATCATTCCACTGTGAGATGTATGGTTAGCGGGAGCTCAGCGAGCTGAGTTTACCATAGAGATGATAAGATAAGCCAGCCAAAGGAGATGAGATAGTCGTAATTTGCTTATCTTGCACTGTTTACTAAGGTTTGCCTTTCCATTTACCCTCGTTTTACTTCTACGGTTATTTATTAAAAGTTTCCTACTATGAGTTGTGTGGTATGGAAAATCTTATTGGTGACAAAGACATGGAATGGGAATCTTCGTCTGAATAGCAACAAATCAAACAAAATCATACAGTAAAATGTTATTACTTAATCTCACATGAAGAGTTGCTTGTAAAGCTGTTAACATTACAAATTAAGAATAACGGTCGACTTCAAGATCGAGTTGAATTCTTCCAGCGAGGTAAACACCGGATTCTCCCATCAGCTGGAGGCACGAATAGATTGAGGATGGATCCATATTGCATGGATTTCTTATTCCTGTTGGAAGGTTTGTTCCCAATGAATATTTTTCATTTTTCAACGTGTTTGTTGTCTTGCAGGCCATCTCTTTACGGTTCAGGTTCTTTATTAATACATAAAATGTTCACCTATTCAAAGGATGGCGCGAGCCCACCAAGCAGGTTACAGCAGTTGGAGGCTACATGACGGTTAACTTCAGTCAAAGGTCAAACCCGTTCGCAGTGCGGATTTGTTTACAAACGGTTTGAAATTAGGTGGTGGTCACGCATGGGCACTAAACCAATCACAAACCTGGTCGCCAACGGTTGGCAACCGTTTCCAACTGGCCCTGCGAAGTGCGAACAAAGCTAAAGTTGATAATTATGATGGCTTGATAACAAAAGGGAATATAAATAAGCGCAAGCAGGAAATCAGGTAAACTACACCCACAATAACTGGTGAATCTCCGATCATACCTTTGACTTTGAACATAAATAATAATACCGAGATAAGATTGGAAATAGGTAATTCTATTTATAGGTAGGTAGGTACTCAAAGACCTGTACGCTATGGCGGCTTCCTAATTGCTTCCACAAATGTTGGGATTTCCCGCCTCACTCCGATTCAAATTAAATGTTGTGAGTTCCTACCTCACCAAATATTTAAAGCAAATAGTTGAAAATACTCGGATAAGTAGCGCTTTCCATCCACGATTAGGCGCCTCATCTCTACCTCCCTATCGCTTTAGGAACTCTCTGTTAAGTATATGAATGGTTTTCCATGCATGTGCATTTCAGTTAGGTATATTAATTCGATATTGAATTTGATTTCAGACTGAAGAGGAAGACACTGACAGTAACTTCGGCTCGAGTTCGGTTGATAATCACAAAGATGGGCAGTTGACCTACTTCAAAGACGGGAAGCGGAAGATCGACTTTGTGCTCGTCTACGAAACCGTCCAGCACCACCTCAACGACCGGCGCGGCTCTTTGTCGTCGTCTGCGTCGCACATCACAGTCGTTCCGGATAAGAAGATGAGGAAAGCCGAGCAGTTCAGGGAGAGGTTTATGGCTAGTCTCAAGAAGGCTGGTCTAGAAATGGAAGCGGTAAGGTCCATTTATAAGTTTTTTTCCCCCTTTATTCGCTTCAAATTAATATACAACCGTTATTAATACACACCTCAAATTAAGGTATCACTTTTCCTATAGTAGACGCTAAAGACTCCAGATCAATCGGACAAGTATACCACCATTAAGGGCCGGTTAATGCTATCTGAGTGATAGCGTTATCCTCCAGATAACACAATAGGGGGTGTTTATCTGTCCTTAGTTAAACCTATCTGGCGTTTTAATTTATCTGGTCCCTGGATGACTGGATAACAATTATAACTGGAAGTTAATGATATATCTAGAGCTTTCTAACCTCAAACAAGTTCATTTATTTACAAAAATCTTATTTGAATCTCGTTTGATTGTCTTTATTTTTGCACTTTGCAATGGAATGGATATTTGGGGATTTGTCTTCAAATAGCGGCAACGGGGAAGATTCTATCATAGCATAATTAGTTGAATGGAAAAGGTGATTGTATATATCTAGTAAGACCCCGTGTAGATCACCTACTGAAATGAGACAAGTGCGTATTTTTTATTGAGGTTTCGGTTGGACAAAGATTCCGTTCTTTCATTCTAACACAGATCTAAGATAAAATTAGGTCTACAACTTACTGATTACAATAATTCATTCATAATAATTCAGGTTGCAATATCACTATTCGTGTATGTATTTCTCTCTCTGAAAATGAAGCAAATGGCAAAAATGTGGTGGTTTCTTATTTGCTGAGCTTGATAGAATGATAGACACTTTTGTGTTGTGGACGTCTGACCTGGTTTTTTAATATTCGATCCGTGAAGAAAATGTAGCTCCTACTCTACTCTGTGGTAGCTCCATGTGTAAATCGCCCTTATTTTGTCGCCTGCAGACACCAATGAGGATGCTAACAGAGCTGTCTGCCAGACAGAATTTATCTGAGGGATAATTTTATCCGCTAGGTAATTCAGCATTGATAAACAACTCACATTCTTTATCTGGAGTATAACGCTATACTTAGTATAGCTATCCTGCAGTTAATGTAGATAGTTGATAAACCAGCCCTAATTCGAAAGTATATCTAGTGGAGATTAGATTCACTGTTTTTTTTTTTTTTTAATCTCAAACACTGAGAACTGGTAGTGACATCTATTTCCGACTTGAGACAAAACGGAATGAATATCGCGCTTCTCCATGGTTATCGCTCTAATCCAAGAACTGAATGAGATAATTCTGGCTTTACCATCGTGTTCAGCACTAAAAAATATATGAAATGACGCGCCACTCGGCAAAAAATGAAAAATAAAAAAATATAATATGACAGAATATAAATGACAGAATGTAAAAATGTAGAAATGACAGAATATAAAAAATAATATGACAGAAATGACCTGTGGCAAGCAATATTCGAGCTAAAAGGAGTGGCGACCAATAATATCAAGGTCATGTCTGCAACCGTGTCATGGCGTGGGGTGTGGTGCGGGAAAGGGCCACGGAGGTTCTTGAGTTGGGAATCTCAGCAGGAGTGCTCCGTTGTATCACCACCCGCGTCCTGAGGGGTTCTTACTTAAACTGGTGGTCATTTCATAGGGGCACTTCCTTTCATCCCATTCTTCCTCCTCATCCTGCAACTTCCCTTAATCCTAGAGCCAGCGTCGGGTAAACCTGGGCATCCTCCCCACTTTTTATTGATTTGTTTCTGTAGTGGATTTATATATGTTTTACTTGGCGTCGGTAGACCAAGTGGGACATTTATATTCTGATTATGCGGGTTAGTCCCCGTGTTATTCCTGTAAGGAATGTGGGCGGATCCGTCAAGGTCAGCTGGCTCGGCGGGGTGAACTGTGAGATAGTTCGTGTCGCAGCCGCGTGGAGCACTGGGCTCGCATAGTGGGTGCTGGGTTCGATCAGTTTGGTACTGAGCCGTTTTGTAATATTCCGGCCTAAGATTTATATCTATAGGAGGAATATGTTGAGCTTGGTTGAGGTACTGAAAAGTATCCTTCGCTTTTTGCACATTTGGAGTGTATTTGACACTCGGATCGGCCGAGTAGGCTTGCGTCGAATATCGTGGGTACTCGGACAGCTTGGTCGAATCGTAATGATTGACTTCAGAGCGGGTCTGAAAGGTATCCTCGATCTTTTGTATAGGCGAGGCTTGATCGAACGTTTCTTTAACGAATACGTTGGGTGAGAAGGCGATCTCGTCGTGAGGATCGCGCCTTGCGCCGTCGCTGGGACCAGCGGATTCGCCGGGTAGCCTGTAGGGAGCGCTACGGGGGCTACGCGGCCCGGCTTCGCCGTCGTCTGCCTCCCCTTGCATGAGGAAATAAGACGGCCGACGTTCCATCGAAATAACCGAGTTATTAGCTCGTTTCGATGCCTCTATGTGTAGAAATAGAGGGTTTGGGAGGTGGACTCGCTTGACAGAGCGTCTTTCCAATGCTCGTATGTCAGGGTCCTACCTCGTAGTCTTGAAAAAGACTTCCTTGGACGGTAAATTAGAGCGGATGAGCAGAGTAATTTACCGGCGTATCCCGGCGGTCGGTGACGAGCCTAATGCTACGAAACCCGGGTGATACGGCTCGGAACGTCCCTCGGGCGTACGATCTAAAGAGAATATCGATAGATGTACCGGGTGGCGTCCTGACAGATGAACTACGTTGGGCGATGAGCAGGATGAATAATCACTGGACTCGTAGATGCCAATGCGAGATCTATGTGGAGAGAAGATAGGCCTTGTAGAAAGCAGTAGGAAGCCGTTCTTGAGATGAACTCGGAATGCAGAAGGTTCGTCAGCGTAGAGCGTGTAGAATTCTTCGTACTTCGAGGTGTCGTCGTCGAGAGCGGAGAGTGGAATGCATTTTGGAGGCTCCGAGCGGGGTATTTATAGGGGGGTGGCCGCCTCCGCGGGGGTGGCCACTTTATGGTTAGTATGCAAATTAGTTTCTCAAATTTCTCAGCTCATCTGGGCTGTCTCCTGGTTGGTCCGCTTAATTTCATTAATTTGACTGTGTAATCTCATTGGCTCGCACATTGTTTTCTCAGTATCTGCGAGTATGATAGCTGAGCTGGTCCTCCGGGGTGCTTACGAGCGTCCGTCGCGGAGCCGACGACCTTGAGTTTAGCCGGGGACCTCGGGTGCTTTCTCTGCGTCAGTTGTTCAGACGGGGTCCCCGGGGTGGCTGCTGGACCAGAGGTGGTTGCTTGCCGCCTCTCGGTTGGTTCGCCTATTGTCTCTCGTGTAATCAGTGTTTCTGATTGGCGAGTAGGCTTGTTTGAATTGTCCTTGCTAGTTTTAGAGGACGTTTGATTTTCTGTTTGAGTTTTCTCGTTCAAGGCGACTTGGTTCGAGATACTTGTCGCATCTCTCTCGCCCTGTAAGTGTCTAGGGAGGTCGCCTTGTTTGTTTTTAGTTAATATTTCACTTTTGAGAGAGAAATTCGTATTTTCTCTCTGGTGAAATATTTTGTTTGACGGAGTTGTAACTCGACGTCTTATAAATATTTTTGTGTTGTGCCTACCTCTTTTTGGTAGCCCTGAAAAGGGCTGTTGAAAAGAGGGGGTGGTTTTCACCACATCATCACCACCCGCGTCCTGAGGGGTTCTTACTTAAACTGGTGGTCATTTCATAGGGGCACTTCCTTTCATCCCATTCTTCCTCCTCATCCTGCAACTTCCCTTAATCCTAGAGCCAGCGTCGGGTAAACCTGGGCATCCTCCCCACTTTTTATTGATTTGTTTCTTTTCCAATTTAATGGTGTGCCCCCTCCGCCATTGTGGGGAGTTTTGTAAAAAAAGAAGTGTGTGTGTGTGTGTGACAAATTTTGTCGACGCTGCCCAGGCGACAATTCTTGACTGATTTTCGAGATTCTTACTTTGTTCGATCCCAATTTTAATCTAGTTGTGCAACAAACCTTGGAAATTTCGGATTTGCTGTCGTGGTGTGTGGTAGAGGGGATAATTACTGATTCTTTCAAGCACTTGACTGATTTTCGTGATTCTTATTTACTTCCATCAAGAATTTGATCTATTTTCGGAATATATGTCAGTAGTTTCAAATTTCATCATGTTGGGGGGGGGGGAGGGGGGGGGGAATACTGATAAATCATGATGTTCCAACTACTTTCGTCCGATTTTCGTGATTATTTTTTTGTTCAATTATGAATCAGATTTAGTTTCGAAAAATATGTCAAGAGTTCTGAATTTCATGATGGAAGGGGGTGAATGGAGGGAGTAATAGCGATAAATCTTGATGTTTCAACTATTCTCGTCAGATTTTCGTGGTTATTTTTTGTTCATTAATTAATTCGTTGTATTTTTGAAAAATGTATCAAGAGCTTCAAATTTCATGATGGAAGGGGGTCATGGAGGGTTTAATAGCGGTAAATTGTGATATTTTAACTATATTCATCTGATTTCCGCGACAGTTTTTATTATTTGTTCGATCCTTGGAAATGTCAAATTTACTGTCGGTGGAGAGGTTAATGGGGGGTTGGGGGTTAGGGACGTCCCTGTAATGCATGCATTACTTACCAATATGTTTTTTTGTGGGTCTAGGAAATAATGTTGAATTTAGTTGGTATGTTGGTAAAATGTTGAATTTGATTGGTAAAATGTTGGATTTGGTTGGAAAATGTTGAATTTGATTGGTAAAATGTTGGATTTGGTTGGGAAATTGTTGAATTTAGTTGGTAAAATGTTGAATTAAATTGGGAAAAGCTATATATATATTTATATAGACTAGTCATCATTAACATTTACATTTGCATACTAAACAGGAATATAGTAATTGTCTCTGAAGATGCCGGAAGGCGAAAGCGCTCAGATTATATTAAGCTGACATAAGAGGAATAACCTATGAATTTCCTCACCTCAACCTACCCTACCAGTTAATCTTGAATCGTTTACACAGAATCCCCTGTGGGCACAAAAGGTTCTTATCATCAGACAAAGCTCAATCCGAGTAAATTACGATAAATTAGACCCCAAATTTGTAAATGACTGAGCTACCTTACATCTAATAAACATTACTGTGAGCTACCCAAAAAAGTAGGAAAGTAAAACATGTTTTTGCTTAAATCACTCAGCCGTTTATTACCTATGAATAAACATTTCCAGCTTATTTTAAATATAATTAAATGACACTTCTAAAATGGCAATAATATCATAACAACTTGAGTAAAAAAATATTTGCATTAGAAAAACGTAGTTTCAGTGTGATACGTGGCACTCTTTTGTTGTCATCAGCAATCTTCTTAATGTTAGGCTCATAGGTTGTAGCGGCCATTCGAATGCAATTGTCCAAATGTTCATCCGTCAATCTGTTTCTGTACTTGTTTTACATTAATTTCATACTGGAAAATGAGATCTCACAGAGATATGTTGAGCTGAACATTGCCTTCACTCGTAAACCAATCTGATCCAAAATTAGATATTTTTGCTTAGGAACAAAAGGCCAAATGTTTTCATTGCTTGAAGTAAGAGATTTCAATGAAAGGTCACTTTGAAAATCAATCAGTTCTATCTCCACTGCAGTGTTGTCTTCTTTAAAATATTGCATGACAGAAGCAGAAAATTCTTCAGGATCAATCTCAACAAAAGGAGATGTGATAAACTGTGCTACGATCGAAAAGTTGTTCAAGTCTTGAAAGCGTTGATTGAATTGATTTTTCAAATCTGAAAGAACTGCAATATGTTCTTTGTTGTTGTAAGGGGGCTGTGAAGGGCCTTGCTTATCAAGGGTCTGCTTCAAACAGGCAAAATCCTGCTTCAAAACCCTTTACCTGGGTAAAAAAGTAATCAGTTTCCCATTCAACATGGAAATGATAAGTTTCTTGTTTTTTGCTGGAACTCGCCATCAATAGAGCAATAACCTCAGTCCGAAGTACGTATAAAATACAAGAGACATAAAATAACTTTGCTCACGATCGAACACCCGACAATAGACTGTTGTTTTGTTTTCATGGGTCGTCGGTCTGAGATGCGTAGCGCAAATCAAATTAGCCAACCCAAGCACGCTCTTCTGAAATTTCCCCGTGAGCTACCAAAAATTTCCCTGAGAGCTACCAGTAGCTCGCGATCTACGGTTTGGCGAACACTGAATTAGACCCTTTTGTAAGTAGCCACCTGAATTACTGAGTGTGATGATGCCAATCCTCAAAAAATTGCTACCTGTGAATGAAATACCAGCAACGAACTATATTTCATGACTGTCACATTTTGATGTACACAATATATTACCTTCCGCAGGAGACAGTGGAAAGCGGGTCTAGACGATTAATCGTCTTCGTTAAACTTCACGCGACGTGGAACACACTTTGCCATTTCGCAGAAGAACTGAATATGAGAGCTCCACTTCAGGTATAAGTACAACCACTTTAATAATTCAAATAATATAATATTATTTTTGTCGCATTTTTAAATTATGGCTGAGTACATAACTGAAGCCATAATACATGCACTAGTGTCAAATATTATCTATATATACCTACTCAATACATAATGATGTTATATTCTCTAACACTATTCCTTTTTTGCAGACTGAAACCCTGAAAGTTATTATTTCTTTATTACCTCTTACTATATCTTGATATCTTACGCTTGATGTTAAGCTGTAATTTTTTCTAAAAAAATATGAGCGATCTTCCTGTATAAGAAGCATGACGAAACAAAGAAAACTATTTCCTAACTCCAAATTTTCTTTTCAAAACTATCTTGAAGGATGAACAATTGCAAGAGGTAAACTCTCCAATTTTAGAGCAAAATGAGGAATATAAATTGACCAATTTTTGATCGAAGCATACCTACCTACCAAAGCACTAACTGTACAGTAATTCATTAATTTCCTTCTCGCACAGCTGAAGTAAACGCGCTGCCTTGTTAATTGTACGCTAAGCGATCATAATTTTGCAGCTTACATTTTATCCGTGCTTGTAAAAATCCCGTTAAAACGCTAGGAGTGAATGGCTTTAAAATCGATGTGGCTAGCTGCAATATTTATTACAGTAAATGCTTGAACAGTTGTGGGAATTTTTCTAAATTCATAAACACCTGCTACACGAACATAAAGAAATATGTTTTCGGTAAAGTGCGTTGAAAGAAGTCACATCAGCATGCCTTTCGAATGAGCCATTTCTTACGAATTTTCATGGAGCCAAATGGATGTCACGCAGTATATAGACAAGGATTTATCAAGATTATTTCGTTGGTGGAGTTGAATCATTGCTAGTCGTTAGATGGTTTATGCAACAAACACATTTGTAAGAACTGATTTTTTTAACCTGTACCTACCTGAAATTGGTAATTTTACTTGGTGTTCCAACAAAGCTAAATAAATTTGGCTTAATATAATAAACCAAAATTAAATTTTTCGGTGGTTACAGGTTTGGTTTGAGTCGCAATAGATCAAAATAAAATTTAAATGGCGCCAGTAAATCCATATAATGCAGTTTCCTCACTAGATACTTTATGCCGAGGCTATACTACCACAGAATTAATCCAATAGGGTGGTGGGGCCAGTGTTTGACACCTTAGGAGGCATTTTGACTTTGACAAGCAATTAAGTTATGCTTTTTCGTTTGTTCAAACTTGAAGCTTACATCTGTTGCTGCATCAGGATGTCCTCAAACTGCTCGGTATTCAAAAAATCACCAATTCAAGTCACGAAAAATTAACACGAGGTTCTGCTGGGTAACCTTCTCCAGATTTCACAAAAACCCGCCTGAAATCTTTTCCCGCCTTTATACTTTACCGAGAAGGTATTTATCCTCAAAATTCAAATGGATCAAGCCCGTAAAACACTTTTAAATGTCTTATTATTAAAACTTCTTGGTGAGATGTCAAACACTGGATCCCTGTCAATCACTGGTCCCTCCACCCTATCAGGTTCTCAAGCATTAAAAAATAAAAAAAAAACCCATAAAAGTAAGATTTTATATTGAAAACAAAGAGAAAATTATCAATTTTATCTACGTATTCTAAAATCCTGAGCCATGAATTGTAAAAATATGTTAGTCAACTTCATAATCAGTGCTACCAGCCACTGGTAGATGTCTAGGCACAGGAAGTTTGTTTTAGATGACTTCAGAAGTACAATAAGCTTACCGTATCAAATAAAGCTTAGAAATGAGAAGAGAATCAAGGAATAGGTACCTGTAATTAGGTAGGTATTGATATTGCCTAATTGTGAAAAGCAGATATGACTGAATCATCGGGGTTTTCAGCCAGTGGCTTTGCCTCTACTAGTTGATATTATTTTTTCTTCATACGAATACACAACACGCTTCTTATCATCTGCGTTGAACGCTATAAGGGAAAAAATCTACAAAAGTTCATGTATTAGCGGGGGGAACCGGCGATTCCTTCCCGTCAAAGTGAAAGTTGGACCTTGTGACCCGAGGGAGATGGCGATTCCTACCGGTGTGAGGCCGGCCAGTGAGCCGAGGTTCGCCGATTCCTTCACCTCCAATCTCAACGTGATAAGGCCCGTCAAGAGGGGTCGCTAACCAACAAGTTGCAAGTTTTGTTATAATAGATGATCGACGATGGATCCTGGCGCTGCCGACACTAGACTCGTAGATGGTTTAATAGCTTTTCAAACCGAAATCTACATTCAGACCTATGACAGCGACCAACATACTCCCAAGAGTCAGAAAAAAAAAGAAAATTTGATCCGACAACTCATCACTCGGCAAACTCCCGACGATGCCCCTTACCAATTTGCTGAAAGGGTCAGTGTTAAATTTGGGAGATTTTTGATAGATACTTTTTTTATTTATAGAGGGATTTTTTATTTTGAGATTATTTTGATTTTAAGACTTGGTGATTGTAATACTTTGATTTGGGTTTTAATTAGTTAATTGTGCAATTATGGGTTTAGTCCTATAAAGAGTTAATTTTTGCTTCAAAACAAACCAACACCTGGGCGGGAAGCAATTGAGGAACGGGAAGGAGTCGCCGATTGCATGGCGGAAGGAATTGAGTAACCGGAAGGAATCGCCAACACTTTAAGGGGAAGGAATCGCCTTGCTTTTTGGAGGTAGGGAAGGAGTCGCCGGTCCCCGATTAGCGGTCAGTGTTGTGTTAGTATTAGCTGTTCTTGCAAGTAACTGATGATGTTAGATCTGTGTTGTGTAATGGGGCTTAGTTGTTTCGGAAGAGGGCTGATCTCATTCAGGGAAAGCTGACCAAAATTATATACGTGTGTCTTAATTCAGGCTTCATACTAACATGGACAGTAAATTATGAGACAAGATGCATGTTCGCGGATTGGACCACTTTATCCGTGGAGAGAGACGAAATCATACACAGACAGTAAGGTCTTTTTTATAAAATTTTGTAATAAGTAATCAGTCCAAATAAAGAAACGTTAAATTAAGAAATGGCACGACAGATCATACGAGTGTACCTATCCCTCTGGCTTTGGATGAGGACTAGAGTATGTTCCGTTCTATTTGTTCAAGGGTAACGCAAGCTGACACTCTCCATCCACATCCAAATTATTATAATCAATGCTACTCGATCAATACTTCACCCCAAAGGCTAAAGCGGTCCAAATGACGAATCCTCCATTTTTCGAGCGGCTGCTCCCTGGATGAGTAGGTTCACCCACTCCCGTTATTTTGGTATCCGTTCGTAATTGGTTGATTGTGAGTAGTGGATATTCTTGTTACTTGTTTGCATTTAGCAAAAGTTAATCAGTTATATTTAAATTCTACTCTTAAAAAGTTTCAGTCGTGCAGCATGATCCTATGAGCGAATTTTCGTAGATTAGTATTGACGTGTTATGTTACATTGTTTAGAAATTTGAGCACTATGAGTGCATAGAAATAATTGTCAGCCACCTATCACGAATACACTTTTTCTTAATAGTATTCTCCGATTCAAAACTGATTTTTTTTTCTTTTTTTTTTCAGCAATTTTTCAGTTTTACAATCAATTTGTCAGCAAATATTATTGCAATTTAAGTAGGTACATTTTTATGCATAATTTTAATGCATAATAACTAACATTCTGCAAAAAAAATAAATTTAATATTTTTTAGCCATTTTTAGTGATTTTTTGAAATGTTGCCAATTTAATGTGCTAAAAAATGCTGACCAACGAACTCATCTTTTCGTTTGGAAAGCTTGATTTTTTTGGCGGATGAACAGAAGTTTTATCTCAATCCTAAGGAGATACATACACCCACATAATTATACATATGAAAAAGCATTAAACTCCAGGATTCATTTCATTTGATTTTAAAATTTTTGGAGCCCATCGCAATAGCTTCATTTTCTACGAAAATTCGCTTAAATCATTCTAGAATATTTTATTTATCTTCAAAAGAGGTACAATCACTAATGATGATTGATCGAGAAGTGTACAAGATAAAAATATGGCGAGCTCGCTATTATTAATAATAATTTTCGGACAAGCTAATCATCCATATCTGCACACAATAACCACATAAAATATCAAACATTCTTATGAGTAGGGAAAAAATATAACGCAGTTACTAGAAATAAAAATATTACAAAAATAAATACAAATTATACTATTAAAATATGTAGAACCAGATTATATTTTTCATTTACTTACTATATCAAACGATCTGGTGGATACAATAAGTTAGTTTGGACTCAAGAACAAATGAATGTATGTTTTTAAGAAATAAATGTGTGTGGTTATGTGTCTTATGCCTGTCTGTAGGTCCAGAAAGAGAGCATTCTATACCTAGAAAACAAAAAATGAACACACATATCTTGGAGTTCATGAAATGAGTTTTGATTAATACTAGTGATGAGCTCTTAGTTGTTTCTCTCTTCCGTTTCATACCGTTCTAAGACTGAATCCGAAAAAAAAAACCCATATGTGTATTTCTCTCTGTTTATGTGTCTTATGTGTATGACAAATTTCGTCAACGCTACCCAGGCCACAATTCTCAACCGATTTTCAACATTATTTCCTTGTTCGATCCCTATTATAGTATACAGGGTGGCGTCCAACTGGAAAAGTCAGGGAAAACCTGGAATTGGCAGGGAATTCTTAGCGTCGGGAGAAGTCAGGGAAATGTCAGGGAATTTTGCAAAAACCACCAAAAGTTAAGGAATTTTTTTAATGAAAACTTTGTGTGATAATTCGCAGCGTCATTAGGTATATTCTAACTCCTAAACAATCGTACTTCAACAGTCTACTTTATCATAGTACATATTATTTCATAGGTGGGTTATCCGAATGTCAAAAATAATAATTAAGAGTGGTGGTTAAACTGTTCAAAGAGTAATACGCAGATACATTGTGACATCGATATGTCTTTGGCTCTCGGTTACTACAACACTTAGTAGTATAGTAAACCAAATGTGGGAAAAATCAACTGAGTATTGAACTAGGGAGCATACCAAGCAGAGTAGTGGACTGATCCTTTGAGAGTCCCAACAACTAGTTTGTATGCATAACCTAGGACTTTGTGAATCTTAGAGATCTGGGAGTGGTAGTAATCGAATCAGTGCTGAAAAATACTTCGACTGTGACACCCCACATGCCCTATTTTCAAAAAACTGATTTTATAGAATTTTTTGAGAGACTTTAAATTGCTAATTGGGCCAACGAACTCGACCGGTCTTTTGTCAAGAAGGAACGAATTTTTTAAACCGTATTTTAAGAGAGTTTCTGCGAATACACCCTATATATATATATATATATATATATATATATATATATATATATATATATATATATATATATATATATATATATAGGACGTCCCTGTAATGCATGCATTACTCAGCAATTTTAAATGTCATACAGGAATCAAAAGTCGTTTTGTTTTGTACATATTCAGCCAACGTGTTCAATTTTATTTGTCATCGAGTTTTCCGACTTAGTAGGGTCGGTGACATTATAAGAAGGCCTATCTTTCCTATCACAAATTCAATTACTTCTGGATTATTTTGGTGAAGTCTTGAAAAAAGTATAAAATTTTTATATCAATTATAGCTATAAATGGCTTTTGTAGGCTCTGCTATTCATATAATTTGTGCACCCTGTGAATGGGTTTCGCACGATCAAGTTGTGATACATGAGTAGATATTTTTATTTGATTATATGAAAATCTTAGTAACTATAAGACATTTTTTAGTCTTTGCAAACGTTTTATATACCTACCTAAAACAAAAATGACATTTTTCCTAACCCCACTTTTTGTTTTATGCAATTATGTTTAGTATGTAATGATCTTACAAAGTGTTGAAGAGATACTTAATAATTGCCAAGTTCGAGATTTTGTGAGGACAATAGTATAGGTAGCCTTAATATGTTCGTTATTCTCAATATTGATGATGCCCGATTCGATGTTCCCTTTTTACCAGGCTACATTCGTGCGATTTTCTTGCTTGTTCGCATGAGGGAAGCGGAATTTCGATTTAAAAATGTATTTTTCATTTGAAAATTTTTATTTATTAAAGTAAATCAAGGAAATGATCAAATACCGCTGGAGATGGATTCAAGTCCACGCATCGCTTAGGAGATGACGGTACTAGGTACTGCCTAAGACGGAATATACCTCAGAGCAAATATATATATAATGGAGACCTACCTGTAAGCTGACATGCTATAATGCGGCATTTGACGATTGTTTTGCCCTCAACTTCTTGAAAAAATGAGACCCCACGGAAAGAGATGATGCATCATGAATCAGAAAAGGCGCATAATAGTCCAGTCACCAGCTGCCTAAAAGGGGCTTAGGGATGAAACGTTTAGTGTATAATTTTTCTCAATGGATTATATGTTATTTTGGGTGCTGAACACTAATCCGAAGCTTCCCAACAGAATTTACGGGCCAGACACCGCCAAAATCGCGAAATTCATGAAATTTCGACACTTGGTTATTTGCGAATAACCTTGAAACTGTACGTTCTAGCTGAAATTACTTTATTTAGTATATTAAAGAGCATAAAATTCTGCGTCGAATGAGTTTTCTAGAATTTAAAATTGATTTAACCACAAGCCGTCAAAAAATCTTGACTTTTTCATATTTTTCGTAAAATCAAGGTAACTTCAAAATTGAACGTCTGCACCTCACTAATGACGACTCGTACGTAAAAACTCATTAAATAGAAGTTTTAGAGCATCTAATTCTACATTCATAGAGCACACCAAATTTCATTTTCGGTTAAATGTGAATTAAGAAATTTATAAATGTTTCGTAATCACTCCGGAGCTGCCAGTGTCACCCCTTACTAATAGTTGTGTAACTTCATTCTCAACATTTCCTTATGTAATGGTACAACTTGAACGATACCTACACTCAATTACTGGGTAGCAAATGCAAAAACCTGTGAATATTGGTGAAATATGTATTATGATCATTTTTAAGAAAAGATCGTTTCACCCTGTTGGCTTACTCAGTGTAGGCATCACCTGTTTAAACAAAGTAATAAGATGATTAGAACGAATGAACTCAGAAAATGTACGTCTGAGAGCATTATGGTAGTTATGATTAATGTAGGTATCCCATTATTCAATTCTTGTTCTCTTGGAGGGTCCAGGTTGTGGAGGAAGTGGTATCGAGGGATCTTGGTCGGTGTCTACAGAAAGTATGGATTCATCTCCAGCTGAAACAATGAAAGGGTGAAAAACAAGAGGGTTGAAGGTTGAAGGGTAAAGGGTTGAAAAACGATAATCTAATACTGACGGCACTCATGAATGTAGTTACATACCTTTAAGAAGAGGGAGTCTTGTGGTTCTGTGTCTTTTTCTTCTTGAAACTGCAATAGAATGTCATCATCGTTTATCAAAGTTCTGTAGAAAGATCGACGTTGCCGCACTGCCCCTGTTACATATGGAGGAGCAGTATAACCCCGCCTTTCTACTGCTGCAGAGACCCTTGCAGCCCTTTTTGGATCTGCAAGAAATACCTAATTCTGTGTAGTGCCTGAGGTGCAGCACTCTGTAGGGTGGGAATTGGAATGAGGATTGTTGGTGTTCTTCCACCCCCATTCTACTGGTCTTTTGTCAAATCCCAGTCAGTTCTTGACCTGAAGGTATACCCTAAAGGAATGCTGTTGGGCAGCTGCCTACGTCAGGGATTGTGAAGCAATGTTGAACCTCGGAAATATCTTCAATGATTTCCTCACTAGTGTGTCCTCAGAGCAATAGTGAAAACAGTGGACCTTCTTGTCATTACCTTCGGCCTTTCAGGACCTTCAAGAACATATTATTTCCGCATTCATTGAGTGGCGAAACCACTGCAGCGCCCTACTTAAAAAAGGGAAAATGATATTAATGAGCACACTTCTGAAAAACCCTACTTTGGCCAACATCATTGAACATTTTCAGGACCCCATGCCGTTAAAAACGGACCTATCAGATGCAGGGGAAACTTTCCTTAGAGCCCTGTACGGTTAAAAGAAAGCTCCCTCAGCCACCTCAGCCTTCACTATCTCTGACGGAGGCAGCTGCTCAACGGCATTCCTTTAGGGTATACCTTCAGGTCAAGAACTGACTGGGATTTGACAAAAGACCTGTAGAATGGGGGTGGAAGAACACCAACAATCCTCATGCCGATGCCCACCCTACACAGTGCTGCACCTGAGGCACTACACAGGATCATTTCTTGCAGATCCAAAAAGGGCTGCAAGGGTCTCTGCAGCAGTAGAAAGGCGGGGTTATACTGCTCCTCCATATGTAGGAGGGGCAGTGCGACAACGTCGATCTTTCTACAGAACTTGACGAACGATGATGACATTCTATTGCAGTTTCAAGAAGAAAAAGACACAGGACCACAAGACTCCCTCTTCTTAAAGGTATGTAACTACATTCATGTGTGCCGTCAGTATTAGATTATCGTTTCATTGTTTCAGCTGGAGATGAATCCATACTTTCTGTAGACACCGACCAAGATCCCTCGATACCACTTCCTCCACAACCTGGACCCTCCAAGAGAACAAGAATTGAATAATGGGGTACCTACATTAATCATAACTACCATAATGCTCTCAGACGTACATTTTCTGAGTTCATTCGTTCTAATCATCTTATTACTTTGTTTAAACAGGTGATGCCTACACTGAGTAAGCCAGCAGGGTGAAACGATCTTTTCTTAAAAATGATCATAATACATATTTCACCAATATTCACAGGTTTTTGCATTTGCTACCCAGTAATTGAGTGTAGGTATTGTTCAAGTTGTACCATTGCATAAGGAAATTTTGAGAATGAAGTTACACAACTATTAGTAAGGGAGTGACAAAGGCCGCTCCGGAGTGATTACGAAACATTTATAAATTTCTTAATTCACATTTAACCGAAAATGAAATTTGGTGTGTTCTGTGAATGTAGAATTATATGCTTTACAACTTCTGCGTAATGAGTTTTTACGTAGGAGTCGACATTAGTGAGGTGCAGACATTCAATTTTGAAGTTACCTACGTTGATTTTTCGAAAAGTATGAAAAATTCAACATTTTTTTACGGCTTAAGGTTAAATCAATTTTAAATTCTAGAAAGCTCATTCGACACAGAATTTTATGCTCTTTAATTTACTAAATAAAGTAATTTCAGCCAGAATGTAGGTACCGTTTCAAGGTTATTTGCAAAAAAACCAAAAAAACTGCTGGAATTTCATGAAATTTTGATATTTTGGCGGTGTTTGGCCCATGAATTTTGTTAGGAAGCTTCGGATTCGTGTTCAGCGCCCCAAAAAACATATAAAACCGTTGAGAAAAGTTTTACACCAAACCTTGCAAACCCAAATCACCTGGTGCTGGACTATAGTGATGTTTTGGGTGCATAAGATCCTCCAGGTCTCAACATTAGACGATGAAACGAAATCCATGGTTAGGGAAATTCCTTGTGAACGTTGAAAACAATTCTCTTAAAATTAATCTTTTTTTTGTAGTTTCAAAAAGGCAAAAAGTCGAAACATAAACATAGTTTTGGTTTTTCTCTTTTCTAATTGTGTGGATCTATATTTTCTATTAGGTTCTGTTCTATTCTATCTTGGGTGACCGATGAGTTTGTAACAAACTAATTAATAACTAATTGAAACAAATTAATGAGACAATCTCATATCTCTGAGGTATAACATTTTACCTTGTTCTGGATGGTGAGAATCACTAAATAAAAAAGGTGTTTAGGCCAACGTTTCTAGAAATTGATTCTCGTCTTTTGGGCTGAATATGCAACGGATAATAAGAAATGATTTGAAATGATTGTCCGCATCATCAGGCATATTCAGGCCTGAAGATGAGAAATAAATTTCTGGAGCGTTGAACTAAACACATTATTTTATTGACCGATTCTCACCATCCAGAACAAGGTATTTATTGTCACGGTCGAGAACTCCCCCAACAGAACACTTGTATTACCCTCGATTACCCATAGCGACACGTAGGTATTACGTAGGAAGATACCTGCCTACACTTTTTTCCCCAATAGTAGCAAGCGTTGCCGCTCTTAAGAAAAAAAGCGGTTTGCAATTAAAGTGTTAAAAAACAATTGAAAACAAATTAGCAATACGAAACATTTGTTGTTACTAAAACACTACAAGCGCAAGTGTAAAAGCCATTTGCAAGCGCAAGTGTAAAAGTCATTTGCAAGCGCAAGTGTAATATCTCATATGATCTAAAAGAACTATCGAGTTTTATTCAAAACAGTCGTCATTCAAAACAGTTCATTCGAGTTTTATTGTTTTTAGGGAGAGAGGACTCAATTTGCCAACGATAAAAATATACGTTGATGACATCATTAGACTGCTTAAAGCTACCAATTCGTATTACATAATCTTATATCATAGCAGTCTCCAGTTCAGAGAATAACGTCAGTTTTTGCCAATGTTTAGGAACAAGGGAGAAAAAAAACTGTATATGACCCTTTCTGTAAAGCGAAGCTAACATCTGTAAAACGAAGCTAACATCGTACTCTGCGGATTGATCAATTCTTCTCGATATTGTTTCAGGCTCATCCCAGCCCTTCAGTGAACTGGTCGGAAATTGCATTGAAAGCCCTGCGACTGCCTAACGTGATGCACCAAGACGTACCTTGTAAACCTCTCGATTTCTACACCTGCCCCTTCAGAAAGTCAAAAATTGATAGGTAATACACAGAGAAAAAATTGTATATACCTGTGTATTTTTATGTATGGAAAACATAAGAAAATAAATAAATACACAACTTGATTAAAATATGTGTAATTGAATAATACGTTAAAAAGGATTTCATTACAATAGTGTATGAAATTTCCTCTGCGACTTCATATTACTATACAGTAGACTCTCTCTTAACTGGCCACTTCGAAACCAGAGCCTGACCTATTGGCGTTTAGGCCGGTTGAAGTGCAGGCATTTTTGTAAGAAAATGTTGACTGCACGTGTATTTAACGTACAGGTTCGTGAATGTAAATGGATATATACAGGAGTATACAGTTCTTAAACACATATTTCTTGGTTTATACACTTAGTAAAAATATTTTAAAATTTACTGACAAATTCTGGCATAAATAGAACTGACTGCGGAAAGATTTAGGTAGGTACATTATTTTCAATAATTAACCTTTGTAATTGATCAAGAAAAAACTTGTTTACCCCCTTAAAATTTGTTGTTTGCGTTTCAAGGTGCGTAGAATCCAAAAATCGAATTAAAAAAATCCACTACTGGACCGAACTTCATGAAATTTGACCGACGAATAATAATTAGCATCAATTTCACTCAACCCTAAAGGGTAGAACTTGAGGGCTGAAATATTAATAATCAAAATCTAGAACATTTTCAAGGTAACTGTAAAATTTTGTTGGGTGTCATTTATAGATCCCCTTTATAGATGACCCAAAGAATCAAATGAAATCATCCAATCATCCGGAAAGCCGTACGTCAGTCTGTTCGCACCTGAGAGCTAGAAGGAGCAGCGATATCTTTGAATTTGCGAGTCAACCACTAAGTTTCATTAATGACCGCTAGGTAGTGTTGAACTCGCTACAGAACGAGAGGCATTGGATTGAGGGCAGGTCTAAAACCAGGACAAGGACTGGTCCTGCAGGACTGGAAGTGGTGGTGGTTGTGGTGCTTGTGGTAGTAGAGGTGTGTGGTTATTTCTCGTTTTCCGAAAATTTAAACCAATAAAAAGAGTTGTTTTCCTATTTTAATGAATGTTTACTACCTTCTCTAATATTTTTATAACCATTTACACATTATTATTCGTGTTTTAGTTGAACCCAGGACCAGGACTGGAAACGCAGGACTGGCGCCATATCTCCTTTTCCCATGATTTAAACCAATAAAAATAGTTGTTTTATCTTTAAATGAATATTTACTACCTTCCCTATTATTTGTATCACCATATAAACAATGTTATCAGTGCTTTGGTTCACCGCAGGACCGCGAATCGTTAATTCAGGACCAGTCCTGGCCCAGGCGGATTGGTCCTGCGGGACTGGGAACACAAAAAGGATGGTGGTGGTGGTGTGCGGTTATTTCTCGTTTTCCGACGATTTAAACCAATAAAAAGAGTCCTATTTTAATGAATGTTTACTACCTTCTCTAATATTTTTATAACCATTTACACATTATTATTCGTGTTTTAGTTGAACCCAGGACCAGGACTGGAAACGCAGGACTGGCGCCATATCTCCTTTTCCCATGATTTAAACCAATAAAAATAGTTGTTTTATCTTAAAATGAATATTTACTACCTTCCCTATTATTTGTATCACCATATAAACAATGTTATCAGTGCTTTGGTTCACAGCAGGACCGCGAATCGTTAATTCAGGACCAGTCCTGGCCCAGGCGGATTGGTCCTGCGGGACTGGGAACACAAAAAGGATGGTGGTGGTGGTGTGCGGTTATTTCTCGTTTTCCGACGATTTAAACCAATAAAAAGAGTGGTTTTCCTATTTTAATGAATGTTTACTACCTTCTCTAATATTTTTATAACCATTTACACATTATTATTCGTGTTTTAGTTGAACCCAGGACCAGGACTGGAAACGCAGGACTGGCGCCATATCTCCTTTTCCCATGATTTAAACCAATAAAAAGAGTTGTTTTCTCTTTAAATGAATATTTCCAACCTTCCCTACTATTTGTATCACCCTATAAACAATGTTATCAGTGCTTTGGTTCACCGCAGGACCGCGAATCGTTAATTCAGGACCAGTCCTGGCCCAGGCGGATTGGTCCTGCGGGACTGGGAACACAAAAAGGATGGTGGTGGTGGTGTGCGGTTATTTCTCGTTTTCCGACGATTTAAACCAATAAAAAGAGTTGTTTTCCTATTTTAATGAATGTTTACTACCTTCTCTAATATTTTTATAACCATTTACACATCATTATTCGTGTTTTAGTTGAACCCAGGACCAGGACTGGAAACGCAGGACTGGCGCCATATCTCCTTTTCCCATGATTTAAACCAATAAAAAGAGTTGTTTTCCTATTTTAATGAATGTTTACTACCTTCTCTAATATTTTTATAACCATTTACACATTATTATTCGTGTTTTAGTTGAACCCAGGACAGGGACTGGAAACGCAGGACTGGCGCTATATCTCCTTTTCCCATGATTTAAACCAATAAAAATAGATGTTTTCTATTTGAATGAATATTTACTACCTTCCCTATTATTTGTATCACCATATAAACAATGTTATCAGTGCTTTAATTCACCGCAAGACCGCGAATCGTCAATTCAGGACCAGTCCTGGCCCAGGCGGATTGGTAACATTATTATTCGTGTTTTAGTTGAACCCAGGACCAGGACTGGAAACGCAGGACTGGCGCCATATCTCCTTTTCCCATGATTTAAACCAATAAAAATAGTTGTTTTCTGTTTAAATGAATATTTACTACCTTCCCTATTATTCGTATCACCATATAAACAATAATATCAGTGCTTTGGTTCACCGCAGGACCGCGAATCGTTAATTCAGGACCAGTCCTGGCCCAGGCGGATTGGTCCTGCGGGAATAGGAACACAAGAACGATGGTGGTGGTGGAGTGCGGTTATTTCTCGTTTTCCGAAGATTTAAACCAATAAAAAGAGTTGTTTTCCTATTTTAATGAATGTTTACTACCTTCTCTAATATTTTTATAACCATTTACACATTATTATTCGTGTTTTAGTTGAACCCAGGACCAGGACTGGAAACGCAGGACTGGCGCCATATCTCCTTTTCCCATGATTTAAACCAATAAAAATAGTTGTTTTCTCTTTAAATGAATATTTACTGCCTTCCCTATTATTTGTATCACCATATAAACAATAATATCAGTGCTTTGGTTCACCGCAGGACCGCGAATCGTTAATTCAGGACCAGTCCTGGCCCCGGCGGATTGTTCCTGCGGGACCGGGAACACAAAAAGGATGGTGGTGGTGGTGTGCGGTTATTTCTCGTTTTCCGACGATTTAAACCAATTAAAAGATTTGTTTTCCTATTTTAATGAATGTTTACTACCTTCTCTAATATTTTTATAACCATTTACACATTATTATTCGAGTTTTAGTTGAACCCAGGACCAGGACTGAAAACGCAGGACTGGCGCCATATCTCCTTTTCCCATGATTTAAACCAATAAAAATAGTTGTTTTCTCTTTAACTGAATATTTACTACCTTCCCTACTATTTGTATCACCATATAAACAATGTTATCAGTGCTTTAATTCACCGCAGGACCGCGAATCGTTAATTCAGGACCAGTCCTGGCCCCGGCGGATTGGTCCTGCGGGACTGGAAACACAAGAAGGATGGTGGTGGTGGAGTGCGATCGTTTTCCGACGATTTAAACCAATTAAAAGAGTTGTTTTCCTATTTTAATGAATGTTTACTACCTTCACACCTAACAGAGGAATTAATGAATATGACATGTCTACATTAAAAGTGAATTAAATATTGGTTTGGTAGTGATCTGCAAGGTTCGGAATCGATTCCTATTCAAATCACATCCACATATCGAGTTATAAGGAACGAAATCAAAATAATTATAGGAAAACTAATCGATCACAAAGGATGAGTGAACTGGTAGTTTGCTAGTAACATCAAGAGGTGTGTGTGTGTGTTTTTCTTTGAGAAGTTCACTGAAGATCTATGGAGTTCACGACTTACCTTGTGGCGAGCGAACGGTCTTGCTGGCGGAGAAACACCTGAAACGTGTGGGTACCTATGAATTACCTAGGTAAGGTGCGTTGGGGGAAGTGCAGAGTACAATTTGCGTAGTTCAACTTTGTTTGACTCTGAGAAATTAATTTTCATAGCTAGATTTTTGTTGTTTTTTTAATTAGGCTCCTTGGACTATCCTTTAACAAGTTTTGTTGTTATATTAAGGTTTTCTTAAATCATTATGAGTCATCTGAGCAGTTATATAGTTTTTGTCCGTACTCCACACTTACCCTGACTTAATGGGGTAAGTGTGGAGTAGCCTTTCAAATCACATGTCGTTTGATCTAAAAATGCGACGGGGTAAGTGTGTAAAAGAGCTGGTTTCAGGGATTCTTTTGCTTTTTGAAATTTGAAAGTCGGACAGAAATTGATCGAATTACACAGTTTTGAAAAGTTGAAAACGTGGGTCCGGAGAACACTCCAAAAAAACAAGCAAAATTCGAAATTTCAAAAACTTTATTTAAAACTATAGGTATCAAAATAAAAACGTTATATTAATTTTTGCCGTAAGCCTTTTATTCTAGAAACGTTTTTAGACACTCTTTTTAACAGTCTTACTTGTAGGTAGCATAGGAAAAGTATAATAAAAGTTCTAAGTAAAATATACTTGAATGGCAAATAGAACATATTTAAGACTTTATTTAAGTCCACTTAACGCTCTCAAGTACAATGTACTTACTTACGTACCGACTCAAATTTACAGTACGTTAAAGGTTGAAAATAACAAATTAGGAGGTTGTAGGTATAAAAAAATTAAGTAAGTACGACTTAAACATTCGAAATCACATCTATTCTAAAGTCTAAGAAAATCACACAGTTTGTCATTATCATTGCAAAATGAGAAAACTTTGAAATAGGAACTTAAAGCATAAATTGTAAACGATGATTGTAAATCAAATTCAAACTCAATTGCCCTTCTCCTCCCAATGCGAGGAGTGGGCAAAATGTGAATGACATCACTTTCATCAACTGAGCTTATATAATCTTTTGGAGGGAAGGCAAACTTGAATTCCTGTGTACATGACATATTTTCCCTTGAAAAGAACAAGAGGAGGGAGCTTACCCCCATCAGCACTTACGGCATGCAAAACAGATATATTCTCCCTTCCTGGGGAACTGGCTGTGCGCTTGGCAGGATAGCCTATCTCTCCAACACTTTTTGTTTTTGAGGGATCTTTTGAAAACCCAGATTAATCGAGGTTGAAGATGAGGCTAGGTTTGTCTTCAAGGCCCAACTTTTTTATTGTTTCATCCAACAAGTTGAAATAAGGATGTATAAGAAATGGATCAATGCAACGTCTTCTTGCTATTTCAACACTCTGCGGCTTTTTCAGTGATACTGATAACTTGTGACGCTGTGCAAAGGCAATGAACCAGTCACATTGAGGAATCCCATCTCTGAACGGTGTTTTTATATCATTTTGTCGGAAATATTCTCCAACAAGGTTCAACACATCTTTCCTTGACAGGCCTAGCCCACCCTTCTCCATTTCTCTGATCCCATCAGTAATTTGTTTTTCAACATCAGATGGAAGGGCAGTAGGTTGGCCCATCGTCGTTGATTTTACCCCTCTTTTACCTTTGACACGAGCACCTATAGTATTGTAAGGGATACCATACAATTTGGACGCCCGGTAGGTTGTGATTCTTACAGCCTTCACCTCTTTAACAGCTTCGGTTAGTTCTTCAGGGGTGTACTGTGTAGCTTTTTGGGTCGTCCTCTTTCGTTCTCTGGGCATATTGGAGCGAATATCTGGAAGAAAAGAAATACCTATCAGAAGTGCTCAAGTAAGAGACATAACTACACTCCTCAAGTAGACAAAAAGCACATTCTAATTCAAGTACATCTGCTCGTGTTGTACAGTCACATACCTAAGGGGGAAGTGTGGAACTCCACACTTCACCCGGTTTCATCCATTTAGGGGGAAGTGTGGAACTCCACACTTGACCTGATGCACTCACGAGGGGGAAGTGTGGAGGTCCCCACTTGCCTGTGTTTCCTACTCTGCATTTCCCCCGGCAGGGGGAAAAAATGGCCAAAGTGCAGAGTAGGTATTATTTTCAAAATAACCAAAGTTACAGCCAAATTCCATATTTATAATGAAACTACAACATTTAAAGTATGTGCTTACCTAGTCAGTCATCTAGGATCCCAAGCAGGAGACAGGATGGAGTCGGATGAAAATAGATGCACCACCTCTAGTTCATAGTTGAAGAAACATGTGTGACTTTATAACCTCACTGTGAAGGTTACGAACAGTATGAGCGCACTCTAGTGACATTTTCTGTTACTTTAACATAGTAGCCTTCACCACCCTTAGAGGGCATCCATGTCAGCCCAAGAGTTTCTTTTTCAAGGGCATACTCTGCACTTACCCCATTTCTGCACTTCCCCCAACTCACCTTATCTAACCGTGTCTCAAAATTCTACCCGTGTTTCCACCAGGTCTAATAATCTGCAGCACTGGAAATAAGATCTGCACTGAACTAAATGAATGATTGATTCTATTAATAATCCAATGAAACATACTATGGGTGCGAGGAACTTTGAATAGGAGCATAAAATGCAATTTGTCCATTATAAGTAATCGTTCATGTGTCTTGTAGTGATGGTGTCCAATTCCAATGTCAATGAGAATAAGGAAGCTAGATGTGTCATACAAATGCGTTCACTGAACGTAGATTAAAAATAAGAACATGCTTACTAGCTGAATGGAAACCAAGTAGTAATTGTAACATGCTGCTGAACACTTCAAGAGAACTGGGTGAGATCCACAGGAGAACGAAAACAGAACTGACTGAACTAAATGAGTGATTGGTTCTATTATTAATCCAATGAAACATACTATGGGTGCGTGGAACTTTGAATAGGAGCATAAAATGCAATTTGTACATTATAAGTAATCGTTCATGTGTCTTGTAGTGATGGTGTCCAATTGCAATGTCAATGAGAATATGGGAGCTAGATGTGTCATACAAATGCGTTCACTGAACGTAGATTAAAAATAAGAACATGCTTACTAGCTGAATGGAAACCAAGTAGTAATTGTAACATGCTGCTGAACACTTCAAGAGAACTGGGTGAGATCCACAGGAGAACGAAAACAGAACTGACTGGTCAGGTGCGGTCTTCCACTATTTACAGTATTTTCCCGGAGGCCTGTCCTCTACATGTTTTCACTCGTACTAATTTTGGTAAAACATTGATTATCAAGATCATTCTGGAAGCTTCCAGGCCCCCCTACACCTTGTGACAATGTAATGATTGTCGTGATTAATTGTTTCATTGTCTACACTACACCTATTTTGATATATTTACATGTACTTTTGGTATAAAGGTCTACGGGATAATAAGACACAGCAATTAATCACTTGAGATTATTTTAATACCTATTTCGTTAAGGTGCTCCAAAAGAAAGGTATTAACGGGAGGAGATCTGTGGTCAGGCTATATAATTGAATACAAACAGGGGTAAAAGAGATACCACACATGTCAGTTTTAGTTGGGGCTTTTTTTTTTCTTTTCTTTTTGAGGGGTGAGTTTTTGTGTGCGGGGCTTGTTTCCTATTTTAGCTTTACGTGGGCCTGGATCAACTTGATTTTTGAATGATCATAACTGAAGGTCTGATCATTGTGCGGGAATGCTAGTGATGGCTGCCGCTTGTGCCTCTAAATTGGGAGGGGAGGCTGTTTTGCGTTCCATCTATTTTGCATGGCAATGGCTTATATACTCTACTGAGCCGAGTTCTCTTCCAGCCTTGTTTATAAAACCGATGTGTGGTATTTCTTTTTTTTTTTTTTTTTTTTTTTTTTTTCATATAAACCTTTGGGGGTAACTATGTTATTTTTAGTCGTTGGGGTCAACTGTTTCTCCTCATGCCTTCTTGTCAGTTCATCCATTTTGTCCATGTGTATGGATTATACCTCCGGGATGGAGGGGGAGGAGGGAGCTGACTGCAGGTGCTGCAGGTGTGCGCCCAACTCCTTGTTAGCCCTGACTGCTTCATCAGCTCTGCTGGTGTGTCCACATGCTGCTGTTGTGGCGGCGGGGTTAGGGCCATCGTTGCCTCCCCGAGGCTCTCCTCCAGATCCCGCATCTCCTGCTTCAATTATGGTGGCCGTGGGGATGCATGTGGTTGTTCATGGAACAGACATGGTCAAGGTGCTGTTAGTTTTAAGCCCTCTTTCCTAGTTGGAGGGGGGTCCTACCTCATGGCTGTTACTTTGTTTATAATACTTTCTTTGATTTATTGTTTTTTTTTTTTTTGCATTTTGTTTCATGCCATGAGGTAGGAAGAAATTGAGGAGCTGACATGGAAATGCACTCAAGTCCAAACATCACATTTCATAGCAACTCACTCCCTCTGAACTGTTATCACATTTGTTGGACATAATCTCTTCTCCTTGCAAAGGTTTTAGTACTTGGTAACAGTGTGATCTAGCAAGGACGGAAGGACCTAAGGCTTTTTCCACGCCGTTGGCGTGACTGTTTACTTGCACTTCCAAAAATAATTTGTTTTCGATTTTTGGACTTGTGCATTTCCATGTCAACTCCTAAATTTGTAAGGATACTTGACTTAAACATTTAAGGATTGTAAAACGTAGCAAATTGTGGCAAAAAAAGGTTCCGTAGCCAGCCAAAGTAGTTCCAAACGATTAGTAGGCATAGTCCTCCTGTTTATTGACTTTAATTGTTCGTTAACGTTCACCATCTTCTCCCTGACTTATTTCCCTCACACCCAAACATTTTTTGCAAATGTACTTATCAGGCAAGTGTTTCGGGGACAAAGCAATGCAATACAAATGAAACCAATGGGAACAAGCTGTACACATCACTTGATCGTCTTTCAACTGCTTACATGACGATCCCAAGTGGCAAACCAGTGATGTTTCATCCCAATGATTTCTAACTAATGAACTTAAGAATATAAGTGGAGTTGACTGTTTCAACTCTATGTTAACTGGTGTTGACCTACGTAAGTTACTAATTTCACCCACTTGAAGCGCTCTAACTTTTTCTACATCAAAAGATCGAGATTTAGGAGCAGGAATTCCTCGTTCCATGTAGTGCAACATCTTTTTATGAATCAAGTCTCTGTAATGAAACATTTTTTCTGAACATATAACAGGATCAACAGGATCGTGATAACTATTGATTGAATCCAATGACTGTGTTGTTATGATTTCTGCATACAGACATACATACACCCCACAGTCATAAGCATTAGGTTGCTGAGGAATGTCATGTACTACCCACACCAGGAACAATCCGCCTGGGCCAGGACTGGTCCTGAATTAACGATTCGCGGTCCTGCGGTGAATTTAAGCACTGATAACATTGTTTATATGGTGATACAAATAGTAGGGAAGGTAGTAAATATTCAGTTAAAGAGAAAACAACTATTTTTATTGGTTTAAATCATGGGAAAAGGAGATATGGCGCCAGTCCTGCGTTTTCAGTCCTGGTCCTGGGTTCAACTAAAACTCGAATAATAATGTGTAAATGGTTATAAAAATATTAGAGAAGGTAGTAAACATTCATTAAAATAGGAAAACAAATCTTTTAATTGGTTTAAATCGTCGGAAAACGATAAATAACCGCACTCCACCACCACCATCCTTTTTGTGTTCCCAGTCCCGCAGGAACAATCCGCCTGGGCCAGGACTGGTCCTGAATTAACGATTCGCGGTCCTGCGGTGAATTTAAGCACTGATAACATTGTTTATATGGTGATACAAATAGTAGGGAAGGTAGTAAATATTCATATAAAGAGAAAACAACTATTTTTATTGGTTTAAATCATGGGAAAAGGAGATATGGCGCCAGTCCTGCGTTTCCAGTCCTGGTCCTGGGTTCAACTAAAACTCGAATAATAATGTGTAAATGGTTATAAAAATATTAGAGAAGGTAGTAAACATTCATTAAAATAGGAAAACAACTCTTTTTATTGGTTCAAATTTTCGGAAAACGATAAATAACCGCACTCCACCACCACCATCCTTTTTGTGTTCCCAGTCCCGCAGGAACAATCCGCCTGGGCCAGGACTGGTCCTGAATTAACGATTCGCGGTCCTGCGGTGAATTTAAGCACTGATAACATTGTTTATATGGTGATACAAATAGTAGGGAAGGTAGTAAATATTCATATAAAGAGAAAACAACTATTTTTATTGGTTTAAATCATGGGAAAAGGAGGTATGGCGCCAGTCCTGCGTTTCCAGTCCTGGTCCTGGGTTCAACTAAAACTCGAATAATAATGTGTAAATGGTTATAAAAATATTAGAGAAGGTAGTAAACATTAATTAAAATAGGAAAACAACTCTTTTTAGTGGTTTAAATTTTCGGAAAACGATAAATAACCGCACTCCACCACCACCATCCTTTTTGTGTTCCCAGTCCCGCAGGAACAATCCGCCTGGGCCAGGACTGGTCCTGAATTAACGATTCGCGGTCCTGCGGTGAATTTAAGCACTGATAACATTGTTTATATGGTGATACAAATAGTAGGGAAGGTAGTAAATATTCATATAAAGAGAAAACAACTATTTTTATTGGTTTAAATCATGGGAAAAGGAGATATGGCGCCAGTCCTGCGTTTCCAGTCCTGGTCCTGGGTTCAACTAAAACTCGAATAATAATGATTAAATGGTTATAAAAATATTAGAGAAGGTAGTAAACATTCATTAAAATAGGAAAACAACTCTTTTAATTGGTTTAAATCTTCGGAAAACGAGAAATAACCGCACACCACCACCACCATCCTTTTTGTGTTCCCAGTCCCGCAGGACCAATCCGCCGGGGCCAGGACTGGTCCTGAATTAACGATTCGCGGTCCTGCGGTGAATTAAAGCACTGATAACATTGTTTATATGGTGATACAAATAGTAGGGAAGGTAGTAAATATTCATTTGAAGAGAAAACAACTATTTTTTTTGGTTTAAATCATGGGAAAAGGAGATATGGCGCCAGTCCTGAGTTTCCAGTCCTGGTCCTGGGTTCAACTAAAACACGAATAATAATGTGTAAATGGTTATAAAAATATTAGAGAAGGTAGTAAACATTCATTAAAATAGGAAAACAACTCTTTTAATTGGTTTAAATCTTCGGAAAACGATAAATAACCGCACTCCACCACCACCATCCTTCTTGTGTTTCGAGTCCCGCAGGACCAATCCGCCGGGGCCAGGACTGGTCCTGAATTAACGATTCGCGGTCCTGCGGTGAATTAAAGCACTGATAACATTGTTTATATGGTGATACAAATAGTAGGGAAGGTAGTCAATATTCATTTAAAGAGAAAACAACTATTTTTATTGGTTTAAATCATGGGAAAAGGAGATGTGGCGCCAGTCCTGCGTTTCCAGTCCTGGTCCTGGGTTCAACTAAAACACGAATAATAATGTGTAAATGGTTATAAAAATATTAGAGAAGGTAGTAAACATTCATTAAAATAGGAAAACAACTCTTTTAATTGGTTTAAATCGTCGGAAAACGATAAATAACCGCACTCCACCACCACCATCCTTTTTGTGTTTCGAGTCCCGCAGGACCAATCCGCCTGGGCCAGGACTGGTCCTGAATTAACGATTCGCGGTCCTGCGGTGAATTAAAGCACTGATAACATTGTTTATATGGTGATACAAATAGTAGGGAAGGTAGTCAATATTCATTTAAAGAGAAAACAACTATTTTTATTGGTTTAAATCATGGGAAAAGGAGATGTGGCGCCAGTCCTGCGTTTCCAGTCCTGGTCCTGGGTTCAACTAAAACACGAATAATAATGTGTAAATGGTTATAAAAATATTAGAGAAGGTAGTAAACATTCATTAAAATAGGAAAACAACTCTTTTAATTGGTTTAAATCTTCGGAAAACGATAAATAACCGCACTCCACCACCACCATCCTTTTTGTGTTTCGAGTCCCGCAGGACCAATCCGCCGGGGCCAGGACTGGTCCTGAATTAACGATTCGCGGTCCTGCGGTGAATTAAAGCACTGATAACACTGTTTATATGGTGATACAAATAATAGGGAAGGTAGTAAATATTCATATAAAGAGAAAACAACTATTTTTATTGGTTTAAATCATGGGAAAAGGAGATATGGCGCCAGTCCTGCGTTTCCAGTCCTGGTCCTGGGTTCAACTAAAACTCGAATAATAATGTGTAAATGGTTATAAAAATATTAGAGAAGGTAGTAAACATTCATTAAAATAGGAAAACAACTCTTTTTGTTGGTTTAAATTTTCGGAAAACGAGAAATAACCACACACCTCTACTACCACAAGCACCACAACCACCACCACTTCCAGTCCTGCAGGACCAGTCCTGGTCCTGGTTTTAGACCTGCCCTTGGATTGACATTCTTAGTCTTGGCATTTAGAGTCTTGACATTCTTGACGGCTCCGGTTTGTGGTTCTCTGCAGTTGCAAAATCGTGGGGGGAAAATCGCGTTTGGAGCTACGTGACGTGGCAGGCATTGTATACAATGGCTTTGCAATGTATACAATGCCTAGGCAGTGTATATAATGCCTACCATTGATTTAGTCAAAGTATAAATACTCATCATTCTGACCTATATGTCCAACAAATCTGAATTTCTACTAAGGGATTGACTACTTGATGTTATGTATTTTTGAGATGCGAGCTTGCGAGCATCCAGACCACCAAACTATACACATCATTCGGACCTATATCTCTAACAAAGGTGCCCAGACAAGTTAAGGATTGATCAGAAGGACACTTTGCCGAGTGCATGATCAGGCATTCTGTACAATACCAGGTCTGGGCTCCTTTGTTGGACATGTAGGTCAGAATGATGTGTATAGTTTGGTGGTCTGGATGCTCGCAAGCTCGCATCTCAAAAATACATAACATCAAGTAGTCAATCCCTTAGTAAAAATTTAGATTAGTTTGTCATATAGGTCAGAATGATGTGTATAGTTTGGTAGTCTGGATGCTCGCATCTCAAAAATACATAACATCAAGTAGTCAATCCCTTAGTAGAAATTCAGATTTGTTGGACATATAGGTCAGAATGATGAGTAACTATTTATACTTTGACTAAATCAATGGTAGGCATTATATACACTGCCTAGGCATTGTGTACATTGCCTAGCCATTGTATACAATGCCTGCATTTCATAACTTGCCGGTAACATATATCAAAAGATTATGACTGAGTGTTAGGCAGGTTTCAGAAAGGGGTGTTCCACTGTTGGTGCGATTTTTACGCTGACAGGTTTGGTAAAGCTCAAGTTAAGTCAGCCTCGAGGGAAAGTTAATGCTTTTTTTTTTGTTGATTTAAAGGCGGCATTAGATACAGTTGATCGGGGTTCCTTTTCCATAAGCTGTCCACTGTAAAGTTTCATTCGGTTTCTTGGGACAATATCTATAAATTACAGCCAAAAATTACTCTTATTTCGAACGTTTTCGAAATCTCCATTATATTTCAGCCCTTCAATTCTACCCATTAGGGTTGATCGAATGTGATGCCGAGATCACTGGCACATCCCTGGCCAGTTTATGAGTTTTGAGCTAAATTTCATTAAGTTCGGTACTGTAGGTTCAATTAAAAGAATGAATTAAAAGAAGATCGTAACACGTATGTGGATCGCAAAGCTATTTTCCAAATCCGAGTAGGTTGAACTTATCATATTTCTGTTTTCCGATTTAACTGTACCTACTTGCTGATTGAAAACCCACGCATGAAGTTTGTCAGTGAATTATAATATTATCGACTGTCAAAGAATTGGTTAGTAATTGAAAGTTCCACATGCAAAAATAGGTACTGATCTTTTTAAAATGATTCTCTATGCAGAAAAAAATAATCAAACCGTTTTTTTTAATAATTTGCGGTCTTTTATTAGTTATAATTGAGTCAGATCTAAAAATGCTACGTATTATTGCGAACGCCTTTGTAGAGCTAAGTGAATTCACCTTTTTTCTCAAATTGGGCTGTTTGACATTGAAACTGGCAATGCTTCAGATAGAGTTGTACATATATATATTTGATAAGCCTAATTTCACTATTTTGTTTCTATTTTTTCCAGGTTTTTGGGAAGCGAAAACAAAGATACATTTTTCACGGACACCCAAAGGAGTAGAATACTTTGGGAAATATTATCGACAGCAATCTTCGGAAAGAAGAAGAAAGGTGAAATCGGGATAGGGAGATTGGTAGACGAAAACGTGTTCCTGTCTGCATTCCCTCTTCACTCGGTATATGAATTCCTGAATCTATATACAAAGCATGGACAGCGATAGGCATACGTTGATTACACAGTTATACAAAAAAGGAGGTCTAGGTATTATTAGAAAAGTGGAGGTGAATAGGTATATTAAAAATATATTATAATAATATGTACTTGCCTGCATCAAGCATGTCAATGTCGCTATGGCGAATATGAATCGAGACGCTTCTAGAGCCCTGGTGAATGCAAGTCTCCTAGAGGAGGGGACACTACACAAACTCACCGATTCTCTAGGTTTGTTGGGGTTGAGTGTAGGGCTTTTTTTCAGTTCAGTAACCTCGCATTGAAAAAATTTATTCATCCTGCACCCAAAGCCTGTGAGTCAGCCTCCTTGTTTCCCATATCACCACTGTGTCTCTTTACCCACGTGAGTGTCACAACCCAACCTCGACGTTTTGTAAGGTCATAAAGGAGATCTCTAATCTTCATTGCCATCGATTTTTGGATGTGATCCTCTGCAATTGCTCCAGTGGAAACCTGTCTGGAAGAACTCGACATTGAGACTCATCAGCCAGTCCATTGCCTTTAATTCTGCTTGGTTATTAAAAAACATGCTTACAACCTGATACGTTCAGTGTAGAGAGGATGGGGAATCTATCCAGTACCAACAGCTATCACCTCACCAACCCCAGCATCCATCTTGCTTCCATCTGTGTAGATTCGATAGTTGTTCGTGTCCAGATCATCCACTGCCATCAGTTCCAATGCCTCAGCTGGATGACACCAATCTTCAACTGGTGCCTCAAGGCCAATTGAAAACTCGGATAACACTCTCAAGCTATTGCATACCAAGTTGCTCATTCTACCCAAGAGGAACAGTTCCATACTCTCCACCACAGCCAATATAAAAGCTTCATCAAAAGATACAGTTTGGAAACCTTTAATAATCTGCAAAACAATTTGTCTCTACATTCGCCTTAGTTTTAGCAAATCCCAGCAAATCTCAGAGCCTCACTCCCCAGTCCCCAGTGGAGCTTGGCTGACCTTGACAATGAATGAATCAGCTGCACAAACCTTCTCCACATGCAGACCCCAGCTGAAATGTCGATCGAGCCATACACCCAAATACTTCATCTCAACAACTTCAGTGATTTCAGTTTCATTTAGATAAATATGGAATTGGTCATTCTGTCGGTGCCTGTGTGTTATGCACATTTTAGTTTTGAGCGGGTTGAACTTTATAGTTTATGCGTTAGTTTATTTTCCTGTGACAACAATGCTGCATCTTATACAGGGCTCTGTGTTACATGAATCTGTAACGTTCACTCACATTTGTCTCGAATAACCACCATTATATCATCTGCAATTGCAATGAGCTCAAAATTATCAGCCATTTTTTTTTTTGCACCAAGAGCCCTTCTCTGCCACATAACAACCTTACATATGTTCTGAAAAATAACTTCTGGCCAAATTGAACAAATTTCGTGAGCAATCTTTCAGTTTCAAGTGCATCAAGATTGCTGGCCACCAGGATGCATCTAAGGCACCCTACACGTCAAGCAAAATCAAGAGCACTCGTTCCTTGCAGTCTTTAGTATGTTGGGGGCTAACGACCCCACCCCGGAAAACACTCTTCTGTTAATGAATACAGAACAAGAAAGTAATTGGACTGATCATATGTCAACGATACCGCACGGGAAATGAAAAAAACTTGGCCTTGGGTACCTGGAATTTTAGGAGCCTGTACCAAGTAGGTGCCATTCGGAGCTTAGAGAAGGAACTGCTGAAGGCAGATGTTGTGGTTCTCGAACAAATTATATGGCATGAGTCTTCTAATATCATATATGAGGGAATATCTTGAAATCAATAAAGGTCATGCACGAAATCATCTTGGCACAGGCTTCATGATTGAGAACAAGGTTAAATACAGCCTGCTGAAATATGAAACTGTCAATGGAAGAATATTATGATATAATAAGAACATAGAGTAAGACTGAAGAATAAGACTGAAAGGAAGATTCTTCAACATTTCCTTTTTGAGTGTACATGCCTCAACAAAGGGCAGCGATGTTGAAGAAAAGGATGGTTTCTATGGATTGCTTAAATGGTTTGGGAGATTGGAATGCCAAGGTAGAGCGAGAGGATTTTTACGAACTTAATATCGGGAACCACGGTAAACATTCTAACTCGAACGATAATGGCTTTTGAGTGATTGATTTTGACATGGAGCGAATCTTCGACGTCAGTTGTGCCTACTTTCCTCACAAGGATATCTATAAGGAAACTTGGGTGTCTCCATATGGGCGGCTCAAAAAGCAGATTAATCGCGCTCTGATTCACTATAGGCTTGCGACGGACGTGCAGGTGTTGGGAGTTTTCGTGGTGCTACGTCGGATACCGATCATTTCATGGTAGGTCAAGTAAAACCGATTTTTTTTCAAAACCTCGAGAGCTGGCATAAAAAGTTAAATCTTTTGATACAGACAAGCTGATAAAAAAAACAACTTTTTAATAAATGATTATTGTCCTGTTCTAATGAAAATGCGATGATTCAATGCAGGATTCAACAGCTTGTGAGATACCTAATGTAAAAACACAGAATAGTATAACATTAATAAATAATACTCAAAATACCCTATTCCGTGGGTACCTATCTCTTACAGTCGAATGAATGAATGTTCCTCAGACCAGATTGACCCACTTCACTCTGGCAAGCAACCAGTCCAGCGGCTTAGAGGATGGATCTTGAGCAACACCAGGTCATTGATCTGGATGTTGTACAAGGGTTTTCTCCATTTCACACGCTGCTGCAAGGTACACGGATATTCTTGCCTCCATCGCTTCTGCACATGTTGTGATATTCGTTGAATAAGCTGCCATCTTGAGAGGAGTGACTCCTTGATATCTAATAGTGTTGGCTCTGGTGGTGGAAGGAGGTGGTCACCTACTAAGAAGTGGCCTGGAGACAGAAAGTCTACCTCATCTGGGCTAGATGAGAGAGGGCAGATTGGCCTTGAGTTTAAGATTGCCTCAACTTGAGCAAACAGCGTGGAGAGTTCCTCATATGTCAGTGGAGCCTCTTCTAGCTTTTTGCTGACAGTGCTTCTAGCTGATTTTACTCCTGCCTCCCGTAATCCTCCGAAGTGTGATGCGCAGGGGGATTGAAATTCCATGTGACTCCACGTACTGCACTCAATTGAGTGATGGCTTGCTTAGTGGTGTCCTGGTTAAACCAGATGACAAGTCCTTTTAACTTATTGGAGGCTCCCACAAAATTTGTGCCGCAGTCACTGTAGATCTGTTCAGGTAAACCCCTTCTGGAGATAAATCGGTTGAATAAGGCCAGGAAAGCATCTGTTGAAAGGCCTGTCACTGCCTCTCGGTGAACTGCCTTTGTCACCATGCAGACATAAAGGCACATGTACACTTTGGAGTACATTTCACATTACACCTTCATGATTCATTAACAGTGTTATCTGCTCAGGCTCAAAGGTGACACTATGGCATTAACTTGAAGTTTTTCTGTTCAAAAATCACAACAAATATTGTTACTCAACGTATGCCAATGTACAGTTCATGCAGTAGAAATCATGTTGGGATCACACAAACATATTGACTGCATCCATTTTGTTTTCAGGGTCCGTACAGTTCAAAAAAGTTCAACCGAACGGGTCCGATGAACCCCAGGGAAGTATTGTACCAGTACTGGGCACGTTGGGGATGCTGGTATAAATACCAGCCGCTTGACCACATTCGAGAATATTTTGGAGAAAAAATAGCAATATATTTTGCCTGGCTGGGTGAGTCATCTTACATTGCTTTTCCAGGCATGTAGTTATGCGGACAGTTTTTACTAATTTTGGACAGTTGAAGGCTAACATAACATGAACCCTAAATCTCTTGATTTTGTTTCTGAACTGGATTCATATTTTCGGTGTTAAGAAATAAAAAAGTGCACTATCTCTACTTCATGGAAAAACAGAATATATATATATATATATATATATATTTTAAATTTAATTTGAAGTATGTTGATCGTAGAGTATTAAAGTAGTGGTGGAATTGTTGAGGTTCGATCAATGAAAAAGTGGGTGCCAACGTTTCGGAGAATTTATTTCTCTATCTTCAGGGCCTTAAAAAATCAGATAAAAAGTTTTTTTGAGTAAAGGTAGATTGATGACTTGAATTTATATAATGCAAATTATCTCTTGTGTTCTAAGAATAAAAACAGGGGACAAGTGATATACATTATGAGAATAGGCATATTGAAATACAAAATTAATTATCTGTTGCTTTCTGAGAATGAGCATATTTATGGGCAATTTATGAGAATAGGCATATTGAATTACAAAACTAATTATCGATTGCTTTCTGTTAGAAATTCTTCCCTTTTCTTATTTTGATAAATTTCAACGTAATACTGAATCTTGGTTTTAAACGCCTGCATTATTTTTTATTTCTCTCTAATTTTGATTAGCTTAAAATATCCATGTTTTACTAGTTCAACCTCATATACACTTCCTGTATTGTATAATTAATTTTGAATTTCAATATGCCTGTTCTCATAATGTATATTACTTGTCCCCTGTTTTTATTCTTAGAATACAAGATATCATCTGCATTATATAAATTCAAGTCATCAATCTACCTTTACTCAAAAAAACTTTTTATCTGATTTTTTAAGGCCCTGAAGATGGAGAAATAAATTCTCCGAAACGTTGGCATCCACTTGTTTCAATGATCGAACCTCAATAATTCCACCACTACTTATATATATATATATATATATATATATATATATATATATATATATATACACCTCAAAAGAATTAAGGGATCACTGAATCAGCTGATCACAGGTTTTTAAATGTTCATATTTCTGCCAGGTTTAATATTTTTAACTTTTATTTACATCTCTATCTCTATCTATACTATTAATAAGAATGAAACTCCGTTTGTCTGTCTGTTTATTTGTTTGTTTGTCGTGTCTATGCACGGCCAAACGGCTGAGTGGGGGGAGTCTACGAGTGGGGGGATCTTCTTGGGATTTTCCGAAAGGGGGAGCGAGCGAATTTAAAATTTTCTAATCCCACCCGAACCATGGGCCGTAGGGCGGGAGGGAGGTCGAAGTAAGAATTAATGTGCGCTTTTTGGACTTCCCCGCATCCTCTACCCCTCTAAACGGCCGTCGACAATTCCGGAAAAATACCGGTTTCGTAGGTTTTTGAACGAGGAAGACGACGGCGCGATCGGATCGCGAAAAAAGTATCGGGAAATGCGTCAAAAAAATGCGAGAGTACGGACCCGTTTTCTCGAAAAGTCCGCCGAAAAACTTGGTTTTTTCCGATTAAAATATACCCCATAAAGGTACGTTTTTCGGAACGGTTTTCGCGGGCGAAATACAGCTTTGGGTCCGCCGAATCTGAATCCGAAATCGGATATCGAAAAAAGTGACGAGAACTCGGTCAAATTGCGAGCAGAAGCGAGCAAAGCGATTAAAATGATTCTGCCGTGGACGAGAGAAGGCTCAAGAATTGACGTGAAGGGTTCGATGTCACAACATTGCGAGGCGAGCAGGTATGCCTACATAGGTACCTACCTTGCGAGCGAAGCGAGAGCCATTTCAAATAATAAATACGGACTTTGTCCTACACATATACAGGTATACCTTGCGAGCGAAGCGAGCAACATCCCCGAATAAACTTTTCGTGGTTCCACGTAGTTTTATAAGATTTTGTAATAATTCCCAACTGAAAAAAACGTCTGCCAAGTTGGGTGGGCAGTATAACTTCCTCAAGCGAGCGAAGCGAGCAGCATCCCCTACAGAAGTTAAACCTACCCTTAGAGATCTACCGTTTGCGAGCGAAGCGAGCAGCATCCCCTACAGAAGTTAAACCTACCCTTAGAGATCTACCGTTTGCGAGTGAACCGAGCAACATCCCCTAAATGCCATACTTTGCGAGCGAAGCGAGCAACATTTTCTACATGCCAGACTTTGCGAGCGAAGCGAGCAACATATCCTACATGCCAGACTTTGCGAGCGAAGCGAGCAATATTCCCTACATGCCACACGTTGCGAGCGAAGCGAGCAACGTAATGGGGGGTCCGGGGGGCTTGCCCCCCGGCTGGACGTGGAGGCGAGCGTAGCGAGCCGGAGCGGCTAGTTATTAATAAGAATGAAACTCCGTCTGTCGCTCTGTCTGTCTGTCGTGTCTATGCACGGCCAAACGGCTGAGTGGGCCGGATCTACGAGTGGGGGGATCTTTTTGGGATTTTCCGATAGGGTGTATAAGCGAATTTAAAATTTTCTAATCCCACCCGAACCATGGGCCGTAGGGCGGGAGGGGGGTCGAAGTAAGAATTAATGTGCGCTTTTTGGACTTCCCCGCTTCCCCTACCCCTCTAAACGGCCGTTGACAATTCCGGAAAAATACGGGTTTCGTAGGTTTTCCTACGAGGAAGACGACGGCGCGATCGGATCGCGAAAAAAGTATCGGGAAATGCGTTAAAAAAATGCGAGAGTACGGACCCGTTTTCTCGAAAAGTCCGCCGAAAAACTTGGTTTTTTTCGATTAAAATATACCCCATAAAGGTACGTTTTTCGGAACGGTTTTCGCGGGCGAAATACAGCTTTGGGTCCGCCGAATCTGAATCCGAAATCGGATATCGAAAAAAGTGACGTTAAGTTGGTCAAATCGCGAGCGGAATCGTTAAAATTACATTTTTAATCGACCCCGCCGCCCATTTCACAACGGAAGGGACTCGACTTCTACGCAATACCTTGCGAGCAGGCCAACGCACGCGCGCGTATAAGGATGGAACTTTCCCTTTCGAGCACCATTTCAACAGAATAAATAGGTACGGGTTTGTCCTACACATATACAGCAATGCCTTGCGAGCGAAGCGAGCAACATCCCCAAATAAACTTTTTTGTGGTTCCACGTAGTTTTATAAGATTTAATTTGTTTGTAAGAATTTCCAACAGAAAAAAACGTCTGCCAAGTTGGGTGGGCAGTATAACTTCCTCCAATATAACTTCCTCCTACAAATCGAGACCGCCGCCGTTTCACAATGTTGCTAAATAGAAGGGACTCGATGACTCATTTCAACAGAATAAATACGGGTTTTTTCCTACACATATACAGCAATACCTTGCGAGCGAAGCGAGCAACATTCTCTAATAAACCTTTCGTGGTTCCATGTAGTTTTATAAGATTTAATTTGTTTGTAAGAATTTCCAACAGAAAAAAACGTTTGCCAAGTTGGGTGGGCAGTATAACTTCCTCAAGCGAGCGAAGCGAGCAGCATACCCTACAGAAGTTAAACCTACCCTTAGAGATCTACCGTTTGCGAGCGAAGCGAGCAACATCCCCTACATGCCATACTTTGCGAGCGAAGCGAGCAACATTTTCTACATGCCAGACTTTGCGAGCGAAGCGAGCAACATTTCCTACATGCCAGACTTTGCGAGCGAAGCGAGCAATATTCCCTACATGCCACACTTTGCGAGCGAAGCGAGCAACTTAATGGGAGGTCCGGGGGGCTTGCCCCCCGGCTGGACGTGGAGGCGAGCATAGCGAGCCGGAGCGGCTAGTTCCAAATAAACACATTTCTTAGGGGAGAAACAATTTCCAAAGTGTACAGTAAATGTGAGACTGAAAAAATGATGAAAAGGGTCAAAACAGGAATGGAAAATAGAGAAAAACTGGAAACAAAAATGTCTAAAACGTAATTTTTTGCAACCGCACGGTCTTCAGTATTTGGTGTTCCCTCCGTGGCTCTTGATTACAGCTTGAATACGGCGAGGCATGCTGCGAATAAGCCTGCGAATATTTTCTTGTGGCAATAGATCCCACTCCTCCACTAGTGCTTCCTCAAGCTCCGCCAAACTTATTGGCTGATTAGGACGACCTCGAATGGCCTTCCCTAGCTGGTCCCATACGTGCTCAATAGGATTGAGGTCGGGGCTACAAGCTGGCCAATCCAAAACTTGAATATTGTGTTGATTTAGATACTCTTGCACCACTCTAGCTGTATGAGGTCGAGCTCCATCCTGCATGAAAATGAAATCAGTACCACCAGCAACTGCCCGGGGCCGAACATGAACATTTAAAATCTCATCAATGTAGCGCCGAGCTGTCAATTTGCCACCACGAAGAATCTTGAGTTCGGTTCGACCATGAATTGTTATTCCTCCCCATACCATAAGGGAACCACCTCCAAATGATGATGATGGGAGCAAGCAGCAAGGAACGAAACGCTCATTTCCTCTTCGCCAAACCTTTGCACGCCCATCATTACCAAACAAAGTGAATTTAGACTCATCTGAGAACATTACACGGCTCCAGTGTCTCAGCTGCCACCTCCTACGCTCTCTAGCGAATTCGACTCTAGCAGTTTTATGACGAGTTTTAAGACGTGGCACTTTTACAGGACAACGAGATTTCAGCCCACTTTCCGTAGCCTATTTCGAACAGTCTGATCAGACACTCTTGTTCCAGTACTCCTACTAAGGTCATTTTGGAGTTCTCTTGCTGTAGAAAACCGATTTCGAAGTGCGTTTACTCGCAAAAATCTGTCTTCACTGACGGAAGTAGCCCTAGGACGACCTTGCCCTCGCCTCCGGTTAAGTGAGCCTGTTTCCTGAAACCGCCTCCAAAGTCTAGAAATCACAGATTGGCTTACCGCAAGACGCCGAGCAAGATCGCGCTGAGAATAGCCTTCTTCCAGCAGAGTAACAGCTCTGGACACATCGATTTCTGAAAGCGATCGTCTGATGGTGGTTCTAGCCTCCATCGGTCACAGAATGAATGAAAAAAAAGCAGTAGGACTCACGAACTGATGGAATTTCTCTTGAATACTGAAAGAAGTTGGAGGAAAATGATCGGGTTTCGTTCTGTTTTGCGTCATGTCGAAGCTTGATAATGCTGGTCACTCTCGGTGTTTGAGATAAAACTAAAGAAACAACTCCATTCCATCTCTATTTATGTACCCAATCATAAGATATAGTGTGAACTTTGTCCGATTGATCTGAGGGTGTTGACATCGTCAAGAAAAAGTGATCCCTTAATTGTTTTGAGGTGTGTATATATATATATATATATATATATATATATATATATATATATATATAGTCTATATGTGTATAGGGCTTTCTACTCTTCTATTTGACAAAGGCAAAAGCCGAAATATAATAACTGTGAGTTTCCTTGTAATTTATCTATATATATATATATATGTTCTATTTTTTCTCCGCACATCTGTGCCACAGTATATATATACTAACTGCAGACCAAGTAAAGAATGCTAGTATTGCACCTTCTTATTCTAGTAACTTACTAGAATGTATACTTTTTTCGGATAGAATGAATTTTTAACGATCTCTCTGCACACAGTGCTCAAAATTGAAATTTAACATAAATATGATACGACGAATTTCGCAAATTTGCTCATACAATTATGCTGCATGACTGAAAAATCTGTTCCTTCTTTGCTAAATCTAGAAAGTTTAGCGAAATTGTGCAATATGCACTTCTAGCCTTTCTTTTTTTCAGGGTTTTACACGGCCTGGCTGCTTCCGGCCGCCATGGTAGGGCTTATAGTGTTCCTGTACGGAGTCGTAACGATGCATTCCAACAAGCTGGCGGTGGACGTCTGCGAGAGCAAAGACCAGTTTAAAATGTGCCCACTTTGCGACGAGAAAATCGGCTGCAATTACTGGGACCTCAGCACTATTTGCGGCTACGCCAAGATCGCCTATCTGTTCGATCACCCGGGAACTGTTTTCTACGCCGTTTTCGTATCATTTTGGGGTAAGCTCATTCTTTATATTATGAATAGTAGGCCTGGATGATAAGGTCTGAATAATAAACTTTACAATTTTAACCAAAAGAAAAAACAATTTCATGTAAAAAATATTCTTGATTTATGTAATATAAGGGAGATTTTACATAAGGTAGGTGAATAATCTGGAAAGAAAAAAATACACAAATAACGGGATCCTGATTCACTTTAATGACTGTAAGGTGGGAGGCGGTAACATCATAGCGGGATTGCCTTTATCGTCCACAGGATATGAAAGGCGCTAGTGAGCAATGCAGTGCCTACAGTATGAACAACTTACAATTTCAACTTCACAGTTTCAATGCACCTTCGGGAGCTCAAATCGTATATTATTACGGGATGATCGGGAAACTAGGAATACTCACAGTGTGGGAATAATCAAAGTGGCTCACAGTGCTCCCAAGTTTTGCGGACGGTTATGACCTGTCAGCCAATCACTTCAGGGATGCACTCACCATTAGATATGGTCGAACACCCCTTGGTCTACCAAGTAACTGTGACGGATGTGGTGCCAATTTTAATGTATCACATGCCCTGAACTGCAAAAAGGGAGGATTGGTGAGGTGTGAGGGATGACACAGCAAGGCTTGCAGCGCTGGCTTGGGGAGGAGTTAGGTACCACAGAACCAGTGCTACGTGAGGCCAGTGGCGAAAACTCGGCTCTGATTACCGACATTAAGGTAGAAGGAGTCTGGGAGAGTGGGAGGCTGGCGTTCTTTGGCAATCGCATTATTAATGCTGACGCCGCCTCTCACTATTCCCAAGACTGGCCGTGTGGCAAAGGCAGCGGCCAGGGAGAAGCACCGGAAGTATGACCAGGCTGCTGAAGACTTGATAGGGTCATTATCGCCTCTCATATGCTCGTGTGATGGGGCGTTGAATAAAGAATATGGAGTATTCGTAAAGAAAATTGCCCACACCCTGGCCGAAAAATGGAAAAAGGCATACTCCCAAGTTCTTGGCTGAGTGAGAGTTAAGCTTCAATTCTCCATCATACGAGCAGTTTCACTCAGGCTACGTGGAGCGCGTCGAAAAGTGAGGTCAATTGGTTTGGAAGAAAGAGCTGCCCTCACGCTACTGGAAGACTAGGTAACAAAGAAAGCGACACCTACCACAAGAAACAACAATTTTCTACCCCCCCCCCCCCCCCCCCCTTCCAACATCTTTGAGAATCGCTAGAATGTTAAAAGAATAAAGATTGATTTGATTTGAAAAAATAAAATTAAAAATAAACCTCAAAACTGTTAACAATTAAACATACCCCTGCCCTGCCTACTTGAAGCCCTCATTCCACCCCCCCCCCCTCCCCGCTGTTTTAACGCCCTGGTAGCATGATGGATAAGAGTCGATTCTTGCAAATGTTATCTATGTGCACAGTTCCTGGGCTATCAGCCTTCAGGATATCCTCTGGGTGTAGCAGGTTAATCGCATCTCCCCTTTGAAGGAGGAACTACTTCATTTCCATCACCTTCATTGCCATAAAAGCAAGAAATAAAGAAAATCTGGAATCTATATATGTACATACGTATACTGGCATGTACACCGCACAGCTTTGATAAAAGCTCCCTCTTCTGAGCACTACCTTTTTGCAGTCAGCACTGTCAGGGCCTCCATCTCCCAGAGGTGTTTGGCAAATCGCTTGATCCTGAACGATGAGAAGACACAAATCTTGAAATTTGGAGTTAGAGGGAACGATGAAACCGAAGTGACCCTCTTAGGTCTTCGTATCTATGAGTCTGTCTCCTGGAAGGCTCATGTTAGGGCATTGGTGAGCAGATTGTGTAAGGCTCTCTACTTGTTACGACGGCTGTCTTTTATAGTGTCTCTTTCTATTCTTCTTGCTGCATATTACGGTATTTTCGAATCCCATCTTAGATATGGAGTCATTCTATGGGGCAACTGCAGCAGGGCCATGAAGATTTTCAGACTGGAAAAATCTGCAATTCGGATTTTGAAAGGGGCTCACTGTGGCGCTCACTGCAGAGATCTGTTCAGGAATTTGGGACTATTGACTCTTCCTGCGCTTTATATCCAGGCAATTTTAATCACAGTCAAGAACAACCTGGAAGATTTTCCACACCTAGGGAACAATCACCAATATGATACAAGGAACCAGGATCTGCTTTCTACTCAAAGTTGTCGGCTGGCTCTAGTTCAGAAATATAATCCAGACTCTGTGGGGATAAAGATGTATAATGATCTACCGGCTGCTCTGAAGTCGGTGAGCCCTGCCGTATTTCAGAGGAAAATAAAGGATAGGCCGATTGCCTTGGCTCCGTACAGCACAAATGAAGTCTCTTGTGGGAGCTGGTGTTCTCCAATAAAGAGTTGAGAAATATTGACAATTTATTGCCTGTTTTATGCCATTTTTGCTTGTTTTTTTTTTTTTCTCCTGTTGACGTTTGTCAGATCCCTTTTGTTATTGGTGACAATAAAGTGTTTCTATTCTATTCTAGAATGAATTTTTGTTCCTTTAAAGCCGTCACGTTTCTCGAGTACTGGAAGCGGAAATCAGCTTCGCTCGCCCACCACTGGGACTGCATGGGCTTCCAAGAAGAAATGGAAAGACCACGACCGGAGTTCGCGGCCAAAGCTCCATTCTACGAGAGAAATCCAGTGACGGGCATTCCAGAACCGGCGTTCCCTAAGGGAGAGAGAAACAAAAGAATGGCCGCTGGAATCGGCATTGTCTTCCTTATGGTAAAATACACTTATAATATCTATTCAAATACTGTAATTAGTAGTAGGCACACCAATCCAACAGTGTAGTAGGTATCTATACGGTATCTATACTACAAATGAATTCTCATAACCAGAAAGAGTGCCTACCTATGTTAAACGTTGGCAGTGTTGAATCCTATAATTTCCATTGCCAACCATAAAACGCTGCAAATTATTACACAAAGGTTTATCATTTCTGTATTAGATAACCATCCAACAAAGATCATTGGTATATACTCGTAATTATTGAACGGGATTGAAAGTAAAACACTTTATGGTTTTGCGGGATCCAAAATTCAATAACGTTTTATTGATAATAGAATAAAGTGCGGTAAAGGTGGGAGAGCAAACAGACAACGGAACACAGTTACAGAATGGTGATATCTTGCCCACCCAGTCCACAGGACTCTTATAGAGTGTACAATACAGTGGAAACATGATAAGGAATTACACAGCAAATTTCATATCAGTTGAGTTCAGATCGGAAATTAAATTGGGAATAGTTCGGGGAAGGAAAATTATCATAGTTCCGTCCTAAAGTATACAAAGGGAGTAATTCAACTTAGCACTCTAGCGGTACCTAACTTAAGAAAACAAGCTCCTAACTCCATTCCAGTTCCTTGGCGGTAAATACGAATTTGGATGGGACCAAACAATTATTAAACCCCGTTTTATTATGTCGTCAAAATTTGGTGCTTCGTGCCTCTCCGAAGGGTCCACATCTTTACAGCCCCAGGACTACACAATTTTACGCTTTTTGATAAAGGTCAACTAATTTAGAGAAAATGCCGAGAATAAAAAGACGGTCGAAAAGGAAAGAAAAAGTTCCAGTCATGTAGCATAATCGAACGAGCGAATTTTTGTAGATCACAGTACCATATTATGTTACATTGTTTTGAAATTTGAGCATTTTCAGGGCAAAAAATTGTTAACCACCGACTGATATTCTACTATTCAAAACAGATATTTGATTTTTAGCAATTTTCCAGATTTTAAATCGATTTTTCAGTAAATATAGATGAAATTTAAGTACATTTTTTTGAATATTTTTTGCATAAGTTCAATAGTGATCTAATTTGGAGTTTATTAAATTCTATTGACTAAAATGTTGCTAAAAATATAAATTTAACGATTTTGAGCCGTTTTAAGCAATTTTTAGTGATTTTTTTAGTACATTCATCGAAATTTGACCAATTTAATGTGCTCAAGAAGTGTTGGCCAACGTACTCTTCGTTCGAAAAGCTTGATTTTTTGGCGCTAGAACAAATTTTTATTTCAATCCTAAGGAGTTATCGTCTGGAATGACACACACGCACGCACACACTCACTTTTTTATTTTTATTTTATTTTATTTTTTTTTACAAACCTCCTCTCACAGGCGGAGGGGGCACACCATTAAATTGAAAAATAAACAAATAAAATAAAACAGTGGGGAGGACGCCCAGGTTTACCCGACGCCGGCTCTAGGGAATAGAGAAGTTGCAGGACGAGGAGGAAGAATGGGATGAAAGGAAGTGCCCCTATAAAATGACCACCAGTTCAAGTAAGAACCCCTCAGGATGCGCGTGGTGATACCTCGGAGCACTCCCACAGAGATGCCCAACTCGAGTAACTCCGTGGCGCTTTTATCGCACCACACCCCGCGCCATGACACGGTCGTGGCAATGACCTTGATGTTATTAGGTGCCACTCCTTTTAGCTCAGATATCGCTTGTCGCAGATCATTTCTATGATATTTACTTTTCTTAGCCCGCCAGGTCTGCTCCATGTCCACGCTGCCACTGACAACCTGGACATCTAGGATTATGGCAGACCCATCGGGCTTGATCGCGACGATATCTGGCTTCTTGCCTCGGTCACTCGGCATGTGGTATAGCCTTTCCCTTTCGACATCCCAACCGCTAGATGACAAAGCATAATGTCCTGTCAGAGCCCCTATTACCCTTCTTATATACAGTCTATTCAGTCCTAATAGCCAATCTGTACAGGTTGCAATATATTTGGTTGTTCCTATGTTTTTTCGAGTGTTTGTATAGACTTTCCTTCTCCATGATTTTGGAGGTAACCTTATTCTACATGAAATTGTTTATTTTCGTTTTAAACAATTGAAGGGTTATTCCCATAAATGGTCCTGGTCCTAGGAATGTATATTGAGTGCTTCTTTTCGCTAATTCGTCAGCTCTTTCGTTACCAAAGTACCCTTGATGTCCTGGAATCAATTTGAGTGAGATCCTATTACCTCTTTCAATTAACTCCTTACTTTATTAATCTCTTTGTTTAGTTTGCTTTTTATTTCTACATTTCCTATAGTTTTAATACTTGACTGACTATCTGTGTATATTGATATAGTTTTATTTATGGTATTTATAGTTATTAATTCTTGTAAACAAAAGTTAATAACTAATAGTTCGCTCTGGTAAACCATTGTGTAATTGCCCAGAGCGAATGAAGTCTCCATTTGGAAATGCGGTATCCAAATACCTAACCCTAGCATAGCGTAGCATATTATATCTGCGTCATCTATTATTTCTGGTCTACGGTCCCAATTTAATCTTGATTTTATAATAGTTTTAATATTTTTGTCAAAATTAAATTCCTTTTTAATATCATCAAACGGAAATTCTGTTTCAGGAATTTCCTTTATCATTTCTTGTATTATTTTAGTATGACCTTTTCCTCCTAAAGTGCTATTCAACTGGATTATTTTTTTTTTTTAATCTTAGAAATCCTCACACATACATAACATATTAACTCATACAATTTGTTCGCCCTTTTTTTTCAGATATCATTGGTGCTCATATTTATAGTAGCGGTAATTGTGTACAGGGTACTAGTCTCAATACCCTTATTTCAAAACGCTATGTTCCGATCCCAGGCTCAGGCCATCGCTAACCTCTCAGGGGCCGTCGTCAATTTGATTATCATCATGGCGATGAGCAGAATCTATGAAAACCTGGCCTATAGACTGACGCAATGGGGTAAATATTCTGCCTATAACGATAATCTATCTATGTATATAAATCAATTGTTGTTCGTTAGTCTCGCTAAAACTCGAGGACGGCTGGACCTATTTGGCTAATTTTGGTCTTGAATTATTTGTTGAAGTCCAGAGAAGGTTTAAAAGGTTAAAAAGGCTTGATAATTTTCAAATTTGCCACATAGGGGGTGTTTTAGGGGAGGAGGGAGGGAATGGGGTATATTTGTCATCACTGATCAAACTGGGGATTTGATTGTCGAGTATGTTTGGATTACTCCAATTCAAGTCAAAGACTACTTTTTCCAAAATTTTCAAATCTGAACCACAAGGTAGGGGGAGGGGGTGGGGGAGTTAAAGCGTTTCGAACGTCACTGAACTAACTGGGGATCTGAGTTGTCGAATATGTTTGGAGTATTCTAACTTAAATCACAGGCTACTTGAAAATTTTCAAATTTAACCCATAGAAGGGGGTGTTTTAGGGGAAGGGGGGGATAGGGTATCTTTGTCATCACTGAACGAACTGGGGATTTGATTGTGAAATATGTTTGGATTACTCTAATTCAAGCCAAAAACTACTTTTTCAAATTTTTGAAATCTGACCCAGTGGGGAGGGGAGAATGTTGAAGCGTTTTGAACGTCACTGAACCAACTGGGGATCTGAGTGAGCTAATCTATCAGAATTACTTTAACTTGGGTCACAGGCTAGATAATATTCAAGTCAACCTGTGCAACGCTCGGGTGAACCCGCTAGTCATACCAAGAATTTCCTTATCAAAACCTCTTTCAGCTACTACTTAATTAAGATAACCACTTTTGTTTGGTTTCATATTGAAATTGAAACGCCGAAGTTGCCTCGGAGTTATTTCTGCTTCTTCACTACCGAAGGTAGAAAAAATTTGTGTTTGTGAAAGAAGGCGAACAAAGTTTTGTACTCCAAAATCAAAATTTCTACTTGCTTTTTGCGTTTCAGACCTTTCTGATCAATTTTGGTTCCTAGTCTGTCTGTGGTAAATCCTTGTCACGTCAAAACTATACCAAGTTTCAATCCGAATCCTATGACATTTTCAGGGATTGTGCGGGTTAGCTCTTAGAAGGTACCCTATAATTTTCATTTGTGGGCCTCATAACCGGCTTTGCACCCCTACTATTTAACCTACATCGCATAGAGGTCACACAACGCTCAACCCTGTGCAGACTATGTGAGGAGACTGATGAAACGGCATCCCCACATAATCTTCGAGTGCACTCACCCATCGCAGAATTGAAGTCTTTGGGGCCCAAACCCCTATGAGCTCTATTCAGAGCGAACAATTAATCAAGGACCTCCCACTCCTCATCAAGGTGCTGAGTCTCTTCGATTAAACAAAAAAAATTCTCAGGAAAGTACAATAAGCCAACAGGCTTCCGTGCTGGGGGCTCAAATCTCCGCCCTGAGAGTTTTTCCATCTACATCTACATCCACATCTCGTCCTCCAAAATCAAAATTTCCACTTGCTTTTTGCGTTTCAGACCTTTTTGATCAATTTTGGTTCCTAGTCGGTCTATCTGTGGTAAATCCCTGTCACGCCCAATACTATACCAAGTTTCAGTCCAAATCCTATAAAATTTTCAGGAATTGTGCGGGTTAGCTCCTAGACGGTACACTATAGTTTTCAATGATCGATTTAACAGTAGCCTGTGCGCATGCCTAAACGTGAATTGCTTGAACGTCAATTTCTCATCATCTGTTGGTCCGATTTTGTTCAAACGCGGTAGGTTGTTCTATAGGGCATACGTTCTAGAAAATGCCCTTTGAACTTCATTGTGATTGGTGGAGTAATAACAGTGTACATACACAAAACTGATATCGATTGACACTGGCAAAACATCGACTACATGCCCCATGGTTTAAATTTGTCAAAAATGGGGATTTCCCACGTAAAAATCGATTATTCTCACTTGAGTGGTCGCATTCGACTCAGCGCTCAAAAATACTTCAACTACATGCCCAAGGTCTGAATTTGGTCAAAACGGGCATTTTTAAGATAAAAATCGATTTTTCTCATCTATTATTACTCATAGAGATCTGGTAGTGGTAGCATTCGACTCAGCGCTAAAGATACATCGACTACTTGCCCCATGGTCTGAAGTTGGTCAAAAAATGGGCATTTTAAAGATAAAAATAGATTTTTCTCAAGTCGCATTCGACTCAGCGCTCAAAATACATCGGCTACATTCTCCATGGTCTGAAGTTGATCAAAAATGGGCATTTTTCAGATAAAAATCGATTTTTCTCACTTATTATTAATCTTGGAGATCTGGAAGTGGTCGCATTCGACTCAGCGCTAAAGATACATGGACTGAAGTTGGTCAGGCTCTATCAGTTGAGTCTGCTATAGCGGTTTTGATGAAAATTTCAGGGATTGTGCGGGTTAGCTTCTAGATGGTCCCCTATAACTTTAATTACCGTCACATAAATATTAGTCTGTGCGCATTATAAGATTTACGGTAGGGCGGTATTGGCTGCTAAGCGCCCTTTCTATTTTGGGGTCAACAAGTGGAAAACATGCAACAACATCTGTTTTATACAACCAATAATATAGCTCTTTATTCGCACTTGTGTTGCTGGTCTTAAGGGTCCCTACCTAACACCTACTGCCAAGCATTACAATAGTTGTATAAGGTACCTTAAGATTTCGCTGTTTGCCTGTAGGTGTTGACTCCTGATGTCTTCTACCGTCCTCGGTTTTCGCGCGTGGATAATACCGTGACCAGGGATCGGTTGAGGTGTACTGTGAACACTCAAAGACTCGAAGTGTGCACAGGATTCAGCTGCAATAATTTCAAAAAAAACACAGTTCTCAAAACACCACTTTGACACCTTGTTACCGATTCTGTCACGAACGGTGCGAGGGTCTAGGCTTGAATGAATATCTTCTATCCACAATTTCGGGAGTTCCTTAGTTGCTCTAATGCGCATGTCAGGAGGCGTAGAAAAGGCGTGGAAATACCGGAAATTTTGAAATGGTTTTCTGTTGTTATGGAAACCACGAATCAGGATACAGGGGGTTGTCGTTACGCCCCTTTTTGGGTAATCCTGTCGTATTTTGGGGATCCATTTAGATTTGGCTTCGACGTCCTGGAGGGGTATGCTGACAGCGTTGATATTGGCCGCGCGTGGCAAGTTGCTGATATTCATTCGGCTTTTCCAGGCCGTGGGACTGCTGATTGTACTGTTTCTCACGGTCTGCTGAAGTCAATGCACTGCAGTGAATGTCATCTGTGGATTGTGAGCCTTTCGAAGCTCACACGCATGAACAAACGGTTATTTCTTATGCCGACGATTTCTTATCATTGGGTCCAATTTTGTCCAAACTTGGATAATAGATGGGAAATTCCTTATGAATTATATCGTGATTGGTGGATTAATAACTATCGAGCATGCGCAAAACTAAAATTGATCGACACAAACAAAACTCCGAGACTAATCCCCTAGATAGGTCCCCTATGAATTTCATAACCGTTGGATTAATAGTAGTATGTGCGCATGCGCAAACGTTAATTCCTTGTAGCGTCGATTTCTTATCATCTATTGCTCCGATTTCGTTCAAACTCGAGAGGTTGTTGGGCCCTGGATGATGCCCTTCGTATTTTATCGCATTTTCTTGAATAATAGGTTAACTATTGCGCAAATGCAAAACTAATATTGAATGAGAATACTCCGAGAATATTGAATCGATTTTGATGAAATTTTCAATTATTGTGTGGGTTAACCTTTAGAAAGTTTCCGTACAAGCAAACTTGAATTATAGCCCTATTTTGCATTCTGGCATGTATTCTAAAATACTTTCATGTCTATACATACATTACCTAGGTACTGTTATATTCTGTATTCAATCATTTCAACTCGTACTTTGGTTTTCAACTAATTATATACCTACGTCCATGTTACAATATGTGAAGAAACCACACTGCCCACCCAACTGGGCAGACGTTTGTGCTTATTTACCTAGTTTATAATATCAATTAAGATATATTTACATATTTATTATCATCATTATTTTGAACAAAATCTGGATATCAAAGAAAAAGATGAAATTTCATTCTATCGACAAATTGATGTTATCCTACTTTTCAATTTTGAATTTTAAACTAATTAAAAGATTTAGTAATTAATTTTAATCTTGGCTCGTTCAAAAATATACAAATTAGCGCAACAGAATAAGTATTTCTGTATGAGTTGCGATGGAGGACACACCCACATAGAATCGCATGTCTTATTCCGTATACGTATTTCGAATAACATAGTTTGTTTTCTGTACGTTTCAGAAATGCATCGGACCCAGACTGAATTTGAAGATCACTTGACATTCAAGGTTTTCATCTTCCAGTTCGTCAATTTTTACTCTTCAATATTTTATATCGCATTTTTCAAGGGAAGATTCGTTGGCTACCCCGGCAATTACACTCTCATCCTCAGATTAAGGAATGAAGATGTAAGTTTATACAATCACGGTAAGACTGTGTACATAATGGTATTGAAAAATCTTCTTCTAAATGGTCTAAAGAGACCATTTTTCTGTCAGAAGTAGGTCGCTATAATACCTACGAATAGAAATTTAGTTTTTGAAGTAAGTACTAAAACATTCTTTAAGAAGTCTGGGTTGCTTTCATATGGGTATCCCCTTTCAATCCGATATAATTCCCATAGATTCGGATATTTTGGTTTATTATTTCCAATAATAAGCCTATGTGATCGTGTAGCAAAAAATTTTTATAACCCCCCCTCAAACTTTGTCACTTTACGTTTCAAGGTACGTAGAATCCAAATTTGAAATGTCCGTCCGCCGTCCGCCGTCCGCCGTCCGCCGTTCGCCGTCCGCCGTCCGCCGTTCGCCGTCCGCCGTCCGCCGTCCGCCGTCCGGGCCATAAAAGGCCTAAGAATTGACTTAAAAAACCCGTTCTTTCGCACATAGACTCCATTTGGGGTCTAGTTGGTCCTAACGTTTAACCATCCCGATCGCTTTACTCGCATAGATGCTATGGGCAAAAAACGGGCAAAAAAGTGTCTTTATCGACGCGCGCACGCCTGGCACGCTTGGCAGGGGGTCACGGTGGGTGGGGAGAGGGGGGGGGGTGAGCGGGGGGGAGGGGTGGAGTGAGAGGAGGCGCCGGCGCCGCGGCTTGTGGTGGGTACGGCGCCGGCGTTCGTTCAAGGCATTGATATGGTTTTCAAGGTCATATTTGTGTGTTAATACCAAAGCTTTTCCTACGCATATTTAATAACATATCCTCTCGACTTTTCGTACGTACTTAGATAATGATATTATTAAGCCAATAACTATTTGAATAAATAGGAGCTCAAATCGAGAAATATAAACATGCGTATATAATTATAGAAGTATAGGTTGTGGCAACTCGAAGTAGGACACGCCGAGGAGTCTGGACGGGCCTTATGACGTACGCTAGCCAACTAAAACTACGATCATACTCAATTGAAAAAATAATAAACCTTTGTGAAATAATTTGCAGCGTTTTTAAATATTAATTAGCGTTGCGGACACCTCAAAATATTGGAAAAGGGAGCTACTTCATCGCTCATTAGCGGATTTTCGTAAAAAAATGAAGCTATTGCAATGGCTCCAAAAATTTTAAAATCAAAATTTTTGGAAAATTTTCATCACTGATATCTGTTTTGAGACGTTCTGAAACGAATCCTAGAGTTAACGTTTTTTCATATGTAGGTATATATATATATATATATTAGAGATTAGTCGATACCAAAATTTATCGATTCCCGATACCGATACCTAAAAAATCGATTCCCGATTCTCGATACCGATACCATCGGCGCATAATACCTAACTTACCTATAGGTGAAAAACAAAAATTCCTCTTGAACTAGTAATATCAACATATAACTTATACTTACAAAAAATTGATCCCAATATATTTGCAAATGAGGTAATTTTTAAATAAAAACAAAACATGGATAATAAAACCTTTATTCGCAATCTGTTCTGCTTAAGGTTTTCGTTTAAAAAGACCAACATTTTAATTCTGTCTGGGTCCAGATTAATTCTTATTACAAATTCTAAATTTCAGGTTTATATTTTCATTCAAGGCTTTAGTTAATTTGATTTGTGCAAATAATACAAAATTTGATATTTTTTTGTCATCTATCAAGTATCAATTAATAGGCAACTTTTATTGCCTAGGATTGATTTCTTTCTGAATAAAACAAGTTAAGCAGACTGACTTGGTTTTTTAGTTTTTCGTCGGTAACTGTAAGGTATTTCCAAATAAGACTGGCTCTAGGCTTTTATACTTGGAAAACATAGCTTTGTCTAATGCTTCTGTTGTCACAAACAAAATAACACAAGCCTACTTGTAAAAAAAGTTATAATTGTAAGTTGTGTTTTGGACAATTCATGTTTCGCAACTGCTAACTTCACACAACGGTTGCACGGTACAACCATCTTCGTTGTTAGATGGTTGCAATAGTACCGTAGTGTAATAAAACGCCCATCACCGGGCGGTATCGGTATCGGCTTTAGGCGATCGATTCTCGATACCGATACCAATGCCTAAGAATCGGTGGTATCGAGAATCGGTGGTATCGAGAATCGGTATCGGGAATCGACTCATCCCTAATATATATATATATATATATATATATATATATATATATGTATTTCTGTGTGTGTGTGTGTGTGCGTCCTTCCAGACGATAACTCTTCTTAGGATTGAGATAAAAATTCCGTTCTTGCGCCAAAAAATCAAGCTTCCCAAACAAAAGGATGAGTCTGTTGACCAGAATTTTTTAAGCACATTAAATTGGTTAAATTTCAAAAAAGTGCTGAAAAAATCACTATAAAAAGCAAAAAACGGCTAAAAATCGTTGAATTTTTATTTTTTAGAAGAATATTGCTCACATAAAGATTAGTAACTATAAAATTGAACAATCGAAAAACGTACTTAAATTGTTTAGGAGTTAAATACTCGTATCTTGTATTCAGTACCTACCTCCAATATTCCAACTACATAAATTATTATGGAGTTAATTGTTTATATAGTTACTCGTTGTGAATAAAAGAAAATAGTTTCAAGTGAGATCTTGATGTGTTGTAACTTGTCTAAAAATACTCGTAGAATTAGAACGAAGCAAAGATCGGCGGCAAATGAAACGCCTCATGATTCTCCAATTCAATCGCCAATAAGGAGTGAACTTCCGGGAAAACATCAAGAGTTCCAGCAATTATCTTCGACGTACACTTCAGTAAAAGTTAGTTCTCCGGAGAATTTCTCGTTTAATCCTGAAGACTGGACGAAATGGAGAAACAGGTATACTCGGTTTAGATCGATTTCAGGGCTAGAAGAGCAGAGTGGAAAAAAACAAGTGGATTCTCTCATATTCAATTTAGGAGAACGAGCAGAAGACATTTTTCTGTCATTCAATCTGAGCAGAGACGAGTCACAAGACTATAATGTCGTAATCTCCAAATTCGATGAGTATTTTATATCTAGAAAAAACATTATTTTTGAGAGAGCTAAATTTTTGAGGCGTAAACAAGGTCCAAATGAGACAGTTGAGGCTTTTGTCACACAACTTCATTCTCTTGCAAATACGTGTGATTGGGGCAATCTTTACGATGAAATGATCCTTTTAGTAATCATACTCAACATGAAAGATGATAAACTAAGTAATAAGTTACAGTTAGAACGAGAGATTACACTAGATAAAGCGGTGACTGCAATTCGTATTTCTGAAGACCAACAACGACAGCAACGAGTACTCCGCGGTTCTGAATCGAATGATGGGTTCGCTAAGGTTGAAGAAGTGGCCAAACCAAACTATAAGCCTAGCTATAGAAGAAACAATGAAAATCTTGGAACACAGTCAAATTGCCGCTGGTGTGGTCGACAACCATTTCATTCGGAAAGAGCCTCGTGTCCAGCTCGTAAAGCGGTTTGTAATATATGCAAGAAAATAGGTCACTATAGTACAGTGTGTCGCAGACGAAGAGTAAACGAAGTTACAGATGCTCCTAATGAGGGAGACCAAGTGCCCTCAGGGGAGTTTTCACTCGATGAATATTTCATTGGGAATGTAGAAGCCAAAAATAGCAACCCATGGATGATAGACGTTCTTTTGAATGGTCGGGATGTTGTAAAATTTAAGATTGACACTGGGGCTGACGTGACAGTGATTCCTTCATCATTGCCATTAAGTGAACATACTTTGCATAGCACATCAGTTACAATCCGAGGGGCAAACAAAGCCGTATTGGATGTACAAGGTGTGATTCATGCTAAACTTTCATACAAAAACGTGGAAACAGTGCAGAAAGTTTACGTGGTGAGTGATGCTAATTGTGCTTTGTTAGGTAGACCTGCTATTGAGGCTTTGAGGGTAATTCCTGCCATTCGTGAAGTGGTGACCTATGACCACTCAATGGTCTTGAAAGAGTTTGAAGATCTTTTCAAGGGATTGGGAAACCTGAAGAAAGAATATAAAATAGAGCTGAAAGAAGGTAGTAAACCTTATGCAATTTCAACTCCAAGAACTGTACCTCTACCACTTATGAGACTGGTTGAAGATGAGTTGAAAGATATGGTCGAAAAAAATGTAATTTCTTCAGTAGAAGGAGCGACAGAATGGTGTGCTCCCATGGTAGTAGTACCGAAACCAAATGGGAAGGTGAGAATCTGCGTCAACCTCACCAAACTCAATCAGAACGTAAAAAGAAGATTTTACCCGATCCCTAAACTAGACCATTGCCTCGCGAAGATTGCTGGGGCCAAGTTCTTTTCGAAACTTGATGCCAACTGTGGGTTTTGGCAAATCCCCTTATCTCAAGAATCCCAAGAGTTGACCACATTCCTGAGTCCGTTTGGTCGCTTCAAATTTTTAAAATTACCATTTGGGATAACCTCGGCTCCAGAAGTCTTCCAGAAAGCAGTTCACGATATCCTTCAAGACCAGAAAAACGCTGTAGCGATGATGGACGATATTTTGATTTGGGGAAGAACCGAACAAGAACACGATCATTACCTTAAAGAAGTGTTGACAAAACTTCGCGCAGCTGGAATGACACTAAATAAAGACAAGACGGAATTGAAGAAAAATACAGTTCGATATTTGGGGCACATCATATCTGATAGAGGGATTTCAGTTGACCCACAAAAAGTCAATGCCATTAAAGACATGAAGGAGTTGAGTAACGTCAAAGAAGTTCAACGGTTTTTGGGGATGGTTAATTTTGTATCCAAATTTATCCCATTGAAATCCGACGTGTTAGAGCCAATTAGCTCTCTTCTCAGTTCAAAAAGAGCTTGGATTTGGGGCATTGAACAACAAAAATCTTTTGAATCTATAAAGAAATCATTGACGAGCACTCCCTGTTTAGCTCTTTATGACCCCAATTTGGAAACTATGATCTCCTGTGATGCATCTATGTTGGGGTTGGGAGCAGTCCTACTCCAAAAACAGTCTAATGGAGAACTTCGTCCTGTATCTTACGCGTCGCGAACTCTACTTCCAGCTGAAAAGAATTATTCAAATATTGAGAGAGAAGCATTAGGAGTGGTTTGGTCATGTGATAAATTCAAAGACTTCATCATTGGAAAGCACATTACTGTTCAGACTGACCACAAACCTTTGGTTTCTCTCCTCCAGACGAAAGACTTGGATGATATTACACTTAGACTACTTCGACTGAGGCTGCGACTCATGAGGTACGATTACGAATTGCAGTATGTGCCAGGAAAATATCAGTTCATAGCAGACGCACTATCTCGTTGTCCAGTTCCTCATTCAACTCCTACAGACGAAGAACTCATGAGAGAAACTGATCTGTTCTGTTATCATATAGTTTCAACTATCGAAATTTCAGATCCTAATTTGATATTTATACAAAATGAACAAAACAAAGATCGAACATGTCAAATTCTCAAACAGTACAGCGTAGAAGGTTGGCCAGAAAAGATCCAGCTCCAGTCTTCTCTTTCTAAATATTATTCTGTAAAAGACGAAATAAGCTACACTGAAGGGTTTCTTCTCAGAGGCTCAAGAATCATCGTTCCACAAGGAGCACAACAATTGATTTTATCTAGGATTCACGAAGGGCACCTTGGTATAAACAAATGCCAACAGCGTGCGAGGCGAAGCGTTTGGTGGCCTGGCATGTACCATGAAATAGAAGAGACTGTGAAGAGTTGTCCACAATGCATCCAAAATTCTACCAATACGCCTCAGCCGTTAATACCAAGCGAATTTCCGAGGAGACCGTGGCAAAAACTGGGTGTAGACTTATTTAAACACAGTGGAGTGTGGTTCATTGTTGCAGTTGACTACTACTCTCGCTATTTCGAGATGGCCCAGTTGAATGGACTACGAACAAACGAAGTAATTGTCAAATTGAAAAGTTTTTTCAGTCGTCATGGGATTCCGGAAGAAATTCGTTCAGACTGTGGAACTCAATTTCAAGCTGTTTTAGGGTCTGAGTTCGAGACCTTCTCCAAAGTATATGGGTTTGTCCACAAGACAAGTAGCCCGCATTTCTCGCAAAGTAATGGAGCAGCCGAAGCAGCCGTCAAAGTAGCTAAAATGTTATTGAAAAAAAATCCTGAAGATCCTTACTTGGCGCTCTTATCTTACAGAAATACTCCTCTTTCGAATGGATTCACACCGAGTGAGCTACTTATGAACAGGCGACTTCGTGACAGAATTCCCACAACCTCAAAGTTTTTCGACGAAAAACTCGTCTTTGAAGGCTTAAGAGAAAAAGAAGAAAGTTATAGACGACAGTACAAAACAAATTACGATAAGGGACACAAAGCTAAGCTTCTTAATCCTTTAAAGGTAGGAGACAGCGTTTGGATTACCTACTTGAAGAGGCATGGCAAAGTTATTGAGATCTGTGAAGAACCTAGATCATATATTGTCGAAACGGAAAAGCGACAGATCCGGAGGAATAGATTCCATTTGAAGCTGGCTCCCTACTTCAGCTGTTCGACACAGCCTACTTCAAGACCATACCAAATCGTTGACAGCCAACCCTGGAGCCATGTTCTTCAAAGACCACCTACACATCTGCAAACCCGTAGTCGTCCAAGAAGAACTATCCGAAGGCCTACAAGGTTTGCTAACAGTTGAGGGGGGAGATGTTTAGGAGTTAAATATCTTGTATTCAGTACCTACCTCCAATATTCCAACTACATAAATTATTATGGAGTTAATTGTTTATATAGTTACTCGTTGTGAATAAAAGAAAATAGTTTCAAGTGAGATCTTGATGTGTTGTAACTTGTCTAAAAATACTCGTAGAATTAGTAAATAATACAAAATCCCATCAAGATGTTCTTAAAAAAATCAAAAGTTCCAGTCATGCAGCATGATCGTATGAAAAAATGCAAGTTAGTGAAAAACGTTGTCTATTTCCGAGTTACAATGTTAAATCGATCCTCTAACTATAACTATAGTTATTGTTTGTTACTGATGATGGCCTAACCGTCGAAATCGATTTAACATTGTAACTCTTTATTTTTCGTGGAAATAGACAACGTAACTTCCGTTTTAAAATGGGTTTCCACAACTTCGTCGCGAGTGATTTAGTTCGTATGATCGTATGAGCGAATTTTCGTAAATTATTGTACTATATTATTTTACATTGTTTTAAAAATTGAGGACTTTGAGTGAAAAGAAATTGTTAACTACCAATTTTTTGGCAAACAACTCGCTCTAAATAGTTTTTTTGCGATTCAAATAAAATTTAAAAGTTTCAAAATTGTGTTGGAGTTTTTATCCGATTTTTGTTGCAAACATTAATGAAATTTGAGTATATTTTTTAATTTAAGCGTAAATTAATCAATTGTTTATTGATCTAGTTCATCGTTGATAAACTTCTTTTTACTAAAATTATATTTAAAATATAGATTTAACGATTTTGAGCCGTTTTTAGCCATTTTAGTAATTTTTTTTAAGCACTTTTTTCGAAATTTGACCAATTCAATGTGCTCAAAAAATGCTGGCCAACGAACTCGTCCTTTCGTTTCGAAAGCTTGATTTTTTGGCGCAAGAACGGAATTTTTATCACAATCCTAAGGACAGTTGTCGCCTGGAAGGATACATATATATATATATATATATATATATATATATATATATATATATATATATATATATATATATATATATATATATATATATATGAAAAAACGTCAAACTCTAGGATTCGTCCTAGAATGTCTCAAAACGGATTCTAATGAAGACAATTTTCGAAAATTTTGATTCTAAAATTTTTGGAGCCACCGCAATAGCTTCATTTTCTACAAAAATTCGCTAAAATCGATAAAAACTACAAAATAAAATCAAAACCTCCACTTGGAAAGTAAATTATCATCTACAGTACGTTTTTTACAGTAAAATTAATAGTTTTCCATTCCCTTGCACTCAAAAAGCTCAAATTTCAATAAAATATAACATTACACAATACGATAATTTACGAAAATTCGCTCGTACGATCAACCTGCATGACTGGAACTTTTTTACATATATTTTATCCAAATGAACTGTTGAACTTGATAAATACTTATTGTTCATTTTATTACGTTCAATAAATCCTACACCAAGTTTACCTACGGTATGAAGTACGAGTAGTAGGCTGTATGAAGTTCGGCTACTTCACCAAGCTATTTATGCACCTCGACCGGGGCAACGCCCGGACAATCAGCTAGTGTATTACATAGATACGGCTGGTAGATTAGCTACACTTATCCTTCGGAAGTTAAGGTAGAGAGAGATAGTAATAATGTAATACGAAAATTATTTCAACTTTTTAATTATTATAACCTTTTAACTTTCGATCAAAGTTTTGTATATATATCCTTCCCGTTACCTACCGTCAAAGTTTAAAATCAGGTATTGTGTACAATGCCTAGTCGTTGTGTACAATACCTGAATGGAGCAGGCAATGTGTAAAATGAATCTCATTTTATACTTTACCTAGGCATTGTATAGAATGCCTGATCGTGCACTCGGCAAAATGTCCTTCTGATCAATCCTTACCTGGTCTGGGCACCTTTGTTGGAGATATAGGTCAGAATGATGTGTAGGTATAGTTTGGTGGTCTGGATGCTCGCAAGCTCGCTCCTCAAAAATACATAACATCAAGTAGTCAATCCCTTGGTAAAAATTCAGATTTGTTGGACATATAGGTCAGAATGATGTGTATAGTTTGGTGGTTTGGATGCTCCCAAGCTCGCATCTCAAAAATACATAACATCAAGTAGTCAATCCCTTAGTAAAAATTCAGATTTGTTGGGCATATAGGTCAGAATGATGAGTATTCATACTTTGCCTAAATCAATGGTAGGCATTATATAGACTGCCTAGGCATTGTGTACATTGCCTAGCCATTGTGTCTACAGAGACTTAAAAATGGAGGAATTTCATACTTTGCCTAAAAAGTGCAGGCATTGTATAGAACGACTAGTCATTGTATACAATGCCTGCATTTCATACTTTGCTGGTAACATATACACTTAAGCACAAAGTCATCAGCACAAACAGAAACATGGGAATTATAAGCTTCTTTCGCTCAGTATTTTACCTTTGAGTGTTGCGTTCGGTAGGTGCATCAATGGAAATTTTAATTTTGAAACATTGCAAATTATTTCATAAAGCTCTATTATTTCTGTATTAGATAGCACTTCAACGTAGATTATTTGTCAATAAATTTTAGTTTGGCGCTTGCGCAGTAGTTATTACCCAACCAATCACAATATAATTATTATGGTATATTACTGGGACATACATATATCCAACTACCCTCGGATTTTAAACGAAATCTGATCACCAGGGGCCTATTTCATAAAGCAACATGTGACAAGTTACAAGCCGATTTTATGCATAAGTTGTAAAAAATGAGAGTGCAAGCGTTTCATAAAGGTAGGTACAAATGTAGACTTGTAATGCACTGTGAAAATTAACAAGTGTACAGGCGAATTTGGACAAGTTACAAGTGTTTCCCCATCATTTTGAACAAGTCACTGTTTTACAATTGTAAAAAATGGCCAATTTTTAACCTACGCTCGTTTACCTGTACACTTGTTGTTTTCTAACATTCCCTTGAAAAATTCAAATGGTGCGTGACCCTTTGCAATTTTTCCTGATCGGGTATTGAGGATCTCCCCATCATTGAAGAACAGAGTGAAGTGTGAAGATCATCTGGAAGTTACAGATGATATTCCTATCTCAGCAGCATTGAGACTTGATGAACTGATTAATAATTTCCGCTGAATGAAGGAGAAAAATCCGATTATGCCAGCCATCAGAATAAGTTGAAATCAAATACACACTTTCTCCACTTTTCAGTTTATAATTTGTCAGTCTTCCAATCATCACAACTTGTCATGTACTTCAATTTCGGCATCCCGGTTGACGTTGTTCATTTCGTTTTTCCCCACACGCCATTTTTCTTTTCTGCTACACTTGTAAACTTAGCTTCTACAATTGTAACTTTTCTACACTTGTACTCTTTGTTTTGTTGAAACACTTGTTTTAGTTTATCATGCATTACAAGTGCCTGTACTTGTTAACTTGTACACTTGTAACTTGTTGTTTGATGAAATAGGCCCCAGATGATGAGATATTAACATAATTAGAAATTCACGTTTGCTCATCCATGTGCATCCGTCCGACGTTGATGAAACTGATACGAGATCGTCCAGAAGTAAACTCGCACAATCCCTAAAAATGTCATCAAAATCCGACGATTTGGTTGCAAGCGAGAATCAACAGAATATTTCGTCGCCCCTTTAAAGTGTTGCTCCTTTCAAAGTAGGTAACGGTTTTTGCGGTTGTGTGCCGAAGTGAATACAAGAAAATAGTACTAAATCATTTATTGATCAATGATGGAATCGATAGTAAACAATATAGCAAAGAAGGCATTGAACATAAGTTCGTCCCAAAAATGAAAGTCCAAACCAAGAAAATTCCAATACTGCAACTAGTCATTTCTTGTAAGCTGAATGCTCTCAATTCACAATTGCATCCCCAACGAAAGAGCGGCTCCATCCTGGACCCCAACATATCTTCACGTGAGATCCACTTCTTCCGGATTCCACAGAAGCACATTGAGGTAGACCGGGTAATGGCAAAGCCAAGACGGACCCTTATCCATCCACGCACCATTCCTTGCCGCTTGCTCCATTTTTCAGCAAGTCTCTCAGCCAGCACATTTGTGAAGGACGCCATTTGGGGAGCATAAACTCCCCAGAGTTTATGTTACAAACTATAAGTATATATAACTATATATAAACTATAAGTGAATACAAGAAAATTTTGAAAACTTGACGAAACACTAATCAACATTCGAAAACCATGAACATTTAAGCGAATTCTAGCAGTTTGAAAGTGGGGACCCATACAGAACTACCTCCGTGTCTATATTCCCAGCATTTATTAAGTATATCATGGAAAATTTATCCAACTAATAACATTTAGGTACTTACTTTGAATATTTTGTTTACAGTGTAGCGCGGGTGGCTGTCTCATCGAACTAGCACAACAGCTGGCTGTTATAATGATTGGTAAGCAGATTATCAATAACGCACAAGAAATCATCGTTCCCAAAATGAAAGCATGGTGGAACAATAGAAAGGTAATACAGCTCTTCTTTTGATTTCTTGGTTTGATAACAGTTCTATTTGATAAGTTCAGATTTTAAAGCGTTATATGAACGCATAGGTGTGACTAGGAGGCCCAAACATTTAAATTATAATGCAGTACTACAACTCGTTCACTGTAAATCATTCACGATAAATTTTACTTAAGATACAAATCTGATTTTAAAATTCAGTTCTGAAAAGTTGAAATAGTGGAGTGAAATAAGTACAAACTAAATCACTCGCAACGAAGTTGTGGAAACCCATATCAAAATGGAATTTAGTGAAAAAACGTTGTCTATTTCCACGAAAAATGAAGAGTTACAATGTTAAATCGATTTCGACGTTTAGGCCATCATCAGTAACAAACAATAACTGAAGACAAGTTAGAAAAGACACAGCTTTTATAGTCACAGGTGACAAAGCTTGCACTTAATTGGTTGTACCTCCTGCCCCCTTTCCTTTCTCTTAACCAATGGGATTCAATCTCCCTTCACCTGTTACTATAAAAGCTGTGTCCTTTCCAATTGTCTTCAGTTATTGTTTGTTACTGATGATGGAATAACCGTTGAAATCGATTTAACATTGTAACTCTTTATTTTTGATGGAAATAGACAATGTTTTTTTACGAACTTCCGTTGTGAAATAAGTATTCGAGTTCTTTGAAAACTTCATATTCGAGAAACCAATTAGTGCGAGGCTTCACGCTACTTTTCTAAAATGTACAATGTGTCTAGTTTTCAAGTGGGATATTGGTTTTTTTTCCTTTTATCAAACGGGCGCACTCGAACTGGGCTCAAGACCGCGCTACGTAGTGCTCCGAAGTGCGCCTTTCAGAATGATGTGTATATTTTGGTGGTCTGGATGCTCGCAAGCTCGAATCTCAAAAATACACCACATCATATAGTCAATTCCTTAGTAAAAATTCTGGAACATACCTGCTTACCTAAGATTTGGAAAGTGTCCAATTTAGGTGGTAATGTAGCCGCTGATGCCCAGTTCAGGTAGCCCCTATCATATCAAACCGTCAAGAGCGACATTTTAGTACTTCGAGCCCCTCCGATTTAAATGATGAGAAATGAATGTACAGGATATCACACAGAAATCCACATAAGAGTTGTCCGTGAGAGATTGTCAAAATAATTGCTGTTTGATGGACAAATTTTTTAAACAACAAACCCAATCCAGAATGTTGACATGTAAATTTCATACAGTAAACATCATACCTAAACTTCATATATCGCCGAATCAGCCCCTTCGATTTAAATAATGAGGAAGGAAATAACAGGATATTACGCAGAAACTCACCTAACAAGTTGGTCATGAGAAAAATTTCAAAATAATAATAGTTGTTTGGCTGGACAGATTTTTAAAATAACAAACCCAATCTGATGCTGATTATGAATATACCATGTAATTGGGGTCCCTAAATGGCCTTCGTGGTTATTTATCCCCCTCCCCCACAAAAAAGAAAAAAAGCTTCTTCATTTTGTTCTCTAATCGTTGAGCATGCGTTCTCCTTAGTTATTTCTCGAGGCACACCGTAAATAATCAACCGGGGAAGAAGCTTTTTACCATTTTCAACAACAACAGAACTTCCACAATTTTCGTTTATTTCTGCCATTAGTTTATCCCGATCCTCTTTCGTGTCAGAGCTTACTATGATCCCCTCATTAGGGATGGATTTCATTCCAATTACACCTACCTTCAAGTTTTTTGGATCCACTCCACTTTTAATCAGCTTCCTCGTATCATCCGAGTATTTATTTCTGTCTTTTGGTTTGACAATAACTAAGTAAGTAGGTTCAGGGGGGCGCATACCCGAAGCTCTCCATCGACGAGTTTTTACACGTGAAGCTCCCCGCTTACCTTCTCCTCATGTACTCGAAGCTCCCCGCCTCCTTTCTCTTCGTGTACGCGAAGCTCCCCGTCACCTATATACGAAAGTCACCTAATCCAGTAACCTAGACTTTTGGCATTACAAATGTCAAAATGAAAAATATTAATGAATAGGTAATAATAATAATAATTTGATGAAACATAAAATAAACTGCACGGTAGATCTGGGTAGATTACAAGGGAGCTTGGTGAACAAAACAGCATGCACGAATAATTATAGTACATATATTAAAACAAAGTTAATTTAATTAACGAAGTTAACTCATCACATAATAGTATCGTGAGCGTCGTCTCTAAGTGAAATTACGTGAAAATAAACATCGAAGTAGTCAGTTGTCAAACATCACATTTTGGCTGGTATTTACACGAAACAATTTGTATAAATTTGGTGAGGGTGATGGTGTGCGAATCGTACTTCTCAATCAGTTTTTCCAACCACACGTTCTTATTAATTGACCTACTTCGCCTATAACTCCCATCCTCGGTATACATCTTGAGCTGTCGATTTCTATAGCTCGGGGATGGTCGTGGTCGTGACTGCCAACCACATCCACAATCTGCCTTCCCATTGTCTTTACTGCGCACTTACACTTCCTCAGACTACACACCCATCTCATTTCATTTTCCAACGGTTTTTGGAAATAAAATTTAAAACTACCCACCAATAGCACATCACGACCACGACGAGTACCGGATGATACAAACGAGGATACGTTCATGTTGTTCGATGATCTCTGAGAGCCGGTCCATTCAAATCTCTGCTAAGGCTCGAAACGCCTCGAGAGTGGAAGGGGGAGCATCATGTACACCCATTCTCTCGGCACGGGACGCTTCGCGTATGCCTGCTAGAACTTGCCGGGGACCATCGAGTACAGCGCAAATGACTTTCACTTTTGACGGGGAGCTTCGCGTCGTCACCCGTTCAAGGGTATGCATAGGCTACTGATCAGGATTTTTCTGTAAAACACCACCACAGATAGTCGTGGTTGCTTGCCTAAAAGGTCTCTTTTCTTAGCATTGTAAACTTGTCTCAAATCACCAATGGCAGTTTTCAAATTCTCTCGCAAATCAGAGCGGAGATTATTACTGGATCTAACCACATTGCCTATTAGGCCAATGATATTCTCGATATCCTCATCCTGGTCGGTCGCCATGTTGTAGGCAGACCACCGAATGATACAATTTCTCGACAAAATTTACAACAGATTACAATATATATCTTACCAGCTAGATGTCTGATGATATACCAAGGCTCGTGAACAAATCCAGGTCCCCACTTTGTGATAATTACACCAAATTGTAGAAGGAGCGATGTTTACTGTTCGTAGTACAAAGTATGGTGTGTGTGCGTGTGTGTCCTTTTCGAATTTTCGAAAATTGTCTTCATTGGAATCCGTTTTGAGACATTCTAGGACGAATCCTAGAGTTTAACGCTTTTTCATATATATATATATATATATATATATATATATATATATATATATATATATATATATATATATATATATATATATATACATATATATATATATATATATATATATATATATATATATATATATATATATATACTTCTTGATAAATTCAATAAACTGTTCTACTGAACTATATAGTTTGTTTTGTAAGATTAATAGATAAACGAAGAAAGAAGAAAGATGTTTTTGATATTTCGAAAAATTATCTTTCTTTACAGAAAAAAAAAGATAATTTTTCGAAATATCAAAAACATCTTTTTCCTTTCTTCGTTTATCTATTATTCTTACAATTCAAAGTATATGTATATATATATATATAAGTAGTATCCGAATACCAATCCTGGCTCACCGACTTCAATCTCTGTTGAAAATGCTTTTCTGTTAAACCTCTGATAAAAATGATTCCGACTTGAATCCTGTTAAAAATGATTTCGACTTCAATCTCTGTTAAAACTACTTTTGTGCTAAACCCTGTTAAACCCCTGATAAAACTTTTTACCACAAAACATCAGAACACATTTTTTAACACAAAACATCAGAACCAGTAACTTTTTCGGTTTAGCGACTTGAATCTCTGTTAAAACTTTTTTATCATAAAACATCAGAGCCATTGACTTTTTTTTAAAATATTTTTTATCAGAAACTCTAGTGAACTCTAAAAAAGCTTTAACAATTTAGGGAGTCGATATTTTCAAAATTTATCTCTCTCTGATGTTTTCACTAGAAAAAAATAAAATGGCGTCACGCTAAAAATATTTTTTGAATCTAGAGACCCAACTTTAAGTATCCAATTCAGATGTTGGGTAAGTTAAAAGGATAAATAGTATCCATACAAGAATAGGCAAAAGAAAAAGTGGGTGGATAAAAAAAATGAGGGGGATAGTTAAAAGAATATATTCTATAATAAAAATAAAAGATGGATAACAAAATTGTATTACCAACTGAAATTTACATGGAGATTCGAGACAAGATCACAGATGCTTATGACTATTTCATTTTTTGCAAAGCTATGAATATTCCAGCAAATAAAGAGAAATGTATATTCTTAAATGTAAATCCACAAACCTTCATATTAAATTTTGATTCGATCAAACATAAACAGTTTATTAGAGATTTTGTTGAAGAGTCTGGTTATTTTATACCTTGGGATGAGATTTCTAGACATCAAAAACTATCTGATGAATTCATCAGAGAATTTCAAGACAAAGTAAATTGGTATGAGATTTCTAGACAGCAAAAACTATCTGATGAATTCATCAGAGAATTTCAAGACAAAGTAAATTGGTATGAGATTTCTAGAAAGCAAAAACTATCTGATGAATTCATCAGAGAAATGCAAGATAGAGTATATTGGGATGAGATTTCAATTCACCAAACACTATCTGATGAATTCATCAGAGAAATGCAAGATAGAGTAGATTGGAGATTGATTTCAATTAGCCAAACACTATCTGAAGAATTTATCAGAGAAATGCAAGATAGAGTAGATTGGGATGAGATTTCAATTAACCAATCACTATCTGAGAATTTCATTCGAGAGTTTCAAGATAGAGTAGAATGGCATTGGATTTCTAGAGAGCAAAAACTCTCTGAGAATTTCATCAGAGAGTTTCAAGATAGAGTAGATTGGATTTTGATTTCTGTAGAGCAAACACTATCCGAAGACCTCATCAGAGAAATGCAAGATAGAGTAGAATGGGATGAGATTTCATTTAGTCAAACACTATCCGAAGACTTCATCAGAGAGTTTCAAGATAGAGTAGATTGGGATGATATTTCATTTAGTCAAACACTATCTGAAGACTTCATCAGAGAGTTTCAAGATAAAGTAGACTGGCGATGGATTTCATTTAAACAAACACTATCCGAAGACTTCATCAGAGAGTTTCAAGATAGAGTAGTTTGGAATTCGATTTCATTTAAACAAACACTATCCGAAGACTTCATCAGAGAGTTTCAAGATAGAGTAGACTGGTATTGGATTTCTAGACATCAAAAACTCTCTGATGAATTCATCCAAGAGTTTCAAGATAGAGTAGTTTAATATTGTTCGTTTTAATGGAGAATCTCCATTAAAACATATTGAGATACAACGAAGTGAGCTTCTAATAAAGTGATTTTAAAATTTCGTGAGTTGTAATTCCTCGGGATAAAAAGTTCCTTGGATTTCCTCTCCGTTTAAATCTCTTATTCTGTAAGTAACTGGAGTCGTTTTTAAAACCTCAGTTATTTCAAAAATTTCTTTCGTCCAATTTGCCTCGTATTTATTTGCAAAAGTTTTCTTCGATTTCGTAATTCTTACACGATTTCCAATTTTAAATTTCTTTTTTCCATTTTTTCCACTCTTTTTAAATAAATTTCTTAGGATTTCACTTTCATTTTTCGCATCAACTTGAGCAGGTGTCATCCCAATAGAACGATGAATATCTTGTTTGTTGTACTCATTAACTAATTCCTGTAGAATATCGATCCAATTTTTATTTCCATTCACCTCGAAACGAATTTTCATTTTCTGATTCAAAGTTCTGTTAAATCTTTCTATAATTGCGGATTTTTCTAAACTTTCCGTGTGATACATTTTTATGTTATACTCGTCTAAAAGTTCTTTGAAAAGTCTATTTTCAAATTCTAAACCTTTGTCCGTGTGAAGGAGTTTAGGGGTAGAATGGTTATGAAATTTCACATTTTCCAAAACGTCTTTGAAAGCTTTTGAAACTGCTATTCCGTTTTTCTTTTTCAATGGAATTGACCAAACGTACTTTGAAAAAGTATCAATGATATTCAACATGTAACCGAACCCCTTGTTTTCATTCTCGTATTGTTTCATTATAATCAAGTCCGCAGCCCAAAGATCATCTTTTCCATGAGTAACAATTTTTCTTTTCTGAAATCTTTTTCTAACGGGTTTATGTAACTCTTTCGCAAATTCTAACTTTTCGTTTTCAGGTAAATTTATAACTTCAGTTTCAGGAATTACGTTAGTTTCCTCATTCGGATTTTTTATAAATTTACTTTTGTTAGTCTCACATTTAACACATTTAGCTGAAATTCTCCACCTTCCGTTTGCAGTTTGTACAATTTCCGCGTTTATATTTTTTGTTCTTTTCTTACACTTATGGCAATAAATTTCATCCTCCATGTTTTATTTAAGTCTAATACGATTTTTTTTAAATGGAGATCACTCCATTAAAAATATATAGCTTATAAAATAATTATAAAATTTCCTTTTTAATCATATTTTTAGTCGGGTCGTACACAAAATTCGATCCACTTACAATAATAGCGTAACACGTAGTACCTACTGCGCTACTTGTTGCTGCTGTTACAAATGTATTGAAATCAACATTGAGCATCAAATTATTGCTTTTACCACTAGATAGACTCTGAGGTTGATCAGACAAATCGATGCTAAAAATTGGATATTCTTTTTTGAAAAAATGAGGCATGATGTATGGAATAGATTGTTTAGAACTTATAGTCTTTTTGAACTCTAAAAATGCATCGTAAGCCAAACCATATCTATTTTATTGAAATCTAAATCCTGCGTTTCCTCAGGATACCTTCTGCCTCCTAATTCAAGCCAATAATTTTTCACATCTTTATGATGGAATTCAGAATTGTTTTTTGTCTGATCGTCCAAAACATCAGTTTGAAATACCACGAAGCACCATAATGGGTTATTAACGTTTCTGTAAACGCTAGATAAATCGAACTGTAACGAGTTTCCAGTAACGTTCCTAACTATGCATTGCCAACTTTTAAATTGGAGTTTATACGGAATGTTTCTCAAATCTGTGATCAAATTAACTTTTGCTTCATCCATGTATTCAATCACCGGAACTCTCAAAACGAAAGACTTAATTTCTACAACACCTTCATTAGGAATAGGAGATTCTCTATCTTTTTTCCATCTAAAAATAATATTATTATCGCTGTTTCTCACAAAAGTTATTTCAAAACCTCCCTTGAAAATTGGAACTGTTAAATCTTTGAAAAAACCCAAACCTAAGTCACCAAGGTAACCAACAGCATTGAAATTCCCTCCTCCGATAACTATTGAGTTGAATCCTGAATTCATACCTTGTCCGTTATAATCTTTTGGACATTCTTGAGTAGCAAAACCTTCCACCAAGCCACAAATGCCCGGATTTTCAATTTCATCTACTATCACATTGTGTTTTTTCACTTCTATACTCGAAAACATATGACCTACGAAATTATCTACCAACTTAACAGTATCTAAACCTGAATACTCCTTGGTTGGATCTTTTGACTTTAGAACTCCCTCCACGTTATATTGTATATCTTTAGACAGAAAATCGTCGCTTAAATCTATTTTGAAAATTGTTCTTTTATTCTCTGCATTTAAATTCTGAGTTGAAGTTGGATTAATGGTACGAAATTGCTTTTGCACAATAAAGTCTTGATATTTATCAAATACCTTTTTAGTTTGATGCATACTTTATTATAGTAAATATAATTTTTTTTTTAGACCCGGTAATTTACCGGGTCTAAAAGTTTTAAAAATTTCTTTTAACGTGAACAGTATAATTTTTATTTACTATGAAAAAATTAATTACTTTTCAGCAATAAGTAAGCTTTAATATCGTTGAATCGAATGGGTTCGTTATTTCCCGTGGTCGTTGACAATTTTATCATATTTATTTCTTTCAGTCCTTTTCTTAGTGGAATGAAAACTACTTTCTTTGGTTTTTCCGTGTAAATAGTATTAGGTGACAGTGGTTTCTCTATGAAAGAAACGTGTAATAACTCATGTTCATCGTGCGAAAGTGGGTGTTTCTCGTGATTAGTAAAGCTGTATTCCGTAATGTTGCAATGCAATTCGATTATTTTGCTCGAAAATACGAGTTGAGTAGCATTGTTATTTGACACGTAGTTGGTGTTCTTTTTGAATGAATTATCGGAACAAGTTCTCAATTGGAATATGTCACAAAAGTTACCTTCATTTATAATTTTCATATCCATGGGGAAGTTAGCTGCAATTCTGTAACTATCGTCAGTTAGGTGTTCGAGATTGAATTTCAAATTATTCGGATTAACTTTCTGTATATCTTTCTGTATATCTTTTTGTGTAGCTTTTTGTATTTCTACCGTCTGGTTTTCGGGATTTTTCAAAGTATCTACTTTCGCTAACAAAATATTATGGAAACTAGTCAAATGACTAATCAACTCGGCTTTGAACGAACTCATTGTGAATTCGCCATTAAGTTCATGCACATAATCGTAAGTTTCATCGGAGAAAGGAAATATGAATGAAAACTTGAAGTTTTTTATCTCAAACGTTTTCCTAGTTGTAAACATCAATGCTGACATGCCCAACTGATACTCTTTATTCGGATCGAGTGGAATCGGTTCCTCAAACCATATTGTATCTCCTGAAATTTTTATAAACATTATTTATTTATTATATAATATATAATAAATAAAATGAGTCATGAATACAATATTGATCCTCATCCATTTGAATCAAACAAAGTTCATAATGGATTACTACCGCTTCCTCTTCGATGTTTAATAGTTGGAACAAGCGGATGTGGAAAAACCACTCTATTATACAACCTGATTACTAAACCATGGGGAATTCCCCATGACAATCTCTACATATGTTCCACAACTTTAGAACAAGAATTTTATAAAGGCTTGAGAAAAAATAGTGAAAAAATAGAGGCTAAATTTGAAATGAAAATAGTGCATTTTTACGATAGTTGCGACGAACTAATTGTACTAGATGAATGCCTACCAAACAGTCTTGTAGTTTTCGATGATTGTGTTAATGTTGAACATCAACGAGTTATAAAAGATTATTACGCGAAAGGGCGTCACAGGAATATTTCTTGCATTTATCTAACTCAATCATTCACTAAAGTTGATAGACAGTTGATTAGAGGCAATCTGAATTTCCTGTGTATTTTCAAGCAAGATCCAGATTACATGAAAGTGATTTATGATAAGTATGCTGGAACAGATTTTACTTTCAAACGATTCAAAGAAATATATAACGAATGTTGGGACGATGATTTTGGATTTCTAACGATAAACCTAACAAAACAATTAAAAGACGGTCGATACATGAAAAAGTTTGAGAAAACGTTTCTCGAGTCGGTGAATAAACGGTCAAAAACACCGTTAAACGATCAAAATAACCGTTAAAATAACCGTTAAAATAACCGTTAAATTTGGATTTAAATATTCGACAAAAAAAAAATTTTTTTTTACTATAATAAATGTCTACTGAAAAACATTTACAAAAACTTTTGTTGAAAAAATGTAAGGAAATTAAAAAAAAGATTGAAACTCGTGATGATTCAGAAACTAGTAATCAATCTGATGATTCAGAACCAGAAAATAGAATTTTCCTGAAAAAACCTAAAAAAGAAATGACTGTCAAGGAAGCTAACGAAATTCAAAAAAAAAAAAACAAGAGTTGAGACGTGTTTTCCGAGAAGCTAGAGTACATAAGTTTAACGAAAGAGAAACTCGTAATCAACCTGATGATTCAGAACCAGAAAATAGAATTTTCCTGAAAAAACCTAAAAAAGAAATGACTGTCAAGGAAGCTAACGAAATTCAAGAAAAAAAACAAGAGTTGAGACGTGCTTTCCGAGAAGCTAGAGTAGATAAGTTTAACGAAAGAGAAACTCAAGAAAAGATGTTTGCACCCATCACTGAAAAAGTAGTTGAAGTAATAAATGCTGTGAAACAAGCGGATGAAGATCTAAAGAAACTAGAAATTGTTCCCTACAAGCAAACTAGTTCTCCTGTCAAGAAAAGAAAAATGGTGACTTTTGGACCAACTACTACTTTTGACATTAATCCAAACGAGGGAGCTTCTGCACTAGTTGATACTGTGTCAGATGATACCGTAGTAAACACGAGAAGTAGCTTATCAAGCATCATGGATATGGTTGATCGAAATGAAACCCCATCGAATAGCGTTGGTCCGAAAGGAATTGGTCCTATTGCGAGACTTTACATCAGACAGGATGATAAACAATTTGGTATATGGGGAAATGAGGACAAAATTTATATAGGAGACAAACAAATTCAAGTAAATGGAGATACAATCATCATTCAAAATGAAACTTACAAAGGAACTCACGGATTATGGCGTTTGTTAACTGATCCTCTAGGACCTGATCCTGATAAATACACTCAAGAGGATTTGAAAGTTTACAAGAAAATTCTCATTCAAACGAACTCTCTATACCAAAAGAACGATCCAACTACCAATAAAGTAAAGTCTAGTACGGGGAAAAAATGGAAAGAGTTGATCGCGCCTATTTGGAAAGAAATCAAAGCAAGTAAAGTTGGTTCGGGTTTGATAGAATATTCTGAAAATCCAGTGGAATTTAAATACATTGACAACCTCCAACAGCTGCTACAGCGTTTGTTCTATTTGCACG
>CM061043.1:58739705-58830217 GCA_030762985.1 Adelphocoris suturalis
AGTTTAACGCTTTTTCATTATATATATATATATATTTATATATATTATATTTATATAATATATTATATATATATAATAGATATATATAAGTTACGTACACACTAGGCGACACTAGGCGTATTGTAACAGCAAACTGCTGATCACGCATTACTATCCTATATATACAGCCCGTAGGCGGCTCCAACCTTCAGTCTTGTTCCGCCGTCCGAGCCATCTTCATCTTGTTTATTTCTAACACCAAGTCCGTATCAAGTCCGTATTGTGTTATATTCCAATAAATCAGTTTTTAAAAACTCTAACAACGTGAGTAATTCTATTTTTGGCGCAGTCCCTCCGGATCGATAGTGTTTTCTTCGACGCATACGACGTAAACTCTATCGGAACCTACATTTTACAACTCCAGTTCGGATCGGTAGTGTTTCTTCGACGAATACGACGGAACTCTATTGGGATTACCAACGGGCAAGACTCCTTACAGCATGACACTCCAACATCTGTAAGTAAATAACCAATACGAGACCTACCACTTCTTCAGTAATTATTCGCACACACCCAGTGCTCATCGTTAATTTCGCACACACCCAGTGCTCATAATTAATTTCGCACACACCCAGTGCTCATAATTGATTTCGCACACACCCAGTGCTCATCGTTAATTTCGCACGCAACCAGTGCTCATCGTATTATTTCTCGCACGCACCCAGTGCAATTCGAATTCGCACACACCTAGTGCAATTCAAACTCGCCCACACCTGGTGCGATTTCACCCAACAGTTAACTTGGAAACAAATAACTTTTGTCGTTCACTCCAAGTAAACAAGTTAACTTGGACACAAATAACTTTTGTCGTTCACTCGACGGAACCTTGGCTGACAATCTTTATCTCAGCCAACTCACATCCTGTTCGCCCCGCGAGAGCCTGACGTTATCTCTCGTCTTACCGGAGGGGGAGAGGCACCCGCCTTCACGCACGACCTTCACCTCTCACGACCTTCGCAAGATCGTAATTTAAGTTCCCGCGTCAACTACATTCGATTTTACTTCATTAATTCAACCAATTTCATTGTTTGTGCTATTTCATCTTTTATTTTGACTAATCTTTTACTCTAATTAATTAATTAATTCATAAATTTCATTTTATTTCCTTGTATTGTATGTGCATGTCTACTGTTTAACTAACTGATAACTGAATTCCACACCAAAATTCCCAAAGTCAAAGAACCGAAACCCCAAACTAGCTTTTGGGATTGGAGCTCACAACGACTCCACAGAACCATGGATTCTAATAACGTCGCTAATATTCCCCTTCCACTCGGACCACCACCAATAAATGGGGCCGCCCTGATTCGTCAGGCACTGAACCCCATACCCGAAATACCCGAAATAAATCCACCACAATTTTCCCCCTGAAAATCAACCACAACTTCCAATTGAAAATCCACCACTTCCGCCCGAACACAATTTCCCACAAGTAAACCCACAACTAGGTCCAAACCAACAAATACCCCAAATATTCCGAAAAGAATATGATAGGTTAATCCCGGAATTTAACGGGGAACCCCTCGTTTTACCCAAATTTATAAAACAATGTGATAAAATATTTGAGAAATTTCCACGACCACAACGACCCAGATAACTTTCAAAATGAAGTAATCATGGGGACATTCACTTCAAAGTTAGGTCCCAAAGTAACGGAAAAAATATTCATAAATTCTATAGATAACTATCAGGAACTAAGGGGAGCGCTACTTCAAACTTATAGCGACAAAAGGGATACGTATACTCTATTACAAGAAATGAGTGAATTGAAACAGCTCCCACAAGAGGATTGTTTCAATTTCCACGACCGTCTTTGCCATCTATTAAATGCGCAGGTTGCCTACATCAAACTAAATATGGGCAGCGCTGCTCCGATTTTAACTGAGTATATGAAAAATTACGCCCTAAGAGTGTTCGCTCATGGTATTTTGGAACCATTGGGTGGCCTCTTAAGGACCAAAGGCCCAACCAGTTTGGGAATGGCTCTCACTATGTTGACAAACGACTTCAACCTAAAACCCAGGAACAAACCTTCCCCAGGTTATTCCTCCGCTCATCCGGCTTATCAACCTGCCGCTGCGTCAACGAGCCGGAACGTCCCAAGACCAAACCCCTCGTTTCAACCACAAACATCGCGCTTCACGCCCAGACCCACTCAAAACCAATACCAAACACCAGTTGCTAAAGCCTACCAACTATTGCAAAGCCTTGCCCAAGGCGGCCAGTCGAGGCCCGGCCCACCTTGGCAACCGAAACCTCAATACCAACCGAGACCTCAATATACCCCAAATCAATATCAAAACCAAACCTCCACAAACCAAAACGCACAAAACATACAACAGGCCTGCTCAACAACCCAAAACATCTCAAACTAATTCCCATAGAACCCCAACGGCGAAACCCCAATCTCAAAAATGGACGCCTATGTCTTGGAGAACATCCAACCCAAATTTCCATAACCTCGAAAATGACGAACCCCAAATTCCCGACTCTGAGGAACAAAATCGGGACCACGAAACTTGGCAAATCTTACAAGATGAACAGACCCAGGACATCGACCCGATCTATGAACATAACATAGACGAAATCACACAGATTTTTTAGACCACACCAGCCTCGAACCCCCACATACAACCTAATGTCACTATACTCTAAACCGACTGACGAACTAACGTACATAACTATGCCTAAACTAAACCTAAAAATTCTAATCGATACTGGTGCTTCTGCAAGTTTTATAAACCCCCGAAATAGCCAACAAATTTTTCCCGGACAAAATTTCCCAAAGTACTTTCCTTGTAAAAACCGTACACGGAATTTCTAAGGCAAAAACTAACGCAATGGTCCCATGTGGCGAACTCTTCCAAACCAAAGGTCTAAATTTAAAATTTAACATCTTCGATTTCCACAGCAGATTTGACCTCCTCTTGGGCTTAGACAATCTTAGACTACTGCGAGCCGGAATAATGCTGCATGAAAACGTCCTAAGAACACCAAAGGTTGACATACCCCTCCATTTTTTAAACCTCAAAACTAACGAAATCCATAACATTGACAGTAGGTGCGTCCAACAAATCAAATTGAAAATAAACAATGTTAAAGAAGGTGACGCTATCGTCCCTTACCAAAAGATAGGTCCCATAGAAATACCACAATGCTTAGTACGAGTAGACAACTTCGAAGCCCATGTTCACGTCCTAAATTCAGAAGAAAAACCCACGAGACTCGTACAAACATTCCCTGTAACAGTTGAACAGATTACCCCGAACGAATTAACACCATCACACGAATCACAAAATCCGAGTCAAAACTTCAACAATTTCGGCTGTCCCAAATTCAAATTCGATCTAGGACAACTCAGGATGGACCATATGAACGAGGAAGAAAAAACAGCTATCTCCCAGTTAGTAATAAAATACGCGGATATCTTTCATCAAGACGGCACTTACCTGACCTTCACAAACAACGTAAAACATGTGATTAGGACGACAGACAATGTACCGGTATACGCGAAAAACTATAGGTTCCCCGAAATATACAGAGAGGAACTAGACAAACAAATGGAGGAATTACTTCAACAAGGCATCGTTAGAAACTCTGAAAGCCCTTGGAACGCCCCCATTTGGATTGTCCCAAAAAAGGCAGACAATAGCGGTAAACAAAAATTTCGAGTTGTTGTCGATTACAGGAAGCTTAACCAAAAAACGATAGAGGACAAATACCCTCTTCCCCAAGTCTCAGAATTACTAGACAAATTAGGGAGGTGCCAATACTTTAGTACGATCGATTTGAAATCCTCATTTCACCAGATTGAGATGGATCCGAACAGTATTGAGAAAACAGCGTTCAGCACGCCCACACGCCATCTAGAATGGACTAGAGTCCCATTCGGATTGCGTAATGCACCCTCGACTTTCCAACGTGCTATTGACACCATATTACGCGGAATTGCTAACGAGTACTGTTGTGTCTACCTCGACGACATAATAGTATTCAGTACTAGCCTGCAAGAGCACATCCAACGCTTAAGGTACAACTCGACAAAACAGACTTCCTCAAACGCGAAGTTAGTTATTTAGGACATGTAGTAACCCCACAGGGAGTAAAACCTAACCCCGATAAAATATCAGCCATACAGAAATATCCTATTCCTAAAACACCAAAGGAAATCAAGGGTTTTCTAGGACTGTTAGGGTACTACAGAAAATTTATCAACAACTTCGCCCGACTGACTAAACCCTTAACTCAATGTTTAAAAAAGGATGCGACGATAGACATAACGGACCCCGATTACGTAAACTGCTTTGAAACGTGTAAAAACCTCCTGTGCAATGATCCGATACTTCAGTATCCTGACTTTACCAAACCTTTCCACCTCACAACGGACGCGAGTAACGTAGCATTAGGAGCTGTTCTCAGCCAAATAACTAACAATGCGGACCTCCCGATTGCCTACGCCAGTCGTACACTAAATGACTCTGAACAGAAATACTCGCCCATCGAGAAAGAACTCCTTGCAATAGTCTACGCTGTGGGTTATTTCCGACCATACCTTTTTGGAAGGAAGTTCACAATCTACACAGACCATCGCCCCCTTCAGTGGTTATTTTCCCACAAAGAACCTAGCTCAAGGCTGTTCGCCTGGAAAACCAAACTTCAGGCTTACGACTTTGAGATAGTATACAAAAAGGGAGCATTAAACACGAACGCTGACGCGCTGTCCCGACCGCCGCAAACAAAGTCTGTCTCGCCGAGTCCAAAATCTGTCTCGCAAAATCTAAACGCAATCGAAAACGAGTATGAGTCTTCCGACTCAGTGATAGCCAACTTTGATCCGGAGGAGGGAGGAGAAACTCACTCTCACTCCGATAACTTAGAAACTTTGTCTGGCCTTACAGTACACTCGAATTTTATCGGCAACACCGTAACGACAATAAGTATCAGAGACCAACCCGTGAACCTATGCACTAATAAAATATTACTCACTACCGTACGACACCCTGTTTTTAAACCCGTTACGACGATCAAATTATTCGGAAACAAGACGCGCATGATAGTAACAGTCAGCGAATCACAATTCGAATCCGAAATTACAAAATTTGTTAAGGAATTTATTCACCCAAAGGTCAAGTATGGTATATATTTTGAAACTGATACCTATGAGAAATTTGTGCAAGTAGTCACCAAACAATTCACCCATACGGAAATAGACATCACGAGGTACACCAAAAAACTAAGAGACATACAAACTAACGAAGAACAAACCAAAATAATCCGCAACTACCATGAAGGTCACACTAATCACAGAGGAATAGAAGAAACATACGAGAAGTTAAAACGAGAATTCTACTGGCCCAATTTAAAGACGACAATACAAAAATTCATTAATAATTGCGAATTATGCCTTAGGAGCAAATATGAGAGATCTCCCCTCAAAATCAAATATAACGTAACACCAACCGCCTCACGGCCATTGGAGACCCTTCACATCGATAAATTCACAATAGAAAATACGAAATTCCTCACAGTGATCTGTGCATTCTCCCGTTACGCGCAAGCATATCCCCTAAACTCGTCCACAAGCATGGAACTAGTAAACGGACTCCTAAAATTTTTTACTCACCACGGTATACCTAATTCTATAGTATCGGACAACGGTGCCGAATTTCAGAGCAGCCTCATAAAGGAACTTCTGGATTTACACAAAATAAATATTCATTATATTTCTTCCCAACACCCAGAGTCAAACGGAATCATAGAAAGATTCCATTCAACCCTAATTGAACACGTGAGACTCCTAAACCAACAAGAAGCGTTCAAGACCTCCAACACCCGTACCAAAGTCAATTACGCGATCATCGCATACAACAATACGATACACTCAGTATCGAAACTAACCCCTTTTGAACTACTTTACGGACACATAAACAACAGACCATTAGTAGAGATAGATTTAGATAAACTAATAACAAATAATTACCTCAACGAACACAAGGAAAAAACCAAGGCTCTTTACACTCACATGACAGACAAGTTCAGAGAACACAAAGAAAACCTGACCAACACAAAAAACATAGGACGAATAGACCCCCCAGAATTGCCACCTGAAGTTTTTGTCAAAACAACGCAACGTCAAAGTAAGTCAAAACCCAAATTTAATAAAGAACAGTTAAAGGAAATTGATCCAATAACAAAAACAGCCCTCATACAACCCCGTCACCACAACACTAAAGAAAAAATACATTTAACAAACATCAAACCCCCACGGAAGTTTTATCAAACCAACGTGCAAAACGCTTGGGATGATCAAGCACCGCCCTCCGAAACCCTTGCCCATAAATACGGCTTAAAAATAACGAGACAAAACCTCCTTACTCTAAAACCAAGAAACTGGGTCGATGATATGATCATCAATTTCTATATGGAACTCTTAGACGAAAGGAGTCGCAATAATAGAAGCTTACCCTCGACCCACTGTTTCAACACCTTCCTTTATCCTCTACTGAAATCTGGGGGCTACGACAGAGTAAGGAAATTCACGAGTAGGTCCGACATATTCGGAAAAGACTTTATCATCTTTCCGATCCATGAAAACAACCATTGGTCCTTGGTCATAGTAGACGTCAAAGAAAAAGAAATTAGGTACCTAGACTCCCTTTCCGAAAACAGACTCAAGCTAGGAACAGCTAACAAAATCGCAATCGAGATCCTCGAGAACATCCAATCTTACCTAGCCTTCGAATACCTCGAGAAAAGGAATGTTATGCTCGATTCCGAAAACTGGAGAACCACCCTTCTGAGGACTGTTCCCCAACAAGAAAATTTCGATGACTGTGGTGTGTTTATGTGCCAATTTGCAAAAAAATTAACACATAAAGAAGCCCTGTCCTTCGAACAAAAGGATATTCCCCAACTTCGAGAACAAATGTGTTCCGAAATTTTAAAGGGTTCACTGTCCTAAAACTCCTTATCGATTTTCATTGTTCCAGGATCGTTCTCCCCCTTTTTCTCATGGCGACGTACGGAATCGAGGTTATCGATGTAACCTCAAACCCTGGGCTCATTGCGGTGAATATGAAACCCGCAAAAATTGTCAAGGGCTACCACACCCTTTCACACTATTACGACCTCAATCAAATTTTGGATCAACTCAACCTCCTGCGACTGACTTACAACGAAACCCTCAAAACATTCCACAACAGCTCCCACACCGCCGAAAAAACGATGATGCTCACAGCCACCGTAAACCACACCTTCAGACTTATAGACCAGAAACTAGACAATATCATAATAACTCCACCCAAAACTAGATCTAAACGGGGACTGATTAACGGGCTAGGCACGTTAGTAAAATTCATCACTGGTAATCTAGACTCCCGCGATGAGGAGAAATACAATAAAATCCTGAACCATTTATCAAACAAGCAAGAGGACCTCCAGGAACAAATAAAGTCACAGTATTCTATCAACCAAGCAATATTAGAGAATTTTAACAAAACCATAGATACCATAGCACACAATAACCGCGTGATCATCAAGGAATTAAGACATCTCAAATATATAAACTTGGAGTTAGGACGAGTCAACGCAATTATCACTACACTAGAACACCTTCAAACGCTCCTCAACCTACTCCTAAGCGCCCTACAAGACATTGAAAACTCACTCACATTTTGCAAACTAGGAAAATTACATCCTAGCATAGTCGACTCTCGGGAACTCTTCACTGAATTACAAAGATTGTCCAAATTCTACGGCAACACGTTCCTAGATTACTCCACTAAGGCCCTGTTTGAGATTCAATCCTACATTCAAGTCCAATGTTTCGTGGGAAGTAGCGAAATCATTTACTTCTTAGATATACCCATTGTGGACCCAGAAAATTTCGATTTGTATTACGTGGAACCCTTACCAACACAGTTAGAAAACGCTCAAATAGTAACCATCATCCCAAAGAAAAAATTCTTCCTCAAATCCCAAACAAGCTCAAGAATCGTAGCATTACACCACGAGTGCCCTGCCGGTCACCTATCTCTCTGTCCAAACCACCTAACATCGGAATTAGATCTACCATGCGAAATTCAATTCCTACAAACAGGTTCCACCACTCAATGCAAGTACGTCAATCTTGACATCCCCACCAATTACGTGAACTTAATACCGGAAATCAACCAATACCTTCTTGTCTTCCCACACGGAGACACGATTCAAATTATTAATACAGAAGGGACAGAAGTCCGAACCCTATACGGAATCCATCTCGCGAAACCAGGGACGGACCGATTAGTATACCATGACCAAACTTTGTTTGCCCCCCGAAAGGAGCTGTCCGGTCGACCCCTGATCATGAACTCCATCAAACTACAATTACAACCCTCTCAATATCCGGAATCGGAAATTCAACTAAAAGGTCTCGACCTTAACCTAGTTCACATGCCCGATGCCCGCGCAATTCCCATCTCGTATTATGAGAAACTCAAAACACCCAGCTTTTGGACCATCCTCCTGTACTTATTCCTCGTGTCACTCGTCACATACATTATGACCCAGTACTACCGCCACAAAAGAAAAGTAAGGCTTTCCCCAAACCATCAGTAACCGTATTTTTATTGTACAACATTACAATACAAAACAGTAGTACAGTACAATACAATACAGTGCAAGCATCTGTAACCTAATTTCTGTAATTTGTAATCAAAACTCTGTTTTTCCCTGTATTATCATGTAATAGGTTTTAGGTTGTACTTTGTTAATGTACTAATTTTCATACTAGTATTTTTGTATTAATTTGTATTAATCTTGTATTTTTGTATTTTTTGTAATTCTGCATTTTTGTATTAATTTTGTATTTTTGCAATAATTTGTACTAATTTTTTGTACCAATTTTCGTACTAGTATTATGTGGTAGTATTATGACATTGTTATAATGGAAATGTAATGTAACGTAATGTTTGTAATATCATATTTGTAATAATGCGGACTAACTTAACTTTGAAACTTTAAATTTTGAACTTTGAAAATTTTTATTGAACTTTGAACTTTGAAAATTTTGTTAACCCCAAAATTTTGTCTCGGCGGGGAGGAGTTACGTACACACTAGGCGACACTAGGCGTATTGTAACAGCAAACTGCTGATCACGCATTACTATCCTATATATACAGCCCGTAGGCGGCTCCAACCTTCAGTCTTGTTCCGCCGTCCGAGCCATCTTCATCTTGTTTATTTCTAACATCAAGTCCGTATCAAGTCCGTATTGTGTTATATTCCAATAAATCAGTTTTTTAAAAACTCTAACAACGTGAGTTATTCTATTTTTTATATATATATATATATATATATATATATATATATAATATATATAATATATATACTTCTTGATAAATTCAATAAACTGTTCTACTGAACTATATAGTTTGTTTTGTAAGATTAATAGATAAACGAAGAAAGAAGAAAGATGTTTTTGATATTTCGAAAAATTATCTTTCTTTACAGAAAAAAAAAGATAATTTTTCGAAATATCAAAAACATCTTTCTTCTTTCTTCGTTTATCTATTAATCTTACAAAACAAAGTATATGTATATATATATATATATACCTATATATATATATATATATATATATATATATATATATCCTTCCTTCCAGGCGACAACTCTCCTTAGGATTGAGATAAAAATTCCGTTCTTGCTCCAAAAAATCAAGCTTTCCAAACGAAAGGACGAGTTGCTGGCCATCATTTTTTGAGCACGTTAAATTGGTCAAATTTCGAAAAAAAAAGTGCTGAAAAATCTCACCAAAAATAGCAAAAAACTGCTGAAAACCGTTAAATTATGCTGGAAAATGTACTTAAATTTCATTAAAATGTGCTAAAAAATCGATCGAAGTTGCAAAAAAAGTTAAAAGTCCCAAATCTCTTTTTAAATCGCAGAATATTATTTAGAACGAGTTTTTTGCCATAAAATTGGTAGTTACAATTTCTTTTTCCTCAAAGTCCTTAATTTTCAAAACAATGTCACATAACATAGTATGATAATTTACGAAAATTCGCTCATACGATCATGCTGCATGATCGGAACTTTTTCATTTTTGTCCATTACTCGAAGCACTGTGCGTTGAGGGAGTAAAAAGTGTGAGACTATCAATAAAGCTGGCTGGAAAGTGAAGATGATACATTTTACATTATCATTGTACATAATATATATAATATTGAGAGAATTTCGTTTTACGTGTACCTTCATAACCGTGTTATTCCAATCTACAGGTCAAGCTGCCAAAGAAGCGCAATACGACTAGATGGGAAGAGGACTACCAGCTGGTTGACAGCGAAGGGCTGTTTGAAGAGTACTTGGAGATGGGTAAATCAGTTTCACGTTTCCCAAAAGTATTGATAACTATTGTATTTTTAAATATTTTCTGATTGTTTGGTAGAACGATCAGCAATAAATTAGTTTTAACGAGTTCGTTTATTTACGAATGACAACAAATGGGTAACAAATGCATGCCGCCATGTCTGATTTACAAAAAAAAAAAAGTCTGCCAAGTTTGATGGGCAGTATAGCTTCGGCGGAAAGACGATGAATCGTTTGGAAATACGAATATATACCCCAACAACTCATTATTTGTAAAGAAAAAACGAAAGGAGAAATACTCTAGTAATATTGAGTTTATCTGTTACTTCTAGTGCTTCAGTTTGGGTTCATCACCATTTTCGTGGCTGCCTTCCCGCTGGCTCCTCTGTTCGCTTTGCTCAACAACTGGGTCGAAATCCGCCTGGACGCCCAAAAGTTCGTTTGCGAAACTCGGAGAGTCGTGGCGGAAAGAGCAGAAAATATCGGAATATGGTTCAAAATCCTCCACATGCTCGCGCATTTAGCGGTTATCAGCAATGTAAGTTATCTGTTTGAGTCCAACCTCTTAAATATGTACCTATACGCAGCATCCATGTGATGACATGTAACATTACAGTTATTAAACTTCACGTTACTGTAGTTATGATGTACACGTAGATTAAGTTGTATTTACACTTGAGCAACCGTGAACTCATACAACTCTGTGCCACTTTTTGAGTGTCAGAACTTTATTTGTCGTCGTATCTCGTTGAATGTTTACCCAAGATACTTACACATCTCAGTAATCAAATGTCGCTAAGGAAAAAATTCCATCTGTTCAACGAATAGAGGGGAAATATATATTCGTGGCACATCCATTACCCCAGAAAGGTGCAACTTTGAGCCACCATCTTTTTTAGCCTATAATGGACACGAAAAACGTAATGTGGCTCATTGTTGCATTCTGAATCTTGTTAATCAGCATGTAGAGACTTTGCTAAGTAATTAAAAAAAAAAAAAAAAAATCCATCGGAATTTATAGTGTTTTTTTCGATTTTTTAAAATGGGGTGACTATAAAAATCAATGCAAAGCAACTTTCTGTCCATTTTTATTATATAATCTTGACAATTCATACAAAAATATCTCAACAAATCTTCGACTCTTTGAAAAAAATTGACTGTAATATGATTTTCAGTTCATAATAAGTTCATGACTGTCCCAGTTAGCGCATCTCTCAATATTCATATCGTACATAAGTACCTACATTACTTTATTCCGATCAACTATGCACGAGCTTTATCTATTTGTCATTTCTAATATTCAATATGTAAACGGTTGATATACAAGGTGTCCCGCATAAGGTGGTCAGTACTTCAGGAATCGATTCTAGAGTTTATTTCTGATCGAAAGATCCACTTAGAGATTTTTATTTTTATAAATTTTTTTTTTACGCTTAGTTTGTGAGTAATTTAAATTTTAAGATTTTTTCCTTTGTGTTTTCGACCTTTTGTCACTAAAACGATCATTACTTCCTTAATTTCTGTGTTAATTCAAATTTGAGGTTACACAGAGCAAAAGAGCATCGAATTTTTCTTCTGAATTAGCACATTCAATGGTAGCTGTTTTTCTGAGTCCCCACTCCCAACGGATTTTTTTTTTTTTTTTTGCCTTGCAATTTGATAATGATGGTTCTATTTGGTCCTTAGAAGCTATTTATAATGAGCTGTGAAAGAATTCCGTCTCAGAGTCCATTATTTGGAGGTGGCATCGATCAATCTCATCCAGGATGAGGATACAATGCTAGGCAACCCGCACTACCGGCATGTCGTGCGGGCTCAGGTGTCCTATTTGCACGCTCCATTTTTCGACAATTCCTTGGCCCCGGGCCACTCATTTTGTCTGCGGAATATTAGTTTTATACAACTAGCGTATGAAAACAAAATTCGTAGACAACATAAGAAGACCATCCTTCATCATAGGTAGGTAGAAGGTTTTTCAGGCTGCCTTGCGTTTTTCAGTTGGTTAGGTTACATTTTATTGGTTTTCTTGAGCTAAAAATTCGAATAGAAGCTGTATTTAGCGTTGGTTGACTTGTAAATAAATATCATTACGTAGTAATTGTAAAATAATGAACACACGTTGATTATTTGGAATTACGCTTACGCAACTTTTCCAACGGCAGAGGGACATAATCTTTTAAAACGAACAGAACTGGCTGGCTGCCTAGTTTATACTAAAGGGAATGAAAGATCAATCATAGCTCCACACTTCTCCACTCCCCTCCACTCCACCATCAGAGGCAGGGAACTCGTCCTAGAGAGATGGCATCGATCGATGCCATCCGCTTTGATTGTGTTAAGTTTTGAGACATGAAAAAGCCCTCTGAAAAGCAAATTTTACCTAAATTGAGAAAACTCGATTTTTTTATTCAATCGAGAATCAAACTATGAGAACCTATATTTGTTCAACCTATTCTTTTACGGTAAAAACTGCGCCGAAGTTCTTCTTTTCAACCGTGTACTTAGTCAATTTTACTTTTACTTTGCTAATTAGGGGAGAAAATTGTGTTTTGATGTAGAAATACATTGTTTTTTCAATGAAATCGAGGGTTTCGTTGAGGCGTCTCTGGTAATACGAGTTTGGGGTTGGTTTCTACGTATTTTTTTCACGCTGAATCGAATGGTTAAACTTGCATATCTCCCCAACCCGGTATAACCAAGTTTTACTCTTCAACTCTCAAATTTGAGTTCATTTGGTATGATAAATTTTATGTGTTTTTAGTGGTGAAACTAGCTACGTAAAGTGTAAAACTCGGTTAAACAGTGTTACCATTTGATTCAGAGCAAAAAATGAGTAGAAACCGACCCCAAACTCGTACTTTCATAGAAGGTCATTCTCTAGATAATGTCATTGAAAAAACAGTTTTTCAGCATTAAAACATGATTTTTTCCCCTATTTAGCAAAGTAAAAGTAAACAGTGACTACGCCGTTGAACAGGCGAAATTTTGGCACAGTTTTTACCCTTTTTGTCTCTTTGGAAAAATACTGGTGCTTTTAGTTCAATTTCCGATTGAAAAAAACTCGAGGTTTCCCAAATTAGGTAAAATTGGCTTTTCAGAGGGCTTTTTCATGTCTTAAGCCTTAATTTTTGAAAAAGCTCAGGTGTTATCCGATAGGAAATTAGAGAGTTTTTGTTCTCCCCGTAATTTTCTACCCGTGTACGCGAAAAGACTGAAATACCAACTATGCATGCGATCATGGCGGACAGTCATAGGGTAGTAAATCTTTACATAACGACGATAAGCGTGATGAGAGAGCTGAGGTATAGACGTAGGTGGAGGCGGAGTGCGGGAGATGGGGTGTAACTGCGAGGAGGTGCCGTGAAGGTGATATATCATCCTGAGACGTACGGTTTCGTAGCCCTAGTAGGACTGAGGTGAGGTCCGTGGCCCATTGTGAAGGAGAGGATGAACACATAAGGGCCTCTTTGAGTGAACAATGGAATTGGTCGACTATGCCATTAGAAGCGGGATGGTACATGTTAGTGTGCCCGATTGCCGGCAGGCAGTTGAAAAATATGTATAGATGTGAACTGCGAGCCTTGATCTGCCATGATGAATTTAGGAGCCCCGAATCGAGATATCCGGTGATCAAAAAAGGCTTGAGTAAAAGTTTGAGCATTGATATCACGCGAGGATACCGCCTCGGACCAGCCTGTGGCCCTTTCTATCATCGTGATACACTAGCGGAAGCAGTTGGATTTTGGTAGGGCCCCTACAAGATCGATATGGATGTGTTCGAGTGGCTGGGCATCCGGGAAGTGTCCGTTTGAGACTATAATATTCCAAGTGACTTTGGCTCTATTGCATGCTGGACTGGAACGAGTGAGAACCTTGATGGAATTCGTCTTCTGAGGCCAGAAAAAACGAGCATGGATGAGGTGAGTGGAGGCCTTAATTCCTGGATGTGATAGACCATGGATATGGTTGAAGACTAGAGGTCTAAGAGGAGAAAGGATGTAGGGCCTGGGCGAGGAAGCTGACATGTCACAAAATGGGAGTGCCATCAATGAGTATTTCCTGAAGGTTCATTGCTGAAATGTGAGGGTCTTGTAGCTATGAGTCTCGTAGTTTGCTGACCATGAACGGGGTTGGGGAGTCTATTGCAGTTGTGCTGAGGCGAGAGAGGTAAAATTGGCCAAACCCTCGGTTGAAATGGATATCCGAGGTGAACTCCGTGATGAGACGAAGGTGGCGCAGAGGTGTAGGAGTCATAAAATTCAACATGGAGGTGATTGACATAGTTAGAGGCTTGTGATCTGTGTAGATGGTCATGGTGCGTCCCTCTATCACCTGCCGGAAATTGATTATACCGAGATGTATGGCGAGAAGCTCCATGTCACAGGTTGAATAGTTCTGTAAAAATGGGGTTGCCTGCAGTGCACTGCAGGGGGCGAGGACAGTGAACGGGCCGATGTAAGGCGGGATTAGCGCAGTTTTAGGGTTGACAACTCGAACCTAGATCATGGCGGACAGTCATAGGGTAGTAATTTTTTACATAACGACGATAAACGTGATGAGAGAGCTGAGGTATAGACGTAGGTGGAGGCGGAGTGAGGCAGATGGGGTGTAACTGCGAGGAGGTGCCGTGAGGGTGATACATCATCCTGAGATGAACGGTTTTGTAGCCCTAGTAGGACTGAGGTGTGGTCCGTGGCCGATCGTGGAGGTGAGGATGAGCACATAAGGGTCTCTTTGAGTGAAAGATGGAATTGTTCGACAATGCCATTAGAAGCGGGATGGTACATGTTAGTGTGCCCGATTGCCGGCAGGCAGTTGAAAAATATGTATAGATGTGAACTGCGAGCCTTGATCTGCCATGATGAATTAAGGAGCCCCAAATCGAGATATCTGGTGATCAAAAAAGGCTTGAGTAACAGTTTGAGCAGTGATGTCACGCAAGGATACCGCCTCAGACCAGCCTGTGCCCTTTCTATCATCGTGAGACACCAGCGGAAGCAGTTGGATTTTGGTAGGGCCCCTAGAAGATCGATATGGATGTGTTCGAGTGGCTGGGCATCGGGGAAGTGTCCGGTTGGGACTTTAATATGCCAAGTGACTTTGGCTCTATTGCATGCTGGACTGGAACGAGTGAGAACCTTGATGGAATTCGTCTTCTGAGACCAGAAAAAACGAGCATGGATGAGGTTAGTGGAGGCCTAATTCCTTTATGTGATAGATCATGGATATAGTTGAAGACTAGAAGTCTAAGAGGAGAAAGGATGTAGGGCCTGGGCGAGGAAGCTGACATGTCACAAAATGGGAGTGCCATCAATGAGTATTTCCTGAAGGTTCATTGCTGAAATGTGAGGGTCTTGTAGCTATGAGTCTCGTAGTTTGCTGACCATGAACGGGGTTGGGGAGTCTATTGCAGTTGTGCTGAGGCGAGAGAGGTAAAATTGGCCAAACCCTCGGTTGAAATGGATATCCGAGGTGAACTCCGTGATGAGACGAAGGTGGCGCAGGGGTGTAGGAGTCATAAAATTCAACATGGAGGTGATTGACATAGTTAGAGGTTTGTGATCTGTGTAGATGGTCATGGTGCGTCCCTCTATCACCTGCCGGAAATGGATTATACCGAGATATATGGCGAGAAGCTCCATGTCACAGGTTGAATAGTTCTGTAAAAATGGGGTTGCCTGCAGTGCACTGCAGGGGGCGAGGACAGTGAACGGGCCGATGTAAGGCGGGATTAGCGCAGTTTTAGGGTTGACAACTCGAACCTAGATCATGGCGGACAGTCATAGGGTAGTAATTTTTTACATAACGACGATAAACGTGATGAGAGAGCTGAGGTATAGACGTAGGTGGAGGCGGAGTGAGGCAGATGGGGTGTAACTACGAGGAGGCGCTGTGAAGGTGATATATCATCCTGAGACGTACGGTTTCGTAGCCCTAGTAGGACTGAGGTGAGGTCCGTGGCCCATCGTGAAGGAGAGGATGAGCACATAAGGGCCTCTTTGAGTGAACAATGGAATTGGTCGACTATGCCATTAGAAGCGAGATGGTACATGTTAGTGTGCCCAATCGCCGGCAGGCAGTTGAAAAATATGTATAGATGTGAACTGCGAGCCTTGATCTGCCATGATGAATTTAGGAGCCCAGAATCGAGATATCTGGTGATCAAAAAAGGCTTGAGTAAAAGTTTGAGCATTGATATCACGCGAGGATACCGCCTCGGACCACCCTGTGGCCCTTTCTATCATCGTGATACACTAGCGGAAGCAGTTGGATTTTGGTAGGGCCCCTACATGATCGATATGGATGTGTTCGAGTGGCTGGGCATCCGGGAAGTGTCCGTTTGAGACTATAATATGCCAAGTGACTTTGGCTCTATTGCATGCTGGACTGGAATCATGGATATAGTTGAAGACTAGAAGTCTAAGAGGAGAAAGGATGTAGGGCCTGGGCGAGGAAGCTGACATGTCACAAAATGGGAGTGCCATCAATGAGTATTTCCTGAAGGTTCATTGCTGAAATGTGAGGGTCTTGTAGCTATGAGTCTCGTAGTTTGCTGACCATGAACGGGGTTGGGGAGTCTATTGCAGTTGTGCTGAGGCGAGAGAGGTAAAATTGGCCAAACCCTCGGTTGAAATGGATATCCGAGGTGAACTCCGTGATGAGACGAAGGTGGCGCAGGGGTGTAGGAGTCATAAAATTCAACATGGAGGTGATTGACATAGTTAGAGGCTTGTGATCTGTGTAGATGGTCATGGTGCGTCCCACTATCACCTGCCGGAAATGGATTATACCGAGATATATGGCGAGAAGCTCCATGTCACAGGTTGAATAGTTCTGTAAAAATGGGGTTGCCTGCAGTGCACTGCAGGGGGCGAGGACAGTGAACGGGCCGATGTAAGGCGGGATTAGCGCAGTTTTAGGGTTGACAACTCGAACCTAGATCATGGCGGACAGTCATAGGGTAGTAATTTTTTACATAACGACGATAAACGTGATGAGAGAGCTGAGGTATAGACGTAGGTGGAGGCGGAGTGAGGCAGATGGGGTGTAACTGCGAGGAGGTGCCGTGAGGGTGATACATCATCCTGAGATGAACGGTTTTGTAGCCCTAGTAGGACTGAGGTGAGGTCCGTGGCCCATTGTGAAGGAGAGGATGAACACATAAGGGCCTCTTTGAGTGAACGATGGAATCGTTCGACAATGCCATTAGAAGCGAGATGGTACATGTTAGTGTGCCCAATCGCCGGCAGGCAGTTGAAAAATATGTATAGATGTGAACTGCGAGCCTTGATCTGCCATGATGAATTTAGGAGCCCAGAATCGAGATATCTGGTGATCAAAAAAGGCTTGAGTAAAAGTTTGAGCATTGATATCACGCGAGGATACCGCCTCGGACCAGCCTGTGGCCCTTTCTATCATCGTGATACACTAGCGGAAGCCGTTGGATTTTGGTAGGGCCCCTACAAGATCAATGTGGATGTGTTCGAGTGGCTGGGCATCCGGGAAGTGTCCGATAGCTATGAGTCTCGTAGTTTGCTGACCATGAACGGGGTTGGGGAGTCTATTGCAGTTGTGCTGAGGCGAGAGAGGTAAAATTGGCCAAACCCTCGGTTGAAATGGATATCCGAGGTGAACTCCGTGATGAGACGAAGGTGGCGCAGAGGTGTAGGAGTCATAAAATTCAACATGGAGGTGATTGACATAGTTAGAGGCTTGTGATCTGTGTAGATGGTCATGGTGCGTCCCTCTATCACCTGCCGGAAATTGATTATACCGAGATGTATGGGGAGAAGCTCCATGTCACAGGTTGAATAGTTCTGTAAAAATGGGGTTGCCTGCAGTGCACTGCAGGGGGCGAGGACAGTGAACGGGCCGATGTAAGGCGGGATTAGCGCAGTTTTAGGGTTGACAACTCGAACCTAGATCATGGCGGACAGTCATAGGGTAGTAATTTTTTACATAACGACGATAAACGTGATGAGAGAGCTGAGGTATAGACGTAGGTGGAGGCGGAGTGAGGCAGATGGGGTGTAACTACGAGGAGGTGCCGTGAAGGTGATATATCATCCTGAGACGTACGGTTTCGTAGCCCTAGTAGGACTGAGGTGAGGTCCGTGGCCCATCGTGAAGGAGAGGATGAGCACATAAGGGTCTCTTTGAGTGAAAGATGGAATTGTTCGACAATGCCATTAGAAGCGGGATGGTACATGTTAGTGTGCCCAATCGCCGGCAGGCAGTTGAAAAATATGTATAGATGTGAACTGCGAGCCTTGATCTGCCATGATGAATTAAGGAGCCCCAAATCGAGATATCTGGTGATCAAAAAAGGCTTGAGTAACAGTTTGAGCAGTGATGTCACGCAAGGATACCGCCTCAGACCAGCCTGTGCCCTTTCTATCATCGTGAGACACCAGCGGAAGCAGTTGGATTTTGGTAAGGCCCCTACAAGATCGATGTGGATGTGTTCGAGTGGCTGGGCATCCGGCAAGTGTCCGATTGGGGCTCTTATATGCCAAGTGACTTTGGCTCTATTGCAGGCAGGACAGGAACGGGTGAGAACCTTGATGGAATTCGTCTTCTGAGGCCAGAAAAAACGGGCACGGATGAGGTTAGTGGAGGCCTTAATTCCCGGATGTGATGGACCATGGATATGATTGAAGACTAGAGGTCTGAGAGGAGAAGGGATGTTGGGCCTGGGCAAGGAAGCTGACATGTCACAAAAATGGGAGTGCCATCAATGAGTATTTCCTGAAGGTTCATTGCTGAAATGTGAGGGTCTTGCAGCTATGAGTCTCGTAGTTTGCTGACCATGAACGGGGTTGGGGAGTCTATTGCAGTTGTGCTGAGGCGAGAGAGGTAAAATTGGCCAAACCCTCGGTTGAAATGGATATCTGAGGTGAACTCTGAGATGAAACAGAGGGGGCGCAGAGGTGTAGGAGTCATAAAATTCAACATGGAGGTGATTGACATAGTTAGAGGCTTGTGATCTGTGTAGATGGTCATGGTGCGTCCCTCTATCACCTGCCGGAAATTGATTATACCGAGATGTATGGGGAGAAGCTCCATGTCGAAGGTTGAATAGTTCTGTAAAAATGGGGTTGCCTGCAGTGCACTGCAGGGGGCGAGGACAGTGAACGGGCCGATGTAAGGCGGGATTAGCGCAGTTTTAGGGTTGACAACTCGAACCTAGATCATCGCGGACAGTCATAGGGTAGTAAATTTTTTCATAACGACGATAAGCGTGATGAGAGAGCTGAGGTATAGACGTAGGTGGAGGCGGAGTGAGGCAGATGGGGTGTAACTGCGAGGAGGCACTGTGAGGGTGATACATCATCCTGAGATGAACGGTTTTGTAGCCCTAGTAGGACTGAGGTGAGGTCCGTGGCCCATTGTGAAGGAGAGGATGAACACATAAGGGCCTCTTTGAGTGAACGATGGAATCGTTCGACAATGCCTTTAGAATCGGGATGGTACATGTTAGTGTGCCCGATTGCCGGCAGGCAGTTGAAAAATATGTATAGATGTGAACTGCGAGCCTTGATCTGCCATGATGAATTTAGGAGCCCCGAATCGAGATATCCGGTGATCAAAAAAGGCTTGAGTAACAGTTACGCAAGGATACCGCCTTGGACCAGCCTGTGGCCCTTTCTATCATCGTGAGACTAGCGGGAGCAGTTGGATTTTGGTAAGGCCCCTACAAGATCGATATGGATGTGTTCGAGTGGCTGGGCATCCGGGAAGTGTCCGATTGGGACTTTAATATGCCAAGTGACTTTGGCTCTATTGCATGCAGGACTGGAACGAGTGAGAACCTTGATGGAATTCGTCTTCTGAGGCCAGAAAAAACGAGCATGGATGAGGTGAGTGGAGGCCTTAATTCCTGGATGTGATAGACCATGGATATGGTTGAAGACTAGAGGTCTAAGAGGAGAAAGGATGTAGGGCCTGGGCGAGGAAGCTGACATGTCACAAAATGGGAGTGCCATCAATGAGTATTTCCTGAAGGTTCATTGCTGAAATGTGAGGGTCTTGTAGCTATGAGTCTCGTAGTTTGCTGACCATGAACGGGGGTGGAGAGTCTATTGCAGTTGTGCTGAGGCGAGAGAGGTAAAATTGGCCAAACCCTCGGTTGAAATGGATATCCGAGGTGAACTCCGTGATGAGACGAAGATGGCGCAGAGGTGTAGGAGTCATAAAATTCAACATGGAGGTGATTGACATAGTTAGAGGCTTGTGATCTGTGTAGATGGTCATGGTGCGTCCCTCTATCACCTGCCGGAAATTGATTATACCGAGATGTATGGGGAGAAGCTCCATGTCGAAGGTTGAATAGTTCTGTAAAAATGGGGTTGCCTGCAGTGCACTGCAGGGGGCGAGGACAGTGAACGAGCCGATGTAAGGCGGGATTAGCGCAGTTTTAGGGTTGACAACTCGAACCTAGATCATGGCGGACAGTCATAGGGTAGTAAATCTTTACATAACGACGATAAGCGTGATGAGAGAGCAGAGGTATAGATGTAGGTGGAGGCGGAGTGCGGGAGATGGGGTGTAATTGCGAGGAGGCGCTGTGAGGGTGATATATCATCCTGAGATGAACGGTTTTGTAGCCCTAGTAGGACTGAGGTGAGGTCCGTGGCCCATTGTGAAGGAGAGGATGAACACATAAGGGCCTCTTTGAGTGAACGATGGAATTGTTTGACAATGCCATTAGAAGCGGGATGGTACATGTTAGTACGCCCGATCGCCGCTAGGCAGTTGAAAAATATGTATAGATGTGAACTGCGAGCCTTGATCTGCCATGATGAATTTAGGAGCCCCAAATCGAGATATCCGGTGATCAAATAAGGCTTGAGTAACAGTTTGAGCAGTGATGTCACGCAAGGATACCGCCTCGGACCAGCCTGTGGCCCTTTCTATCATCGTGAGACACTAGCGGAAGCAGTTGGATTTTGGTAGGGCCCCTTCAAGATCGATATGGATGTGTTCGAGTGGCTGGGCATCCGGGAAGTGTCCGATTGGGACTTTAATATGCCGAGTGACTTTGGCTCTATTGCATGCAGGACTGGAACGAGTGAGAACCTTGATGGAATTCGTCTTCTGAGGCCAGAAAAAACGAGCATGGATGAGGTGAGTGGAGGCCTTAATTCCTGGATGTGATAGACTATGGATATGGTTGAAGACTAGAGGTCTGAGAGGAGAAGGGATGTAGGGCCTGGGCGAGGAAGCTGACATGTCACGAAAATGGGAGTGACATCAATGAGTATTTCCTGAAGGTTCATTGCTGTAATGTGAGGGTCTTGTAGCTATGAGTCTCGTAGTTTGCTGACCGTGAACGGGGGTGGAGAGTCTATTGCAGTTGTGTTGAGGCGAGAGAGATAAAATTGGCCAAACCCTCGGTTGAAATGGATATCCGAGGTGAACTCCGTGATGAGACGAAGGTGGCGCAGGGGTGTAGGAGTCATAAAAGTCAACATGGAGGTGATTGACATAGTTAGAGGCTTGTGATCTCATCATGGTGCGTCCCTCTATCACCTGCCGGAAATGGATTATACCGAGATATATGGCGAGAAGCTCCATGTCGAAGGTTGAATAGTTCTGTTGTGCCATATTAAGTCCTTTGGAGAAGAATCCAAGAGGGTAGCGTGTACAGATGCATCCCTAAAATGAAGGGCAGCTCCTACTGCTGTCCCAGGAAAGTTCCCGAATCCGGAACTGTGTGAGGCTTGGGAAATTTCTTGATGATTTCACCTTATGAGGCATTGAAGAGATGCCATTGGAAGAGACTCGGCGGCCCAGGAAGGTGACTGAAGTTTTTGCACGTTGACACTCTGTCTTGTTGACCTGGAGGCCGTGTCGAGAGAGTGTAGAGAGCACCTGTTCAAGTTGATGGTAGTGCTGGGTTGGCTCTGATGAGGCGATGAGGATGTCATTGAGATTTGAGTATGCAAAGGGTAGATCCCGGAGGAAATCGTGCATAAAACTCTGCCAAGTCTGTGGAGCACTGGGAATTCCGTAGTTCATGCGAGTGAAGTGAAAAGTGCCAAAGGGATTAATGAATGCCGTCTTGTGAATGTCATCCGGATGTATTCTACAGTGTAGGAAGGCTCTAGAGATGTCAAGAGTTGAATATACGGTGGTGCCATAGATTGAGTTCGTGAAGCCATCTAGGTGAGGTATGTATACCCATCGGGTATAGTTTGCGAGTTTAGAGCCCTGTAGTCTCCGACGGGCTGGACAACCTGCAGAGGGCTTGACCACAGAGAGTCAGAAGGTTTAACTGTGCCATCAGGTAGGAGCTCATCGAAATACTGCTTTGTTTTCTGAAAGAGGGTAGGAGCAAGTCGACAGAGGCAAGCATGGGCCATTGAGATTAAACATCAGAACCAAATAATTTTATTTTCTTACAATTTAGCTTATATCCAAACCAAAGTTCAGCAGGAGTGACTTCAAATGGAAGGACTGTACATAGTAGTTCTTCTGTTTGTAATATACACTGCTGTCAACAGAGCTTCACTCCAAAATTCATTATCAAGCTTTGGATCGAACAGCAGACAATACACTGTGTCCATCAACGTTCGGTTCAGTCGTTCCTCTGTGCCATTTTCTCAGGATTGTAGTGGAACTGTGCACTGAATATCAATGCCATGTTCAACGCAATTATGTTCGCATTCACGCGTCATGTACTAGGTACTCCCCACCTCCTTCACATCGAAAAAATTTCAGTTTGGAATCAAATTTAGCAATGGCATACCTATGAAACTGTTGGAAAGACTTCATATTCACTTTGTATTAGATAGAACAAAAATGATAATAGTGGCCAATGAAAGTTACAACATATTTTATATTATTCTGCGTTAAACTCATAGGTCCAAAAACGTCAGATGGGACAACCTAAAATACACGTGTACCCTTACGATTTTGAGACAGATATGGCAACGGGTTGTGCGTTTGCTTACCGTGCATACCGTGCAAACCAATATGATCAGATGGGGAAAGAGAGATAGGTCAATTTCGTAGTCAAACAATACCAAATCAATATATAAATTTCTCCCTTGAGGGGAAAAACAATAGATCATGAATATGTCGAAGTTGTAGACATTACTTTACACTCTGTTGGGAAAGTAAAAATGGACATTACTTTCCACTCTGTTGGGATGTTGGAAAAGTAAATATGAACATCACTTTCCACTCTGTTGGGAAAGTAAATATGAATATCACTTTCCACTCTGTTGGGATGTTGGGAAAGTAAAAAATCCCGCTGTTCCATGCTGTTGGGAAAGTAAATATATAATATCACTTTCCACTATATTGGGATGATATATATATATATATATATATATATATATATATATATATATATATATATATCTATATATATATATATATATATATATATATATATATATATATATAATCTGCTGTTTATCGCAGGAGTTAAATTATCAGTTGTCCATGCATATTTTGTAGAAGCACATTGCGGTATTACCTCATTGATGTCTACCTAGCCTTCACTTTTCGAGTTTAATAATAATCTAAAGTGCCGGAGCGTTGCATTTTGTGTGGAGAAAAAAAAGTGTCGCGAAAAATTCATTGACCCCCCCCCCAAAAGACATATCCATGTAAAAAATAAAATAAAAAATAACTGCTTACTATATTTCAAAAGGAATAATCAGAGAGTGGTGATAATACCTAGCGGCAACGAAAAGAAACCTTAGCATAGCGGGAGCGGGAAACCAATTCAAATTCAAAAGATACAACAAACTTCATACCTTTTAATTTCATCTTTAACCTACTGTTCTCTTTTCATTCAGGGGTTCCTCATCGCTTTTACATCAGAGTTTCTTCCTAAGCTGTTGTACCAGTACGACTACCATTGGAATTTGAAGGGGTACATCAACTTCACGTTGGCATACTCCCCCAACGGGACGTTGTCCCAGCAGTGCAGGTATAGAGGCCTGAGGGACGAGTATGGCAATCATACTCCGTTTTTCTGGAGGCTCTTGGCGGTACAGTTCGCTTTTGTCATTGTCTTCGAGGTAAATATCCACTTTAACTTTTCTTTATTTGGGCAATTCAAATCATTTTTTCAAACTTTCAGACTTTTCAAAAAAAAAAAAAAAAAAAAAAATGCCTTTCTGTTCTTAAATTAGTTTTAGCGAATTTTCGTAAAAAACTAAGCTATTGCAATGGGTCGGAAAATTTTATAATCAAAATTTTCGAAAAATTTCTTCATTGAAATCCGTTGTGTGTGTGTGTGTGTGTGTGTGTGTTGTGCATGTGCGTGTGCGTGTGTGTCTGTCTCCTTCCAGACGATAACTCTCCTTAGGATTGAGACAAAAATACCGCTCTTGCGCCAAAAAATGAAGCTTTTCAAACGAAAGGACGGTTTCATTGGCCAGCGTTTTTTGAGCACATAAAATTGGTAAAATTTCAAAAATGGTGCTGAAAAAAATCACTAAAAATAGCAAAAAACGGCTAAAAAACTTTAACTTTATATTTTTAAGTAGAATATTGCTCAAAAACGTGAACTAAATATAAAATAGAACATTCAAAATCGTGTTGAAGGATGCAGCTAACATGTCCCACACACCCACAAACACACCTTCACAACGATCACTATTAGTATAGATTTTTTATATAATACGTTATACCTATTTATTTGTAATTCTAGAACTCACTTGGTTGTTTTATTTCAGCATGTGGTTTTTGGGATATGCCGGCTGATAGACATTGTGGTTCCCGACATTCCCGAAAGCCTGGAAGTGAAGATCAAACGTGAACGATACCTGGCTAAACAAGCTTTGCAAGACTCAGACTCAATAATGAAGGTGAACCTATACCGCATTACATTAACTGAAAGCGTCTTCATTCAATTATACAAACTAATGAATAAATATTCCTCTTTGAATGGTGAATATTGAACTAGTATATTTTTTAGGAATACTGATAAAAAAAAGAGAGAGAGAAAAAAAAAAACGCATTTATTTATACATTATTACTATCCAGAAATTTCTTTTGAATTCGCAATGATTTTAGTATTAAATCCCTTAATATATTATCATAAATAAAATAGGTTACTCATTTAGGGTCTTTTCGAGAAAAGGGCCGCCACTATTAACTTGCGGCTGCCGCGCAGCCCGCGATGTAGGGATTGATTTTGTAATAGAGCAGAATGATGTGTATAGATTGGTGGTCTGGATGGTCGCAAGCTCGCTTCTCAAAAATAAATAACATCAACCGTTCAATCCCTTAGTAAAAATTCAGATTAGTTTGAACTGTAAATTACTGATTAGCATACCGATTAGTAGGACAAAATAGATGTTCTTCTTGTGTCCTTCGTACGAACAATGGTAATAAATGAGTACTTGATAGTGCGAATACTCATAATAAAACAGAAATAAAACGCTATTTGCAGGTACAGTAGTCAAGTGGGGTGACTTGGTACAACTTCGAACTTCAACAAGTTGTAAATATGTCAAAAATCAACAATAAAGTGATAACTTTTTTTTTGAAACATGTTACGCTACTTCTTCTATAGAACCCACCTTTTGAAATTGTTTTTTTTTTTTTTTTTGCACCCTTTGTATATTTAATTTTTTTTTAACGTGCTAATTTCCAAGTCACCCCGTGGGTGGGGTGACTTGGAAACCCCTTTCCTAACGCCTTAGTTTTCATTTGTACATACTCCAGGGGCGTCTTGGAACTCTTTTATGATTTTTTAAAAAGGTTGTAACAGAAATTCCATTAAATAAAAGTATTTTATTATAAAATCACGAAAACCATCAGTTATCACAGTAGTTGGATAAAAAAAATTCAGACTCACGTTTTTCATCACAGAAAATCACAGCTAAATATATGATACAATTATGACTAGTTCCCTTCTTAATTTTAAAAAAAATTGTAGAGCAACAAAGGTTTATTATTGAAAATAAAGCAAAAACTTATTACAGATAAGCCCCCCCTCCCCCCCACCTTATGTGTTTTTGCTGTCCTTTTGAAAAATTGACAATTTGGACATTGTTGTGAATAAAAACTGTTGGAATAAATGTGGTAACAGAAAAATACCTACTACCTGCAAACTAAGGCAACAAAAAATGGCAAAACTATTAGGCAAAACTACATCATAAAACCGGCAATAAAATTCAAGAGCAAAAACGAAATTGGGCTATTGTAACACCACTTGTTAGTCTTCAATTGAGAATGCATATCTTCCTCGCTTAACAAAAATAGATTCAATTTTTTTTACAACTTGTGAAATGCCAATCATGCAAACATCAGGTATATTTGGGTAGACGTAAATTTTGCTTCCTTTAGAGGATTTCCTAAAAAAGGAACATTTAATCTTGGGGTCATGGAAACCTAATACAGTGCCCGCAAATGTCTTCATAGAGGTGGCGTTTCCCCTTAGTTTAAATGGAAATTCAGCAAGTATGAAATCATTCCTCATCAGGTCGGTCAAGCGCAGTGTAGGGCGGCTAGTGCTTGGCTGTTTCTCAGGGATCACTTGATCTCCATGTTCTGAAGTAGTATCATCGCTGTCACTGGCTGCAGCGTCCCCCTCTTCAGATGCTAGGGCATCACTGCTCTCATTGTCCTGAACATGGTCATTTGTATCCTCATCCTCAGATTCTTTGTCACCCATGCTTGCCACACTCCTACCAGGAGGAACATTCAGTTTTCTTTTCCTCCTCCTAACTTGTGACGTTTCGGACATATACAAATTGTGAATAAACAGTTCAAACGAATTCTCCATTATGTCATTAATTTCATCGTCGGTCTGTGGTTCAGTCACGTTGGGGACTAGTGTTATGACAGATTCCATGTTCAGTGGACAGATGCCAGTTGCTTTAAATCCTGCCACCAAGTTGTTTTTTCATGTTCTCTTCACCCATAGTATCCATTGCTTTCTTTAGGAGGCTTGGGAAATTAGTTTTGGGAACACTTCCTCGATTAGTCAGCTTCCACTTGGTGAGGATCTTCTTCCAGGCGGACTTCAAGGGCTTGAAAAATGGAGCTGGAGAATGTGGGTTGAGTTGGGAGGCAACAAGACGAATTTAATATTGTATTCTCTGCACATGTCTACCACATTCATAGTGAGGTGGGATGCTAAATTATCTCCAATGATGGCCTTTGGTTGGTCTACAGGGAGTTTGTTGAAATATGGTAAGGCGATTTTCTTGAACCAATCCTCAAACAGTGAGGTGTTGAAAGAAGCAGAATCACTCCTGTGGAATCAGATCCCTTTCGGCCCTCGTTCAGTCCAGGCACCATAAAGAAATTTAGCTTTATACACCACATATAGTGGGAGAAGCTGACCTGATGCAGTGCCTGCAAACATGATTGAGATCGATGACTTCGATGTGTCCATGATCCGATATGGACGTTTCATTGAATGCCTGCAAACGACTTAAACTGAGCCAGGGACATCAGTCATAGCAGTTTCGTCATAGTTGAGTAGGTATGGCTTCAGGGGGTACGCCATCAAGAGTTGTGTTCAGTTCATTGAAGAATTCCTTCACTGTTGTAGAATTGATTTGAGCTCGAACACGTTTGATATTTTGACACCACCTGTTGGACAGCAAGGACTTATGTCTTTTCAAAAAGAGGCGCATCCAGTCGACCCCAGGCACGTTATCTTTAAATTCACGTATTTTAAGCCCTTTCACATTCAAATATTGCTGCACAACCCCTCTGACGTGCATAGATGTTAATGAAAAACCACGCTCACATGCGATATCGAAATTTTTGCAGGTGTAATACTCTTCTTTTATTGATAAAATACATTGGCCCCCATGTTTTTTGGGGTTCAAATTACGCACTTTGCGTGAAAATTGTAGATACAGCTATCCCATACAATCTACTTGCATCTCTTAGCTTCATGTTCTTGTTTTTTATATCAGAAATTGCCTTTCGAAGTGTTGCTTGGTCATAATCCATATACTTCCTCCCCCTCACTTTCTTTTTGTATGTCCTCATAATGCCTGAAAACATCTTTTTTAACCAATTAGTAACCTACGACTACACAAAATGCACTACATGGCTGAAAAATAATGAATCAGAATGTTGGGGTGACTTGGATCGGAGTTTCCAAGTCACCCCGATATATGGAGTAGTTTTTTGTTTACAAAATTATGAAAAAACAACCATGCACGAAGAGGGGGTGATGGCTTCGGTTTTTGATAGTATGTATCCACAGTAATCTGCCCTGAGAGCCTCGTCACCCTCGGACTGACGTTTAGTAACAAACGAACCTACGTTTGTTGTACTTCAAAAGTGCGGATATTACGATACAACATTCATAATTTAAAAAATCAAAGAAATACTTACTTTTATGAGCCCAACTTCATGCCACAAAACAGCCAAGAAACAGACAAAGAGAACCCGACTGTTTAGTCCGGGAAGAAAAAATACACGAAATAACGGAATCCTGATTCACTTTAATGACTTTAAGGCGGGATCGGAAACATATTAGCGGGAGAGCCATTTGGCTAGTACGGGAGGCGGAAATTAGACTGATATCCATTTGCCTTCGTCGTCCGCAGGACCCGAAAGGCGCTAGTGATCAATGCAGTGCTTACAAAATATAAAGTTCTCGTACAATTTACAATTAATACTTCACGATTTCACTGCACCTTCGGGAGCTCAAATCGTATTATTATTACGGGATGATCGGGAAAAACTAGATATTATCAGAGTTCCATCATTAAATATATAAAAAGCGGGATGAAAACATTGAACGACTTATGCGCTCTGTCGGAAGTTTGGGAAGACAACATGTCAACTACTTTTCAGCACTGGCGGGAGAATTCGAATTTTGGTCAGGGCTGAACACTGACCTCAAACAGCTGATAAATATTTATTCAGGACTGCCAACACACCAACAAAAAAATATCGCTCAACTGATCCAAGTCACCCCACGTTTCCAAGTCACCCCACTGGACAGCCTACAGTTTTCATTAGTCTCACGATACTAATCTACACCTATTTCAAACTAATCTGAATTTTTACTAAAGTAATGACTACTTGATGTTATGTATTTTTGAGATGTGAGCTTGCAAGCATCCAGACCACCAATCTGTTCAATTCTGACATATTACAAACTCAATCCCTACATCGTGGGGTGCGCTGCAGGCGCAAGTAGTGGTGGCCCACTATTCTAGAAAAGACCCTTCATTTATATCGTGAACCCAGTGGACATAAAGGTGCTTGATTTTCATTCATTTTAGTTTGACGTGTTACCTCACATCATTGAAAATCCTCTACCAGATTCATAGGGTGCCCACTGAAGGAGGCTCCAGGTGGGGAGAAAGTACGACTGAAATAGTAGGCGAATATTGAATTTTCTCGTGTAACGTAACTTCACCTGTGTGTTTCGATTCACATGTTGTCATGTGCACTAGTTTGACAGACAATTACGTTACTTAATTTTGTGTGAGTCGAATAACACCAATCCAATTTTTAGTTGGATTTATGTACCATTCAGCACTATATTCACTCAAATTGACGTTACCTATTGATTTCTACTCTATTACTACTCTATCAGGTTATTTTGTACAACATTGTTTTATGATGTAGGTATATGTTACGGTGAAAGCCTGGTACCCGGTGATTGTCAACGATCACCACGGCTTTATGTGAAAGCCCGAAGCATCACTGTTCATCGGGCTTTCACCGGTGAATGCTGAAAATGGCCGAGGCTAGTTGGTGAATGTTCGAAATTGAATCTGGATTGAATTAATAAAAATGTCTAGTGGAATTACAAAAAAATTACATATTTATTATGAGTGGAATAATATGGGTCACCAATTGCTCTCACAACAGTCAAAATGTCGCCCATTTGGGCTCGTCATGGTCAATATAATAGTTAGTTGCTCATTGTTCATGCAACTGTCACTACCATGGCATTTGCTATTGCAAAGAACACCACTGGACTTGCATTTACATTTGTTAGTACTGCATTTAGTTTAGAAGTGGCACCGAGTGTAGTACCCTGGCCCCCCACATTTCGATTCAAAGTCAAAACTTCGCGAAGCGTTCTTTTTCTTATCCGCGCGAATATCTTAGTTTGAAGAGTCTGGCAGATGCTGAGAAATACCATGATTATTTGATACGTGATATTTCGGTACCTACTTTTGAAGCTCGTTCAGCATGCGTGAACGACCACTATGACCTATTCGAACGTGAGTGCTGTACAGAATATTGAAAATTTGGTCGGTACTCACAAAGTGAATGATATTATCATGGAAGAAGAGAGATCTTATCAATAGAAAATATCATCTTCCATGATATTACTTTCGCAGGCTTCAGTGGCACAATCAACTTTTTTTCTTCCGTCCACAGTCGGAATCTAATCTCTTCAGACGCCTATAATCACCGCTACATTTTTTTAACACAGAATGTGTTTTAGCCATGGACTAACTAGCCGAAAATGGAACGCGGGATGGTAACGAAATGTGTGACGGATGATTTTCACGTACAACCGAGTCGTTGCTAGGGATATGGTACTTCGTCGTTTTTCATCCCACAAAATTCGTTGACCATTCGTTCGAAAGCTCTCGATTTATCCAACAATATTATGTTAACTACTGCGAAGTGCGTGTCCAACAAACTGAGTTATGCGCATGGTTATATAAATAATTGTTTACACACAGGTGATCATTCTCAATAATTGATATTGTGAACATGATTGCAACCGCTTGTTAATTTCTGATGATTTCATAGAGCTTGTGTTTCGATGATTTGATTCATAGCAGGTGATCTGAGTATTACGAAAACGGTTTGATTTGTGAAGCGGAGGTTAAATAATTTGAATAGGTAATTTCTATACTTTACACTCTAGGAAGCTGTAATTTCGTTTGTAGCCTGTTTAGGACATTTACTTGACGATGCTCAGGGTCCGGATCAGATGTGTGGCTCTTAAAGCTAATTTATATGCTTTACACTCTAGGAAGCTGTAATTTCGTATGTAGCCTCTTTAGGACATTTACTTGACGATGCTCAGGGTCCGGATCAGATGTGTGGCTCTTAAAGCTAATTTCTATGCTTTACACTCTAGGATGCTGTAATTTCGTATGTAGCCTCTTTAGGACATTTACTTGACGATGTCCAGGGTCGGGATCAGATGAGTGGCTTTTAAAGCTAATTTCTATACTTTACACTCTAGGAAGCTGTAATTTCGTATGTAGCCTCTTTAGGACATTTACTTGATAAATCGCTCTTGATTTATCACGAATTTATTTCGTATTTTTTTTCGTAGTTTCATACTATAACTATATAAATTGATGTTATAAATGAATAGTAAACAATGACGCTTGTTTGGTTGTCACTTGGTTGCGCGACAACGCAAACACATTCTGTGTTTCAATAATTTCGTCCGAAGTATGTAAATAGAGGTAACCGGGGGTCCAGGGGGCTTGCCCCCTGGCGAGGCGCGGAGCGCCGAGTTTTACTGAAATTATTTTTTCAATTGCGAATTTCGCCCACAATTTCGTTGTACTTTGATTTTGGCAGGAAAAAGGAGTTTCAAACTGTTCAAACTGCTTGCTATGAACATCCTTCGAAACACTGGGCACTGACATCATCACATCGATGAGCATTGAAGGCTACTTGACTGCGAGAGATTAGATAGTTCTAAAATCGAACTTACACCGCTTGCTACCGGAGACTTGCTTGGGATTCGGACTTTCGCCAGGGGTCATGTTGTCCTTCTCGGTGAATGTCAACAATCGCCGGTGATTCTCAGCTTTGACCTATTTCGAGCTTTCACCGTAACATATATACCGTCATCCTAAATTGCCAACTCATGACTGAATTCTGCTGTTGGATTTCCACCAACAAATATCTACATTGTATTAGTGATTAGTTGTACCTATATAATGTCAAGAGTAGGGACCTAGACAGTTTTGCCGTTTTCACCTAATTTATATTCTCTATATACACGCTCAAATTTTCATTATTACGTAAAGTCACAGAAAGTAGAGCAACTCTTATAATAGTCTCCTTTCTTCAGCAGGTGGCTGCTGGCGTGGAGGAGCTGGGAAAAGAGTCGCGATGGCGGATGGTGCTGGATCTCACGGCTGAGCTCGGAAGTGGAACAGACTCGGAACAACCGGGACCCGAGCCCAGCCCCAAGCCGAAGTCCTTGTCCAAACGAGACGTTTCAGAAGACCAGGTTAGTTCAATCCCACGGTTCTTGTGGTATGTATTAGGTTTGTTTCCACTGCTGCTTCGGAGCAGGTTCAGTTCAGAGCAAGTACAGAGCCGTGGCTGTTCAGTTCAGATGGCAGCAGAAACGCTCTAGGACATGTTCGGGACAGTAACCATGGATACACGAAGATCCATAAAAATTTAGTCACGTTAGCGGAACTTTAGCAAACAAGTACCCTTGTTTTTGTGCCATCCGACGTCTGGTCCTGCTGTTGTTCTGTGTAAGGTTATAGAAGTTTGAGGAAGGGTATATCGGGTTATCCAAAGTTTCAAAGAGCGCATACGGGGAATAAGCTCCACCTGGTCTTCCAGCGGAGCAGAAAGTTCACATTCAGATCATGTCATCTTGCACCGAATATGAACTGGGGGACTGCGGAAACGCCTTTTTCTTACTCCTTCTTCACTGCGCAAGCGCAACTTGACCTGAATCTGTTCGTTACATCAATGGAAACAACCCTATTGTCTATTTCTCCCATACACATCTACCTATATGTTTATATATAATTACATAAATAGATCAGTGGTTCCCTAAGCGTAAATCAATGGCTTATTATTAAAATGGTAAATCATCAGTAATGTAACCTGGAAGAAAACGGCATATCTCATGTGCTCGTAACATAAGATGAGGTTGGATACTGACACAGCGTATAGGATGGAATTGCGTTTACCTGTCTTAGCTGTCTTATTTTAAAATTAAAATTCAAATTGTGTTCCTTTAATCTAAGTTTTTTGGATGTGTAATACGTATATAGGTATTTAACTAATTTAAATGCGATTGAATTAATAATGCACTGTCTAGATCCCAATCAGTATAAGTAATGCCTGAAAATGTGCAAGCTATTGATACTGAAAATGTATCAAGATCTCCTGTGTCAATCATTATAAGGAAATAAGAAGAAAAAAAACTGTTGAATTTTTGAATAGTAGCGCCATTATTAAAGATATCATCATCTGTTATTGAATCAGCTGACTGATACGGTTGATCATGTTCCTACATGGTAATACCACACTAAAACGCCAAGTTCTCTTGTTCTTTTTTCTTAGATTAATTAAATACGTTTGGGCATTTATTTTCGTTGTTTTCCTTCAATTAAAACCTCAAAAGGTTATGGGCCCAGCTACGCGAGTGAAAATAATTTTAGCGTCGTAGCGATTACGCAATACGTTCGTGTCGGCAAAATGTCCAACAGCTCAACCGGGTACCCACCTATTGAAAAACTAATGGGTCGCGAAAACTACTCCGATTGGAAATTCGCGATGGAGCATCTTCTAAAGTTTGAAGATCTATGGACTATATTTAAAGAAGGAAAAAGAACTACAGGGGTTGAAAATTAGCGGACAGCAAAAAGGACACCAAAGCCCTTGCGAAAATCGTCCTTCACGTCGATAAGGTAAACTATTCCCATTTGAAATAAGCTTCAAATGCAAAGGAAGCTTGGGATAAATTAACTAGTGTTTATGAAGACACTGGTCTTTTCCGTAAAGTTGGATTAATAAGAAAATTTGTTTCAACCAAACTTGTTAATTCCAAAAGCGTGGATGAATATTGCGATACCATTATATCACTACCATTATATACACTTATAAACTCACTGAAATAGGCCTTGCTGTTCCCGATGAATAGAAAGGAAGTATGCTCTTGGCTGGATTACCGGAAAAATATGACCCTATGATCATGGCTACAGAAAATAGTGACGCAAAAATTACGGTCGATGTTATAAAAGTAAAACTATTACAAGACGCCAAGTCTCCCAGATCGCTAGCGCCCGACCAAGTATCAGGTGTATCTGATTGTGATTACGGCAAAAATGCCCATGATTCGGGAAGAAAACCACCGCGTTGTGCAATCTGTAAAAGATTTGGACATAGTACTTCTATCTGTAGATCTAATCCCAAAAATAAATCGCACTATCACAATGATAGAGGAAATGACTACAAAAATAAAAACGCTGCAAATTATTTCACAAAGGTTTATTATTTTTTCAATTGAGTATGATTGTAGTTTTAGTTGGCTTGCGTACGTCATAAGGCCCGTCCAGACTCCTCGGCGTGTCCTATTTCGAGTTGCCACAACCTATACTTCTATAATTATATACGCATGTTTATATTTCTCGATTTGAGCTCCTATCTATTCAAATAATTATTGCCTTAATAATATCATTATCTAAGTACGTATGAAAAGTCGAGAGGATATGTTATTAAATATGTGCAGGCAAAGCATTGGTATTAACACACAAATATGACCTAGAAAAAAACATATATTCATGTCTCGAAAAAGACACTTTTTCACCTATTTTTGGCTCATACCACCCATGGGTGTGGAGCGATCGAGCTGGCGAGAAGTTAGGACCAACTAGACCCCAAGTGGTCTATGTGCGAAAGAACGGATTTTTTTAGTCAATTCTAAGGCCTTTTATGGCCCGGACGGCGGACGGACATTGCAAATTTGGATTCTACACACTTTGAAACGTAAAATGACAAAGTTTGAGGGGGGGGGGGGTTATAAAAATCTTTTGCTATACGATCACATAGGCTTATTATTGAAAATAATAAGCCAAAATGGAAAGAAAAATGAATTTTTAGCATGTTTATTTTCTGGAAATTCGTTCTCTAAAGGATGGTATCTAGATTCTTGTGCGTCACAGCACATTACCAATGATAAAAGTTCCTTGAATAATTGTAAGCCGAAATGAGGCATCACTATCACAACAGCCAATGATGGTAGCCTCTATGTTACACAGGTTGGTACAGCCCAACTAAAATTGGTTGTAAATGGTAAAATTGAGGAAATTTATGTTAATGACGTCTTGTGTGCCCCTGAGGTGACCATTAACTTACTCCTGGTAGCAGAGCGTGGTTTCAACATACAAAATTTTCAAAAACGCAGGTCAGTTTTTCCCTTAGAGCGTTTGGCAAAAATGAAAAACTGATCTAAATTTTCTCTTTCTACTACCGAAAAAGTGTTTACTTGAAGATTTCATCTTATTTTAAGAATTTCATGTTTACGATGGCTTAATAGATCACAACACTCCCAGTTTTGTAGATTACTATCTGAAACGTAAAACACATGTATCATGAAAATTCCACCCGGAATGGATCAGACCGAAATTGAATAAACATTATCAGGTTTACTGGTGGGTGGTGGATGCTTACCATTGTCCCGAATACGATGAAATAATAAAAAAGCTCGTCATGTAGCATGCTTTTATGAGCGAATTTTCGTAAATAATCGTATTGTATTGTATGATAAGACATATTGTTTTAGAATAAATTGTTTTGAAATTCGAGCATTTTGAGTGCATAGAAATTGTTTGGCCTTGGCCAATCTGGATCTTTTTCGAAGAGAAAGACTCAAAATCAGAAGATTGGAAACCTAGGATAATTAAAAAAAGAAAATACAAATTTTCGGAGATGGATTGTAGAATATGTAACTTAAATGTCCTTTAATCGGGAATCGGTTTTTAAAAAACAATCGTTTAATTCCCGAATACAATTTATTAAAATATGAAAAGAAACACACACGACTACGTACAGAGAGGGAACGTACTGCACGAGAGCTTGCCCAACAGCGACTGCCCCGAGCTTCGGGAGGTCCGAAGCGAGGTGCTTCCACTAGGAGGGGAGAACTGCTGAAGGCATTAGTTTTATTATTTTTCCTCCCTATGTTAGAGGACCACATAATTCCTCCCTCCTTAAGCTGAAAATTTAGAAAATTAAAAATAAACTAAATTTTCACAAGAAAAGACTTGAATAAATAGCAAGGCCTTCATGTTCTCGTTGCGGTTAGCTTACTCTTCTGTTTACAATACGCAATTATGGTATAAGTAATAAACATGATAATAAGAAAATACAAAATTATAGTCCAAAAGCTTGGAACAAAATATTCAATTATATTTAATGGCTCTAGACGTGTTACTCTGTTTAGTTTAACATTTTTGAAACTGAGTTCTTTTAGAGTAAGCGTTGTATTTGACATTTGTGAGTCTTTAATTTCAAAATTTTAGTCGGTTAATAATTTAGGTTGGCCTAATGATTCACTTTCTGAATGAAGGGGTTGTCCTTTGTAATACATCCTACTGTTACCTTCCGAAATTAAAAATATACCTTTTAATTCCACTATTTCAGAACCATGCCTATTATTTATTTCTATTTTGTCTCCAAAGGGGAAGACTGCTAGATGCTGATTTGATTCTGGAATTGATTCAATCCAATTATCCTCAATGTTTACTGTTACGTATTCACAATGTTCTGCAGTACTGGAACTAAGTATTTCTTCTTCACATTTAACATTCTGGTTTGATATTAATTTTTTACTACAATGAATGATACTACCCCTTTGACAATTTATTATCTGACAGGGGTATTGTTGTATTATTTGACTTAGACTTGAGAAGATAATTTATCTTAGGAAATATAGAAACATACTGATTTTGCCTAAGTGTGGGTATTGGTCGTAAAAAGTACAAGTGGTATTGTAACCCATCGGACAATGGTAGATTGAGAAAATACATTATTTCATCGTCCTTGATTGCACAAGTAACTTGAATAGTGGATTCTATTTCTAGAATATTTTCGTACTTTATTTCTAAAGGTAATTTGGAACCGTAAGTATTCGACAATTTTTGGAGTTCTACAAACAGCTGATGCGTTCCAATTATACTAGGATGTAATGTTCTCAATTTGCAAAATGTTATTGAATTCTCAATATCTTGGAATATTGTCAGTATCACATTAAATACTAGTTGTTGAAGGTTGAGTATTTCCTTTATGGAATCAGCGAGAGCCTGATTAGAACTAATTTTCATGAAATTATCAATTTCTAACAGTTTGTTTTTTATTTGCTCATTATTGAAACGAATGTCTTGAATGGTCGAATTAAAATCGGACATCAGATCTGCAATGAGTGAGAATTGAGAATCCAATTGATCCTGAACAGTTATTTCATTATTCTTAATTTGAGTAAACAGCTTTTCATAACGTTTACCGTCAGAGGCGTCTAGATTGCCAGTTATAAATTTAATTATATTACCTAACCCATTTACTACTACCCTTTTTTTTCTACCTTGATTAACATTAATGTGGATAATTTTTTCCTTAATAATACTAATAGTATAATTTAATAATTTACAATATTCGTCTGTCTGTCTGACCTGGAATTGATTTACTTTGATCTTATTCAACAGATTTTCGTACTGTGAGGTTAGTTCGTAAAATTCATCTATTAAGCTGTCAATTTTATAATGGTGAACCAGAGTATGTTGGGAGTTTATAAGTCGGGCTGGTCCTAATAGAATAGGCAGTATCCCTTGATTAGTTGTTATATTTCTCACCTCGGAGCTTCCGATTGAGAAGAGGAGGGTCCTGGAACAGGCTCACGAGGTGAAGTGTCAGTGGGTAAGTCACTCGTAGTTTGTTTACGTGGTCTTTTTATATTAGACGTATGAATTTTTCCTTGTGTGTTATGGTGTCGAGGAACTATTTGAGCGGTTTTTAATTCGGGATTGGTTGATTGTAAGGTTTCCTTATGATATTTTTGTTTAGTTTTATCTTGAATTTGTCTAGTTCTTACAAATATTTCTGTGGGTAATTCTGGAACTTCCTCTCTATCCTGATTCCTTCTTTCAGCAATACGTTCCTTTTGGGCTTGAGTTCTTTCTTTGATTATGTCATAAATTAGTTTTACTTTGTCTCGATGTTTGTCTATAAAATTCGTCATTAAGTTTTTCTCTAAGTCGGCTTCTAGTAAAGGGTCGTTCTCTACATGACCATTTATTACTTCGAATGGCGTTAGTTTTGTAACAGAGTGGATACTATTATTATAAGCTATTAGTGCATAGTTAACTTTATTTTTTATGCTTTCATTTTTGAATTCGTCTCTATTTGACAGTATTCTAACGTGTTCAATTAGAGTCGAGTGAAATCTTTCTATTAATCCATTCGAATTTGGGTTTTGAGAACAAATGTAATGAACTTGAATTTTGTGGGTCTCTAGTAACTCTTTGACCAATGAGCTACCGAATTCTGCTCCATTATCGGCCACGATCATTTTTGGTATCCCATGGTGGGAAAAGAATTTTAGAAGGGCTCCGACTGTGTCAATACTATTAGATGATTTTAGAATATAGGCTTGGGCATACTTTGAAAATGAATCGATGATTGTTAAAAACTTGGATTTCTCCAGAGACAATTTGTCGATATGTAGGATTTCGAATGGTCTAGAAGGTGTAACGTTTAATTTTGGTTTAATAGGATGTCTGTCATATTTGCAGGCAAGACATATTTCGCATTTATTAATATAATTTTGGATTGTGGTTTTCATATTCGGCCAAAAATATTTCCTCTTGAGTTTCTCTAAGGTCTCAGTAATGCCTCGATGATTGGTTTTCCCTATATGTTGTTGTTGGATATATTCCCTAGCTGTTTCTGGATCTGTGACATCTTCTAGCCTAGCGGAACACTTGACGAAATTTATCTCAGAATGTTTGAAATTTCTTATCATTATTCGGCTGAATTCTTCATAGATATCATTGACAAAAAATAAGGAATATTTTCTCTTCGGAACTATGTACGTTTTCACAAAATGAATTATATCTGATTCAAGGTTATTTTTCCTAAGCGTTACTGTTATTCTAGTGATTCTTTCAAAAATATTTTCAATCCTAGGGTTTCTGGTTTCTTCTCTGTCGGCTACTACAATGATGATTTGGTTAATTCCATAATTAACAGGTTTTTCGGTTATAGGAATATTCAGTATTGTGTTTCCCTCGTAATTAGAATGAACAGTGGGAGCTAAAGACGAAGAATCACTGGCGTTCTCGTCCACATTGACGACCATTGATTCCGATGAATTATTTACGGCCTCATTTAGTTCTCCCAGTACTTCATTCATGAGTGGAGTTGGAGGACTATCCCCGGTGAGAGCATCTTGAACAATTTGCTCAACATCAGGTGAATTTTCGTTGATGTTAATTTCCACTCGGGAAAGGGCATCGGCATTTTGATTAGTGGATCCTTTTTTGTAGTGGATCTCATAATCATATTGCTCTAATTTAAGCCTCCATCTGAACAATTTAGAATTGGGTTCCTTCAGTGAAAATAACCACTGAAGAGGCTTATGGTCAGTAAAAATTTTGAATTTTCGGCCAAAAAGGTATGGTCTGAAGTATTGTGTAGCCCAGACGCATGCAAGGCATTCCTTCTCGATGGTAGAGAGGTTGCGTTCATGGTCATTCAGAGTCCGGCTAGCGTACGCTATCGGTAAGTCAGCACCGTTAGTGCACTGGCTTAAAACCGCGCCTAACGCAATGTTCGAAGCATCAGTTGTAAGGTTAAAGGGCTTCGAGAAGTCGGGATATTGTAAAATCGGATCATTTATGAGCAGAGTTTTACATTTTTCAAAACACTCTTTATACTCGGGGTTTTGAGGATCGATCGTCGCTCCCTTCTTCAAACATTGGGTTAATGGTTTGGTTATTTGGGCAAAGTTTTAAATAAATTTTCTATAATAACCCAGTAGTCCGAGAAAACCCTTAATTTGTTTTGGAGTTGTGGGAATCGGATATTTGGATATAGCTTCGGTTTTGAGGGGGTTTGGCTTAACTCCTTCAGGGGTGATAAGATGTCCTAAATAGACACATTCTCTTTTGAGGAACTCCGTTTTATCCAATTGTATTTTCAAATTAGCTTCACGGAGTCTGTCAAAAACTTTTCTGAGACTATTTATATGTTCTTCGAGACTTGTACTATAGATGATAACATCGTCAATAAAAACAGTGCAAATTTCATTCTGCAAACCGCGTAATACATTGTCGAGCAACCGTTGGAAACTAGGAGGTCCGTTTTTTAAACCCATCGGCATTCTACTAAATTCCCAATGACCATTTTCCGAAGAGAAAGCAGTTTTGGCAATACTATCCGGATGCATTGGAATTTGATGAAAACCGCTTTTGAGGTCAAGGCAAGTGAAATACATACACCTACCAAGTTTGTCGAGCAAATCATTTATGACTGGAAGTGGGTATTTATCGTCTATTGTCTTGTTGTTAAGTCCGCGGTAATCAATAACCAGTCGATACTTTTGTTTGCCGGATGCATCTAATTTTTTGGGTACGATCCAGAGTGGACTATTCCAAGGTGAAGAGCTGGGTTGAATAATTCCCTGTTTGAGCATATCTTGTATTTGGTTATCAATTTCCTTTTTATATACCTCGGGATATCGGTAATTGCGGGTATACACGGGGATCTCGTCAATGGTACGGATTACATGTTGGACTTTATTAGTACACGTTAAGGTGTTTCCTTCACAATGAAACAAATCTTTGTACTGATATACTAAGTTCAAAATTTGTCTCTTTTCTTCTTCGTTCATATGGTCCGTTCGAATATTAGTGGGGTCAAATACATAGTTTTGCGTATCATAATAATTCACATTTGGACTTTTCACTTTGTCTAAAATGGGGATTTCTTCAACTTGGATGGGTTCAAACAGTTTGAAATTACATTCAGAATCACTATTATTTAAAATTCCTACGTAACATTCCTTATCTTGAATTTTGACCAGGCATTCAGGAATTTCTAGTGAATTTTGTTTCAGATATGGAATTACTCCTTCCTTTTTTGTTTAATCACAACGTACGGGAATTTTAATCTGCGAAATTGCCCTAGGTGGTATTTTTTGTTCATAGATCGGTTTTTTATTTATTTCTTGATCAACGTAGTGATATTTAAAAGGGATTTTGAAATTTTTTATTATCAGTAACTAGTTCTCATAATCAATATGAGCGCCAAGTAACTCAAGGTTATCTGTACCTAATAGCAATCCGAATCGGCTATGGAATTTGTGAATTCTAAAAAGGAGATTTAGGTTTTTAATTTTGAACATTTCGCCACATGGGATCCTTGCACTATTGCTCCCATATGACAATCCGTGGATTGACCTAACTTGAAATTTCTCTGTTATGATTTTGTCGGGGAAAATTTTTTTAATGACCTCTGGATGCACAAAACTTGAAGTGCTTCCGGAGTCCAACAGGATTCTAATTTTATGCTTCGGAAATACTATGTATGGCAGTTTTTGTACAGCTTTTGGTTTCAAATGTATTAGGGAGAATGTAGCGATTCGGACTCCTCCTCTAAAAAAGAGTCCTCATCGGCCGGATTTTCCGCGTTGTATTCGGGGTCAGAACTTCCCATACCTTCTTCCTCGGGAATTTCCACATTGTTTAAATCTAAATTCGGTCGAGTTGTTTGCCAAGACATTGGAGTCGACTTTGCAAAATTGGACGTTCCTTGACTTGGAACTTGAGTCTGTGGGGGCCTTGTGATTTGTGAAGTGTTATTTTTATTGGGGGTAAAGGGCTTGGATGGCACTTGATTTTGGGTTTTATTTGGGAATGTTTTGGGCTTAAATCCTTGGCCATAATATGACGGTTTGGTTGCCGGAGTCGTATTTTTATTTTCCGGTTTTATCGCCGGTTTGTGTTGGGGGTTCCGATCGAGTCTACCCTTTTGATACTGCATGATTTGATAATCGTTCGTTAGTATCGAAAGGGCTTCGCCCATCGTTTTCGGTTTCCTACTCCGAAGTTGACTTCCGAGCGGTTCCCGTAGGTGCAAGAGTAACGTCCGTAGACTAATATCTTGGTAGTGCTCGATCAATATCTCTTGTTTCGTTTCAGTTTCATGGTTTTTAATCCAAGCAATAGCCAAATTTAGTTTTGCTTTAATTTTATTATGAAACTGAAAAGGATCTTCGCTCTCCCTATGTCTCAGTCCAGTTAGTTCGTGACATAAAGTAAATATGTCCCATTTGTCGGAGTACGTCTCTAGCAATGCAGTTTTAATACTAGGAAAGTCCGTAAGTGCGTAATTATCTAGCATATCCGAGGCTGGTCCCTGTATTTTGGACATAATGGTCTTAAGGCCTTCCTCATTTTGATAATTTGTGGGATCTTCATCATCTATGAACCTATTAACTATAGATTCACACGTATCCAAAAATTTCCGGAGCTTTCCTGGGTTTCCCTCAAAGGTCGGGATCATGTCCGCATGTTTCTTTTTAAATTCGGGGACTTGGTCCCTAGTATTTTGATTGACATTTAAGTTTCTGAGGGACTCCTGAATTCTTTGAGAAATAAAATAATCTACAAAGTTGGGATCATTAAAAGGGTTGCTCGGGATCGGGTTTGCCGCCCCAGGTTGTGACTGTCCCTCAGACATATCAGAATCTTCCTCTATTACAGGTACTCTTTCGAAAGGTGAGCGAACCTTCCTTAAGAAATATTTTCTGTAGTTTTTTGGAATTTTGACAGGAAAGTATGTACTGTTCAGTGTCTACTCCAAGTGTTCGTTTGTGTCAATGTGTAAATGTACAAAAACACAAGTTTATAATATTCAATTATAAAAATGAAATCAAGTATCTTAAATTAAGACAATAAAATTGATTAATTATGAAATTAACGTCAGATGACGGGTGGCTTGAAACGCAATTTCAATAATTAAATACAAATAAAATAAAGTGTCTTTAAATTAAGACAATAAAAATTGGTTAATTATTAAATTAACGTCAGATGACGGGTGGCTTGAAACGCAATTTCAATAATTAAATACAAATAAAATAAAGTGTCTTTGAATTAAGACAATAAAAATTGGTTAGTTTTTTTTTTTTTTTTTCTGCTATACCGCGCCAGATGACGGGTGGCTTGAAACGCGGTTGCAATAAAACTTTATCGTTCCTTCCCACCAGGTAACGGGTGGTATGAAATGGGGAGGTTTAACGATTATTAGAATAAAATTGAATTGTTCCTTCCCACCAGGTAACGGGTGGTATGAAATGGGGAGGTTTAACAATTATAAAAAATCAAATGAAGTTGAATTAGAAGTTTGAATCTTCCTTCAAAATTTGCCGGTGATCTCGCTACTCCTGGAGAATTAAAAGGTGAAGCTGGGTTGGTACTTACTACACGACGAGAGTAAACATCTGAGTTTTCTTATCTCGGTTTTAGGTGAAGGTCGACAGAGTAGGTACCTCGGTGTCGGGTTGCGGCCAGCGGCTTCTGAGAAGAGATAGCGAGGATAGCACGGCGTTCTTCCGTCTTCACAGGCGGAAATCCACTTCTATTATTTTACGAGCCAAGTGTCTTTGCTCGGGCGTCCTGGTTTTTGGCGAATTCGCGTAGTTTCCTCTTGTGGAGCGTGTGATGTTCTCTCGAAGTCACAGAGTGAGTAGAGATGATAGATTTTCTTCTTGGTGAACAGCAGGTTCCCTTTGGGTCAGAATGCAATCGATTTTGATTGATCGATTTGCCCAAAGTTAATTGATTTGTCCACGAGACTGCGCCACTTAAATGTCCTTTAATCGGGAATCGGTTTTTAAAAAACAATCGTTTAGATCCCGAATACAATTTATTAAAATATGAAAAGAAACACACACAACTACGTACAGAGAGGGAACGTACCGCACGAGAGCTTGCCCAACAGCGACTGTCCCGAGCTTCGGGAGATCCGAAGCGAGGTGCTTCCACTAGGAGGGGAGAACTGCTGAAGGCATTAGTTTTATTATTTTTCCTCCCTATGTTAGAGGATCACATAATTTGTATACTTCTAGGTATGGTACAAACCAATGCAAAAGAATTCCCTAAATAACAGAATCTAGGAGAGCTCCCCGCGTAAACTAAGTGTTTCAAAAATAATTATTTGAATATATTAAACTGAAATTGTCCCTTTCAGAAAAATAAAGAAAAATAATGGCGAAGATCTGACCGTGATAGTGATGATGGTGGCTGACGATCCTAGGGAAGACTTCAATGGATTTCCTGGGGAATTGATCCAACCTCCGATTGCGCCTTTCACCAGATTGCAAGACAAAATCCTGGTGAAATTTTAATGTCGCAGGTCTACAGTTCGGGATACTGATGACCCGTGGTAATGCGGTCACGAATAGTGGCGGTTTTGGTAGAGGTTACTGATGACCTCTCCAAATTTCGAGAAAACACGTGTTATTTTATCGTGAATTTGAACAATAGTTGTTTGGCCAAGCGCTCGATGTGAACTGCCTTTGTGAGATTCGCAAGAGAAAGAGGTGGATCAAAACTAGGAGGAGGAGAAGGGACATCTTCTGTTGCATCCTGCTGCTGGACTTTATCGTTGTAACTCGTAACCGACTATTATCAAGCTCGAACCACAAAAAAACTAGATATATTTATTGAACCCCCAGCGTGTCGAAGTATGGTTGAAAGTGATTGAGGTGGCCCAAACAGAAATAGTTAACTACTTATTTTATGGCAGCAAAACTCGTTTAAAATAATATTCTGCAATTCAAAGAAGATTCGGAAATTTCAGCTCTTTTTGGGAGTTTTTATAGATTTTTCAGCAAATATTATTGAAACTTGAGTTAAAGTTTCTGCAAAATTTTGAGCGTAAATGTTCTAGTTCGTTGTTGATCACCTTTTTTTTTTTTTTTGGCTAAAATTCTGCTAAAAAATATAAATTTGACAATTTTTAGCTGATTTTAGTCATTTTAGTGATTTTTTTAAGTATACTTTTGAAATGTGGCGAATTTAATGTGCCCAAAAAGTGTTGGCCAACGAACTCATCCATTCACTTAGAATGCTTGATTTTTTGGCGCAAGAACGGAATTATTATCTCAATCCTAAGGAGAGTTATCGTCTGGAATGACACATACAAATGTACCGAGTGTCCCAACTTAAGTTCCCGTTACTTCAGGGGTCGATTCCACAGGTCCAGGGCTACAAAAAGTGTCGATTAGAAATTTTTTTTTTAGAGGCTTCGTTTTCAAGTTACTCACGATTTAAGATTTTTTTCGTGTTTTCGACCCTACGTCACTAAAATGGGCATATCTCCCGTAATTTACTATGTAAACTTAAAAATAGATATATCGTTGGAAAGAACTTTGAATTTCCCATCTCCCCGAGGTATTTGAATTCTTGATTTCTTTATTTGATTTGATTCTTGGTTAATTTCGGGAGCACTGTTGTAAGTTTTTTAAATTTTCTCAGTACTTCCTGCTTGGGATTAAAATGTTGTAATTTCCACTTTCAGGGCTCCGAGGGCTTAGCAGAGTCGCAAATAGACGTCGACGACGGGCTTCCCCTCCAGATCCCTCGGAAATCCGTGACGACGCTCGACTTTCAAAAAACCCCTCGTGGTTCCCTCAAGAGACAAAGTTCTTGACACAAGCTGTCCCTTTGAATTTTTCTTCCATTTTGTACGTTTTTTCCGTCTTCTATCTTACGTTTCTACTACTCCAGTAGATGTGTTTAGTCCGTAAGAGCCGTGCTCTTAATTTTTAGTCGCCAATACAAACCTATTAAGTCTAATAGGAGCTATGTAACTTACCGCCGATTTTAATTTAAGAATTTGTATGCGTTAAAAACTCGATTATGTTAAATGTTTACCGTTAGTACGATCAGGGATTATCCAATTGGATGTTTTTAGTCATTTTTATTTGTCTTTCCATAGTTTATAGGTCAACTACTTATTCATATATCATCACTTCAACAATTATTCTCCCTCAGGTTACGTATTTTATCACATTTAATTACGGAATTTTAACAGAAGCTCTAGTTTGTGCTGTGAATCATGTTCGTCGAGGGTCTGTTTAGGATTACAAGTGCGTATTGCTAATATCAAACAATCCCTAAATTAATAATAGCCTTTTATTGAAAAAATGAATTTAAAAAAGCTCCAGTCATGCAGCATGATCACATGAGCGAATTTTCGTAAGTTATAGTATTACATACATTATGACATTGTTTTGAACTCTAAGCTCGTTAAGTGCAAAAAAATCGTGACCTTCCATTCTATGATGGCAAAACTCGTTCTAATCAATATTCTGTGATTCCAAATTCTTCTGTTTGATTGTTAGCTTTTTTTTGCAGTTTAAATCGATTTTCTAGCAAATATTGTTAAAGTTTAAATACATTTTTCAACATATTTTACGCTATGCGTAAGCAATTTTTAGCGATTTTTTTAGCGCATTTTTTAAAAGTTGTCCAATTTAATGTACTCAAAAAGTGCTGGCCAACAAACTCATCCTTTCATTGGGGAAGCTTGATTTTTTGGCGCAAGAAAGGAGTTGTTAACTCAGTCTTAAGGAGAGTTATCGTATGTAGACACACACATACACACACACAGATATTATATATATATATACTTTATTTATTAAAACTCTATTAAATCGGAGTGCATTTCGATCCATGGGTGTTTCACAACTTCCGCAAGAGGCAAGCGATTGTGTGGTATGATCACCAACATCTTTCTAATCAAATCGCAAGCGGCATCTGACACGTGATTTGGAAAGGCGTAAACTACGTGGGTGAAACGAAGAAACGAAACAATTATATACATATATATATATATAATATATATAAACGATAACATATATATATACATATATATATATATATATATATATATATATATATATATATTGTTTCGTATCTTCACATCTTAATTATATATATATATGTATATAATTGTTTCGTTTCTTCGTTTCACCCACGTAGTTTACGGCTTTCTAAATCACGTGTGAGATGCAGCTTGCGATTTGATTAGAAAGAATAAAATATGCAAGATTTTAGAGCAAGCACTTATCATTATTTAAAAAATAATCTTTCATAATAATCTTCAAATAATCTTTCATTAATTTTAAAACTAAAATTAAACCCCCCCACCTTCAAAAACATGTTAAAAGGTACAGCAGCAACAAATTTACAACTAAGACAAGAGGATGGGTCCCCCTAAAGGCCGTATCACACTAGCATTTTTTCCGAATTTTTTTGGCATTTTTAATGCCTAAACCTGAAGAAGATGAAGTGATTTTTTCCAAGGTCAGCTGTGAATGTTGAGGACGAATAAGTGCAAAAACAGCGCATTCTGGCGGGATGCATTTTTATTAAATCCGTCAGGTTAGGGCTCCTAGAGGTTTTTTATTGAATTGTTACCTCCCCAAGGGTTATGTTTAGCATTTTTCTTGCGTGGAGGTAAAAATTAGAACATGTTCTAATTTTCCCAAGTGAGTTAAAAAATGCCTTGCCAGGATGTGCAATGGTCGAAAAAGCTAACTTTGGAAAAAAGCAACCTTGATAACAATAAAAAGACTTATATAGAGCTCTGACGAGGCCAATTAAGGCGAAAGCGCTAAGCTAATAAAATAACACGAGATGCTGATCTCTCTTTCTCACCCTCAACTACTCTAGGATGTATTTCTCAAAGCCCACTACCACACATAAAGAACATTTCCGGAAATGTTCATTTTAAAATTTTTCGAACCGTTGCAATAGCTTCATTTTCTACGAAAATTCGCTAATGAAGAATGAAGGAAAATACGGTTAGGCTTGTACTCACCTATCCGCCTGAAACATTCTATCTACATCATCATTATTATTATTTGTCGATGAAATAGTATTATGCTACACATATACATGAATGGTTTTATACATAATTTGAATGTTGTGACAGTTCCCGTGAGATCCAAGAGAATGCGCTGTGCGTCCGTCGCTTCGGCGCCAGGCGTCCATTCTCACGTTGTTGAATTGCTGTGGTTGGCGATAGATGAGGATCCGAGAACCGGAAAATCATCTTCTCCGAACATAGCATATATGCTATTAGTACGACTTGTATCTCTTATGGCACTGTCACACCCCGATTATGTACGGCTGACGCCTAGTAACAATCCACTATTTTTGGGGCGTTTGTTACAATGTTAGGTAATGTTTATTGGAATACTGCATGGCATCTAGTTGTTGGTTCCTCTCATTTTCCCTTTTGGAAGAGTACAAATTTAATGATAAAACGCTAAAATGTAATTTCATCGTTTTTTTACCCATCTAAACTAGCTAGTATTACGCATTTGCCTCACCTTCTTCCGTTCTTTCATCATATTTTTCATAAGTTATGAGAACAAAATGGTCATATATATTCGGTCTAAGTAACCACAAAAAGTTCTGACTTTTCTATTTCGTTATCCTCAATAATTCCAAGCGTAGTTTATTCAATATACCTAGGGTTTCCTTCGATGAGATAATATATTTTAAAGTTGCAAACTCTCGTAGTCTGTTATTTACTGTCTTGAAAGGCCTCAAATTTTGAAATGCAGATAATAAACCTTTTTAGATGTAGGATCGTTCATATCTCATTTTGCTTTTAAACCATGTACGATAAGGCATGTTTTCTGAAACGACGAGTAGGTGCAGTCAGTTCACACTTGACGTATAAATATATATAATATTTAAATTGTAAGTGTATTATAAGACCTACATTGATTTTCAACATCTTAGTTTCTCTCTTCATTTATGAATTTTAGAGTTTATTTTGTTTATTGAAAATTTTGGTGGTAAAATGAGTGTAAAAGGACTTATTAATTGGAGTTGAGACGAAATTGTGAAAGATGAATCTGATGTGTTACATACCAACCAACGATTTTTTACTTGCACCCCGTAGATTAGCATAAGAAGCAAACCGTGTAGCAGTTAAACTAACAGTACGATTTCTTGATTACAAATTTACAATTTTAATAATTCCATATAGAGTGGACAGCATAACGAAACAGAACATTATTATTTATTACTATTATATAAATAATTTTCGTGTAGGTTTAATTTTGAAATGTCAGTGTACTAAGCAAGGAGTCATATATCTGCCTGCTGCTGTGCAAGCAGACTGGGATTAAACCGTTGGTGAAAATGGTGTTAATAGATTAGAGGTGATATTTATTACCAATCAAAATGAAATATCAGAGGTACTAAGGTATTTAAGTTTTAGGCTAATGAAATTGTGTCCGTGTTAAGGTATTGCCACAAAGTGCCATCCAAACACAACCCATCTCTTCCTTAAAATAATTCATTGTTGTTTGCCTCATTATCAGTGTGGTTATTACAGTGTGCAACACGTCACAAGCGTTATTGCTATTTATTTCGTATTATTTAATGGTACCCTATAAGATCTCACAGATTTTACTGGTACCTAATATATTTGGAAGCTTGTGGGAATTAAGTCAGTCGATCCTGATAAATAGTAAATGCGAGCGCCATGAGCGTGATAATTGAAGTTATCTTAACGTCGCATAAAACATGCAAATGTTCCCTAAAACAAGATCAACAAACGACTTGTTGATAAATGTATTATATTTTTCGACTTGTCGTTTAAATTTATATTATAATAATATTATCTATATATATAAAAATCAATTGCTGTTCGTTAGTCTCGCTAAAACTCGAGAACGGCTGGACCGATTTGGCTAATTTTGGTCTTAAATTGTTTGTGGAAGTCCAGGGAAGATTTGAAAGGTTTAAAATTCCAAATCTGTCCTATAATGTGTTTTAGGGGAGGAGGGGGGAATGGGGTATCTTTGTTATCACTGAACAAACTGGGGATTTAATTGTCGAGTATGTTTGGATTACTCCAATTTAGGTCAAAGACTACTTTTTTCAAATCTGACCCACAATGACGGGGGAGGGGTGGGGGAGTTAGAGCGTTTCGAACGTCACTGAACGAACTGTGGATCTGAGTTGTCGAATATGTTTGGAGTATTCTAACTTAAATCACAGGCTACTTGAAAATTGTCACATCTAACCCATAGAAGGGGGGGAGAGAAATGGGGTATCTTTGTCATCACTAAACGAACTGGGGATTTGATTGTCGAATATGTTTGGATTGCTCTAATTCAAGGCAAAGACTTCTTTTTTTCAAATTTTTGAAATCTGATCCAGTGGCGAGGGGAGGGGGGAGGATGTTGAAGCGTTTTGAACGTCACTGAACCAACTGGGGATCTGAGTGGGCGAATCTATATGAATTACTTTAACTTGGGTCACAGGCTATTTGATACTGTTCAAGTCAACCTGTGCAACGAGTTTTTTTGGATTACTCCAATTCAAGTCAAAAACTACTTTTTTCAAATTTTTCAAATCTGACCCACAATGGAGGGGGAGGGGGAGGAGGAGTTAAAGCGTTTCGAACGTCACTGAACGAACTGGGGATCTGAGTTGTCAAATATGTTTGGAGTATTCTAACTTAAATCACAGGCTACTTGAAATTTTTCAAATCTAACCATAGAAGGGGGTGTGTTAGGGGATGGAGGGGGGAGAGAAATAGGGTATCTTTGTCATCACTGAATGAACTGGGGATTCGATTGTCGGATATGTTTGGATTACTCTAATCCAAGTCAAAGACTACTTTTTTCACATTTTTGAACCCTGACCCAGTGGGGAGGGGAGGGGGAAGGGGGAGTATGTTAAAGCGTTTTGAACGTCACTGAACCAACTGGGGATCTGAGTGGCCGAATCTATCAGAATTACTTCAACTTGGGTCACAGGCTATTTGATAATGTTCAAGTCAACCTGTGCAACGCACGGGTGAACCAGCTAGTTATTGATATTATTCAAGTTACCTCAGATTCTAGAGAGAAATGTGGGAATAATTCAATTCTAAAGCAATGACTATAAGATGCCAATAAACCAGGATACGATCCTTGGGATACGTAGAAGGTAACCGTTTTGTCACAATAACATTGTAATACGTACCTACTCTGGAGAGACAGAAAATATAATTATATCCAAAATTATATAGTCGATAATTTATTTTCAACTTTGTTGAATGCGAGTTTTTGTTTTGTTTTAGGGAAGATATCAGGTGTCGGCTGGCTTACATTCGTAGGGCTTAATCATAAAATCTTAATGGCTGTGAATACATTTATAAGATTTATCTTGCTATTGAAGCGAATCGATTATGACGACGACTATAATCAGGTTGCCGTATTTAAGAAACCACAATTGCTGTAGGCACGCATTACGCTGAAAGAATCTTAACTGTGAGACAAGTGAAGAATTCTTTTTTAAATTTGGATCATTAGATTGAATCAGAATTCGGCTTGTTAATTCTAAAACCCCTACAAGAAGGATATTTTCCCTTCAGCAAAGACAAAGGTTTCCTAGATATAGCAACACATTTGTCAATGATTCATTTTATAATAATGTGGATTAATAATTTCTTATTTTTAAAACCAAAATATTAAATAAAAAAATAACTTCTTTTAATCTAATAACCGTGCGTTTCAATGTTGATAGCTGCAAATTATTTCTTCAAATGTTTGGTTGCTTTTAATATCGAATTCTTCAATTCCACAACTAATATTGTAATTGTGATGGTAAGGCCGGTTAGTTTCCATGACGGCTTACATAGGGGCAATGTAGATAATTCAGAATTGGTTTAGGCGACTGTAATGAGCATAATTTGTCTGATATCTTCGTAGAACTTATTAAAATTTTTATTCCTTCGTAATAACTTCTAGGACATTCTACTTCAACTATGATGATACTTCTTACACAAAACCACTTGAAATTCGCATTATTTACAACCACAAGCAATATTAAAATGTATACACCATATTCGTTTACACTACACATAACTATTCAGAGGATAGACATGCTTTTTGTAAGAATATAATTTTACCAATGTATATTGTACATCATTTGTCACTCTTAATTTCTTCGTTATTCACAAAATGTTATGACTACCTTACCATTATTGACTTATACATATCTATTTCGGTAATGACTTACCTACTGAGTTATGACGTAAAGAAGAATTGAACATCTGTCTCATTATAATTATTGCTACCAAGAAAAACTCTGTTATTACTTTACGCTCTGAAACGTTAGAAGACTATTTTTAAATATAAACGAAAACCAGAAAAAATTATATAATAAGGTATATATTTTAAATTGATACTAAACCAGGTTATTTTCCTAAATCCGTTATTTCGTGAAGACACTGTTGTCCATTACAATAATGTTTACATTTGGGGATATTTAATTCGCTTTGCATGCATTCAACTGTGATATATAGTTAAAAATTGTATAGTTTATTGAGACAAGTAAATATGACTATATCCTGTAAATAAGATGTAAATATGTCAAGTTGTTAACATTTGTTTTAGTTCCTTTGTTAAGCAGCAATAAATCTTTAATTATTTGATAACATGGATTCTTTTATACGCAATACCTGCCTTGAGTATTTTGAACTTCCACCTTTCACACAGAAAAATGGGGCCTCTGTGGAACAATTTTGCTTCTAGTTTTTTTTTTTTTTTTTTTTTTAGAATTTAAGCCGCGTCTTGTAGACGATATTAAAATGCGCCTACACAATTTGTAAGCGCTAATTAATATGCCTACTCAAGTACTGAGAAGGTGTTTTATGTGATTGGTTATTAGTCTCCAATACTTAAAACTCCCTTCCAGCTAAACCCCTAACTTAAGAAAACTTCCAAATTTAGAGGTTTAATCCCCGATTCCCATTAACTCAGCCCCTGACCTCTATGAAGGAATATCAGGTATCTTGCAAAAAAATTAAGGCAGATGTTTGACCTTTACGAGACGTATTTATTCAAAATCAATTATGTTAATAAAATCCTATCCCTAGTACCAGGACCTCACATGGATTTATATTAAACTAACCTTAGATTTTCTTGAAAATGTTGAGCTGTTGAAGGATTGGAAAGTCGGGAGTCCTCCGCCACTGATTTTGGTGATTCTTGAAGATTGGCTAGGTCTTCCTCCAATCGTAGGTGATGGTACTTACAGTAAGGGGACTTGGCACACTGAAAGGATTCTGACCCGGGTCTGCTAAAGTTCACACGTTTACAAAGTCTGTACACATTACAGCTCATATGACCACAATCACAAGAAGGCAGGCTGCTTTTGGGGCAGGTGTTGTCTCTTGGGCGGTACTGGGTAAAATGATCTTCCTTAGAAGTTCCAAAATCGTCCCGGGGACTTCCCAGGCTTTGAAGGCTGACGAACCTGACGAATTTCCTTTTGATTGTGAGCCAAATTTGGGCTCACACGTCACAACCGGAAGGGTCATTAGCAACAATCAAAAAGAGGTGTCAAAAGGACACTGCAACGGGGACGATTCTAAGGGGAGCCATGCTGACCGTCCGTCACTAAACGGATTGCCAACGGACTCCACTGGCAGATCGGAGGGGGAAAAATAATTATAATAATAACCCGCAAAACGAGGCATCGCCACACTCTGCCTCAAGGGATACAGCGATAACCGCTTTATAACCCCTACAGCGGATAAAAATACCCCGTAATAAAAACTAAACTACGACTAGATGATCCTTACAAATACATAAATATTATCGATAAATATATAATAATAAATACTATACATTTTGTTATTTTCAATGATGATCCTTTGTAATCGACCAAGAAAAAAGTTCCACCCAACTTCAATATTGGTTGTTTCAAGATCCGCAAAATCCCAAAATCGGGGGGGGGGGGGGGGGGGGGGGGGTCCGTCCGCCTTCCGTCACCATAGTTCAAAGCTTTTCTCTGGAACTACTGGACCAACGTTTATGAAACTCGGGTCAAAAATCACAAATGAGATCTCTGTAGTTGTTTCTAGAACCTTCGCATCAATTTTGATCAATCCTAAAGGGTAGAAATTAAAAGGTGAAATATTAAAATATTGAGATCTCGAAAACTCTCAAAATAAGAGTACCTATTTTTTAGGTGTGACTCATGATTATATGAAGAGTACAGCGGAAGAACGGGCTATAATATTTTTTCCAAGTTTTGAGAAAAACGAATTTGAATGAAGAAAAACTCAATAAAGTGTAGGTTTCGCTAAAAATCTGAAATTTTGAAATTATAATGTTAACGTGCAAGTTAAAGTAATAAAAATGCTGAAATACTTCACAAAATTAATTTAATTGAAATATAACGAAAAAAGTGCCGAATATCTCAAACAGTGAAAGAACGGGATTCCCTTGACAACGATTGATTTCCTCGCTTGTGGGATAATTTCTCAAAATACCTCCGGGCTTTCTCTGTATAGAAATTAATCAAATTTAAATTAATAAAATTCCTGAATTTTCTCAAAGAGATCGACATTTTTTTTTTTGTAGATTCTTGATGGGAAGTGAAATTCTGATGGAACAGGTCTGCAGAAATTTGGGCAGCAGCTGCGAGTCTTTTCTTCTTTTTTTGTAGATTTGGCATCGCAAACTTGCTAGTAAATTCTCCATTATTGCTCGGACGATAGTAAATTAGCCGAGGGTAATCAACATGAAATTTCACTTCTCTTGGCCGCCTTGTCTTTATTGGAGCTTTAGGAATATATCTTGTGTCAAGAAAATCAACCCAATCGAAATATCTGATTTTGATCAGGGAAAAACTCAATGTATTACACAGGACCGATTGATGAATATTGAATATTGAAAATATAATTGAAGAGAGACAGCAACAGATCTGAAGAGTGGAAGGATGTGAAACACAGCTAACCTGCTGTGATTCACAGGCTGGATAATGAACTAACAGGATGGGGGAAGCGGCAGCTCTACGTTAGCCCGTTCTTTCCCTGGACCGCTCCCATAAACCTGTTCTTTCGTTGAATACGAAATACCCGCTGTTTTGAAGCATTTAGACCCGCATTTTTCCTGTTTTGACGATACCACCGTTCGGCTACTCAAAATACCTAAGAACTATTCTCAAATTACTTTTTATAAAAAATCGAGGGTAGCCCGTCTTGCGTTCTTTCCGTTCTTTTCCGTTACCTACCTACTCTTCATATAATATCCCAGAAAATCAAAAATGAAATCACCTATCGCTATACGTTCTACCATTTGCTATTCCTAAGGACTTGAACAATGATACGAAAACGCTGCAAATTATTACACAATGGTTCATTATTTCTGTGTTCAGATAGCCCTTCTACGCAGAACATTGGTCTATAATTATTAAACCCCGTATGTAATATATGATCAGAACATGGCTCATCGTGCCTCTGAGAAGGGTTCACACTTTTACAGTTTCAAGACCCCGCAATTTTACGCTTCACAGTAAAGATGTTTAAAAAACGGGAAAATGATGCTTGAAGTAATTTACGTTAGCGCGTGCGCAGAATGAAGTAGGTAATGATTTGAGAAAAATCAAATTTTTAGGGTACCTACAATCTGCAGCCTAACCCTCAAATGCACAGGAAAATGTAATCAAAATCTGATGAAAACAGGACCTTGTTCTGGGAGTATAGGTTCTTTCGCGCATGTGCAGGAGCGAATAATGATGCAATCTTGTTGAAATTAACATGGAATAATTAAACCATTGTCCTCCAACTATGCACCAAATTTGAGCGGGATTGGAGGACTAGGGCGTAAAAAAATGATGCTTGAAGAAATTTACGTTTGCGCATGCGCAAAATGAAGTAATGATTTGAGAAGAATGGAATTAATAGTGGACCATTATCAGCCTATCCCGCACATTACCAGAAAATGTCATCAAAATCAGGCGAAAACTGTTGAAATTAGGCTCGTTTAAAAAGGAATACTTCGCACATGCGCAATAGATACTAATGATAGGATTGTGTTGAAATTGCTCAGAAATGCTCAAATTAAACTCTTCCACCTAGCCTCCGAATTTGAGCGAGATCGGGCAACGGGGGCGTGAGAAAAAGATTTGCGGAATTCGCGATTGCGCATGTGCCGAGTGAAGTATTGATTTCGGAACAACGAAACTCATAGTGGACCATCTTCACCCTAACTCGCACATACCACGAGAATTTCATAAGAACCGGTTGAATATTGTGGATATAAAGCTTGTTACAAGGATTTGCGGACACACACAGAGATAGAGAGAGAAAGACGCGGAACGAAAGTTGTTCAGAATGGTCTAAAACGTGAAATGCGAGTGGAAATTTTACCACTGTAAATAAACAACAGCCGTTTGATTTTAGTGGAGACTCTCTCGAAAGTGAAAACATTAGGTAGACAAGAAATAGGTAGACTTGGGAGCAATTTAAGAGATGAAGTTTAGAATTTAGGTAGAAGTATTTTTTGACATGGATATGTCTTTTGGCTGGGGGTCAAGGAATTTTTCGCGACACTTTTTTTTCTCCACACAAAATGCAATGCTCCGGCACTTTAGATTATTATTAACTCGAAAAGTGAAGGCTAGGTAGAAATCAATGAGGTACCTACTACCGCAATGTACTTCTACAAAAAATGCATCTCAATCAAAACTCTGGAGCTCATGGATTTCAGATTGAAGAACGGATGAACACTCTTCTTTCTCGTAGATACAAACACGTCCAGCGAGTACAGTATTACGTTTGAATTGAGAAATTGGTTTATATCCAGGCAAATCAACTCATTTTCAACCCACATCTCTGTTAGAGCCATTATCTTAACTTTTGGTATGACAAAATCAAAAATTAAATCTTCCGAATGAGCCCTTAAACTCTGAATATTGAACGTGCACAACGAAAGCGCAGTAGGATGAATGTCAGCCTGCGCTACGAATTCGCGACACATATAGGTACCCAATTGTTTCAAGCTTATGGCGGTCTAAATGTTGAAATTCAGTGCGCAGATTTACATGCACTTGACTTCGAGCGTGGTAAAAATTGTAATGATTAGTTGCATTGGTCAGATATAAACCTTCTAGAGATGTTGCTCTGCTCATCGCAACATATACTAGCTGTTGTTCATGCCGTTATTTATTTCTTCATTTTAATTTTCTAATTACACCTCCAACAATGGACATATCCATGATCTAAGTACTGCCCCCCCCCCCCCCCCCCCCCCCCCCCCCCAAGGAAACATTTCTTTCTCATGCTTGGTTTCCTACCTAAAGAGTGGCCACTGATTTGATTCACAATAAGCTGCACCAACAGTTACATTATTATTTTTTTTTTTTTAACCAATACCTACTTCACTAGTAGGTACATCGCATGGACAATAGTTACAATAAGTAGCTATCGTGGCTAAGTAACAAAACAGTAAAACTGTAGTCTCGCATAAACAATAGCAGTGAAAATTTTTTCTATGTTTAGTAACTTTTAAGTTCAATGAAAATTACCAGCTGAGTATTTTGAAGGATATCCCTCTAACTGTGGGTTTTATAAAGACTCGTAAGTAATAGTTACGCAGTTTGAGTTGATAGGAGCAGATTTCGAATATTGTCAGCAGATTGTGAATATTGTATATACTGGAATATTGTCAGCTATGGTGTCCGATTCGGAGCAGAGACTTTTACCTTCGGGAAAAAGGGCAACGATCACCTCGACAGGAGCTTCGATAGCCGCTCGGTCAGGCATTTCCGAAGGTTTGGAGACTGCCAAATCCTTACCCGACCCCGTCAAGGTAGCTAAGGACGTTCGTGACCAACTGAAGTTAACTGATGTGTCTTTTGCACTGAAAAACAAGTGAGTTCTGTGATAAACCCAACCTAAAATTGTGATTTATTCATTTTTTTTAAACTGTATTGTTCATTTGATATCATTATTATTGTGAACACTTTTGCTGATCTGAGTAAGGTAACAGAACAAGTTGTACACTAAACATTATGATATACCTACATGTGATGCATTTGCTAAGAATATGACAAATTATATGTAACAAATTATGATACAAGTTAGTAAATAGAACGTGATGTACTTGTAACGGCCCAAAAAATATTTGATACCTCGACAGGAGTTCGGACTCGCGGCGTTACAACTACGGGAAATTTCCCGAAGTTGCAACATTCCAACGATCAGAGCTATGAGGCCAGGGTGCTCAAACCCCTTCGACTGTGAGAGTTATTTTCCTGGAGCATAACATTTCCCCGGAGTCAAATACCAGCCGTCTCGGCTGGAATGACAAAGTGAAACTGCAGGCCACTGGCTCAGCAGATGCTCGTTGGAACAAGTCAGCAGTCGAGCGAGGTCATTGTCACGGTGTCTTATGGCTCAAGTGAGTGAGGAAGTGAAAGGTGCTAATGACAGGAAATGAGATGATTACAGTCTTTTGGCTCGAGAGGGATTTAATTAATTATTGTTTCACATGATTTCGGGTCCTACCGACTGTGCTACTGTAACTGCCCAAAAACATTTGATACCTCGACAGGAGTTCGAACTCGTGTCGTTACAACTACAGGAAATTTCCCGAAGTTGCAACACTCCAATTATCAGAGCTATGCGGCCAGGGTGCTCAAACCTCTTCGACTGTGAGAGTTATTTTCCTGGAGGGTAACACACTGAGTGAAACACCTATATTCAAGAAAACAAAGCAATCGGCCCAGCACCTGGGTCGCCGGCAGGCACAGGCAAGGCGGGCTAATGAGGGGCCTGAAGTCTTGAGGGACGAAAGACAAGCGACAGGTTGAGGAAGCAACTGTGGTGGGGCATCAGGAAGAAAATCCTGTTAATTTGGTGCCTTGAGGAGGACACAGAGCAACGAAACTAGTGAGTAGGCGGGAATATCAGCAGGTCCAGAAGTTGTGGAGGAAGCTTCCAGCTTGTGTGCGGAGGTACTGGAAGGAGCCGGGGATGAGCAAGTTTCGCCCCCTCTCCAGGAGTTTATGGAATATTAGCAGCCACTCATGAATGCTCCCAGCCACAAGCCTGATGAGCCGGGGGCACCACATTCACGAGCTGGATGCTTCCTTCACATCTTCTAGACTCGCTGATATTCCCACCTTTTTGCTTGCTGGTGGGGGTTACGAGGCTCTCTTGTTTCTGAAATCATAGTGGGGAGACGGTAAAATAAGGGACGGGAGACCGGTTGACACGAGCCTCCTCCCTAATCATGAGGGGATCATTTTGCCATCCATTGTTCACCCAGAAGGTGCCCGGCTTGTACGATGGGGGTGTATGACCTTGACTTGGGTAATGATATGAAGGAGATCCGAAGAGATAAACACCAACAGTTGCCCTACCCCAGCAACCCTAACACACAACCTTACACACACACACACACACACACGCAAACACACACATTTTTGTTTTTCATTTATACAAAACTCCCCTTAAAGGGGGAGGGGGCACACCCTTAAATTGAAAAATTAACAAATGAATTAAATAGTGGGGAGGACGCCCAGGTTTACCAGACGTCGACTCTAGGGATGAGGGAAGTTGAGAAAGGATGATGATGTAGAGTATGATGAAAGGAAGTGCCCCTATAAAATGACCACCAGTTATAGTAAGATCCCCCCAGGACGCAGGTGGTGATACAACAGAGCACCCCGGTGGAGATGCCCAACTCGAGTAAATCTGTGGCACTTTTCCCACAACACTCCCCATGCCATGGACACGGTCCCGGCAGTGTTCTTGATGTTATCAGCTGCCACTCTTTTTAGCTCGGAAATCGCCTGCCGCAGGTCATTTCTATCATACTTGTATATCTTAGCCCGCCAGGTATGCTCCAATACTGACAACGACAACCTGGACATATAAGATTATGGCAGACCCATCGGGCTTGACGGCAATGATATCCAGCTTCTTGCCCTGGTCACTCGGCATGTGATATAGTCTCTCCCTTTCATCATTCCAGCCACTGGATGACAAAGCGCCTGCTATCTGCTTGGCAACCGCATCATGACTTAGTATCCAGCCACCTTGAGTATGAGGACATTGCTGCACCTCATAGTATAGGTTCTCTTTTATATCCCAACAGGCACGGCAAGGGGTGTCCACTGTTTTGCGACTACCCCTTGAACCGAGGTGGCTAACTTAGCCACCCAGATGGCATCAAAATGGCAATAGTCAAGAGCCTCAATGCCCTCTGAAGCCCATTCCACCCACTGGGAAGAATTGGGATTCAGAGTACTGCCCGAGTTCTTTACTGTCTACCAACTCATTCAGAGCAGCAGCAAACTCAGTAGATGAGCTGGGTTTGGGAGCAGTTGGTATTACTCGGTCACACCACAACAACTGCTGCCTGACAAAGTCAAGGTCAGCAGCAGTGTGGGCAACCTCCCAGCTCGAGCCCATAAGGGCAAGCAAGTGCTGGTGGCGTAAAGATGGGATGCTGGCCAAAAAAGAGACAATACCAAGCACCGGCCTTGACCAGTGCATGGATGTAGGCACTTGGGGCTCCAGGTGGAAGCCTAGCCAAGAGTGCACAGCAGAACAAACTTCGCGATCTAACTCAAGCAACCTCCCCCCAGTAAGCCAGCCAAAAACTAATCCATAGGTTAACTTTGGCAGTAAGTATGTGCAGCTTCTGCTATGGCTTCAGTTGAGCCTTGGTTACACGAGACAATGCTCCACCAAGGTCCACACAGCTTGGGGCTATAGTGGCCTCATCCATAAAGTTGACCCCAAGGTACCACCTGGTAGACCTCCAATACGGATCAAGGGGGGATCAGTGCCTGCCCAAAGACAAAGCACTCCTAATCCACCACCTTCACCTGATGTTAGGGGTCCGACAAGACCAAGGAGACGGACCCACACTTGGAAGGGTTCACCACTAATCCACACCTGGCTAGCTCCTGAGCAAAGGAGCAAAGGCATTGAGGGCGATCTGCAAGCCCTCACTGGTTTCTGCGAGTAGGATGAAATCATTGGCAAAATCCAATGCACCTGTTCGCACACCAGGTGCGAGATCATACCCTATTTCAGGCGGCAGCTTACCCAAGGCAGTATCCACAAACAGGTTAAAGAGTGGTGGTGGCAAGGGATTCCACTGGCCTAACCTGGGCCCAATGAAGACATCCCCTGACATCTCGCCACCTGCCTCAAAGACCATCACACCTTCATGGCACAGACTAGCAACATACTCAAACGATCAGGTGCACCAACATCATGGGCAATCAATCAGGGCAAAGTGGCTTACAGTTTCAAAGACCTTAGGGACGTCCAGAGTGGCAAGGTGGAGCTGCCATTTTTTGATGAGGGCCCGACAGTTTGGAGAACTGTTAGGTTCTCCGCTATGCCATCTGCCGGTCGAAATGCTCTCTGGATGCCACCAATGACTCCAACCACTTGGAAGCGAGATGCCAGAATCTTTTGAAAGTGGCAGTAGACTACCAACTATATAGAAATCTGGGATTCCGGATCTTTGGGATGAAGATGGTTCGGTTACACATCAAAGCTTTTGGGGGTCTTCCCAATAAAAGTAACAAGTTGAGGATGAGTAGCTTGAAATTCTTTGGGGTTTTGACCAGTGTTGGGCAGAAATACCATCAGGTCCAACAGATGTGAAATTTTTGACACCACACTTATGTGCCACCTCATGAAGCACTGACGTGTACAGAATGCTACGTATGGAATCCCTGGTAGGAGTTGGGGGTACCACTGTCTCACCAGGGTTGCCGCTGGGCGCACTCAAGAGTGGCTTCCGAAATTCCACAAACTCCTGGAGAAGGGGCAAAACTTGTCCATCCCCAGCTCCCTCCAGAACCTCTGCAGTTACAAGAGCCTGATGCCAGCCTGAACCCACTGGAATTCCTGCCTTTTTGCTTGCTCAGCTGCTTCGCTATCTCCACAGGGCACCACAGCAGGACGACTTCCTCACTGGTGCCTCGACATGGTCGCTTCCTCAACCAGTGGGAAGATAAGCCGCGACCTCTTCTCCCAAGCCATCAGGCCCCTCAACAGCCCGCCTTGCCAGTTCCTGCAGGTAGGCGCCCTCATAACCTTCAAAATGGCCCACCTGCTCACTGAGCCTCAATACTTCAGTCTTCAAATCCTCAAGAAGACTGGAGGTCACGGGGGAGGATTACTGAATGGGGGACTGCTGCCCCACACCAGTTGGAGATGCAGGAGAGGCTCCACTGATATTTGCCAGAATTGCATCCTGGACATGCTGCTTGTAGTAGGGCCTCAGGCGAAGAGACTGGATGGCAGAAAGCGTGCACATGGGAAAACATGCTTGCAAAAAATCATTAATATTGCATATCCCATTACGCACATCCTCCGCCTCCTCTACTGCTATTTGCTGCAAGTACTCAGAAGCACACCTGGGCCGCTCTCGCTCTATATCAATTGCCATGTTGACCAGTAAAGGATGCTTCAGCTAGACGTGGGCACTGAGGCCAAACTTGGAACTTAAGGCTCTCTCACAGTGGGCAAACTGATGGGAATCAACTGGGGCATGGAAGAAGGGTGAAGGCTCTCTTGTTTTGGAAATCATGATGAGGGAGACGGTAAAATAAGGGACGGGAGACTGGTTGACACGAGCCTCCCCAGTAATCGCCAGCAGGTCGTTCTTCCACCCTCTGTTCATCCAGAGGGTCCCCGGCTTGCACGACGGGGACGTATGACCTTACTTGGGTAGGGATATGAAGGACGCACACACACACACACACACACACACACACACACACACACACACACACACACACACACACACACACATATATATATATATATATATATATATATATATATATATATATAATTTTTTTTTTTTTTTTTTTTTTTTTTTTTTTTTTACATCATGCAAACATGTTCAGGTCGAGTCAAATAGGGACTCAATTCGTTCGTCAATTATTAATTATAATACCTAACATAACATCTATTAAATTATGAGTATGATTTACTATTTCCCCTATGCAAGGATTGTCACCGCTACAAAAGAAGCTGAAGTTCTGATTGGTTGCTACAAAGTATTGGGTCCATATTTACGGAGGCCCCTCGTAGATCTGAGGCATACTATCAAGAAAAAAATAAGAGTGCCCGAAGAAAAACAGGTTCTCGTAGAGGAAAAATTTCACATCTTTTTGGATCAGTTCAACAAAATTAAGGCTAAGAAGTACGATATCCAGGAAGCTGCCGAGGCAAAAAAAGTGTCAATCGACCGCAAACGGAAATTATTTCAGGTACTTACTTATGTGTAAAAATTCATTGAACAACTTGATTTAGTCTTGCGAATGTTAGCTGAATCCTATTTTATCACATATTATACACCTATGTGAAGGGAAACCGAAAGATCGCAACTGTCTGTAAATTTAAATGAATAGAACAATAACTGCAAAATGTGGACGATTGGAAAATATTCAGGGAAGTTCATGTTTATATAGAAAAGTTGTACATTATTTTAACATGAATCTGTTTCGGTTTATCATTTTTGATAATCAACCTTTGTGATCCGACAAGATGAAACATTTATCATCCCCCTCAAAATATGTTAGTTTACTTTTCAAATCATGTAAATTCCAAAACCAGAAGAAAATTACAGCCTTCTAGAATACTGTTGAACCGAACTCATCTAACAGTCAAACAGGATCTAGCATATCACTGGATTGCCTCATTGTAGCAGCATTAGGAGATGTGTGGGGGTGTATTGACCTTTGAACCCAACACACAAGGGGGTACTTCATATGGAACCAGCGGATATTTCTCTATGCTATCCATCCTGGTGACCTCCTGAACTCGAATAGGTACGCAAAAGGCGAGTTTGTATTTGGAGCCTTGAATATGTCTAATCCAGGGAGGGTAGTGTGACATGCAGGGGATGTTCAGGGAAAAAGTGCAAGTGCTCAGCATAGCGAAGTAGGTATATATCCAGAAATCAGGATCCTGAGCGGCTGGCTATGCCCAAGCACTTGAAGGGAGGTTGTAGGGGTATTACTGAAGTCCACAGTAGCATGATGGAGACCCTTGTTTAATTTAGATTCCTGTTTACGCAGCAAAAACTTTCTTTCTAAGCCTTAATCTGCAGACCCATAATCAATGCGTCACTCACGCTCTAACTTTTGGAGGTTATGACGCATAATACATGAATATACCGTCGACTATACTCAGAAACTGTCAATGGTTATCGAATGTATTGATATTTGGCCACTTCCATCATATCGCCAGAGTGTTAGAAGACAATTTACCTGCAACATGGTAATGTTCAAGGAAACCTTCAAATCTGCGTCAAATCACTGAAAAACGATGTACTCGTATATGTGCCCATTAAATTGCAAATAACAATTCTAGAGATACTCGCGTCCACCAATGCATATGCTTTACATGCTGAAATATGGGAATTTAGCGTAAGTTGTAGACCTATGACGTCACTCACGCTCTAATTTTTGGAGGTTATGACGCATAATACATGAATATACCGTCGACTATACTCAGAAACTGTCAATGGTTATCGAATGTATTGATATTTGGCCACTTCCATCATATCGCCAGGTAGAGTGTTAGAAGACAATTTACCTGCAACATGGTAATGTTCAAGAAACTCTTCAAATCTGCGTCAAATCAATGAAAAGTCACTGCATGGAAAATCCTTTGGAGGACATCCTGCTGGGCGCCTCAAATAGTTCGATTGAACCTTGCGCGAATGTAGTATGGTGCAAGTACTTATTCATAATGCTGTGCCAACTACAGCTTAGTGTCAACTTCGAGGGCAAGGAATCCGTGTGTGAGCGGAGTAGAGTATTATAACTCCAACTATTGAGAGATACTCATCTTGCGCTTTTTGCAAAAATGAATGGAGGTACTTTTTGCAGGCGAAAAAACTAAAACCTCGCAACCGTGCTGTTTGATAGATGGTTTCAATAGCACGTTACAACGTGCCACACACATCCCTAAAATTGGTGAAACTTTTAGAAAAGGGGTTTAGAACTTTTCATTCCCTACTTTTCATACTTTTCAGATAATAATTGCTTCCTTACTAGGTACTTAAGTAGAGAAATGTTGTTATTGTGCAGGTCAAAACTCATGTCCTCAAAAATCAAGCATATTATTATCTCAGTATACATCTTGATGAATCTTAAATTAATTTAGATTTTAATGAAATTTTGAAGGACTGTATGGTGTTCAGTCCAGTGGGAGTTTCATTATCCACGCGTAGGAGTGTTCTGAAGCCCACATGTGAGTTTCCCGAAACACCGATTTCTCAAAATCTAATTACCCAAATACCGAAAAATGTAGGGTGATTCGAGAATAGTCTTTAGGTCACTGATCATGAACCTCTTCGAAAAATTAAAGGCTTGAAAGAAACTTCCAGTGATAGAATCCCCACTCTTTTCTAATTTCTCATGCCGGATCCAAACGGCAACTAATCTTATTTATGTACCTACTGATTAAGAATAAATGCTAATCTTTCATAATACTTACCTAATTATAACTGTTAAAGGGCGAAGTTGATGCAAATTGCAGAAGAAATACCCCATAAAGCGAAAGACATAGTTTTATTTCGACCCTCTCTCAAATTTTATCCATTTGATAGGCCTTTTCTGTTATATCCGCGCATATTTCCGTTAATTCTCTACTATTCATTCATTCTGACCTGTATGTCCAACTAATATGTATTTTTACTAAGGGGTTGACTACCTACTTGATGTTATGTATTTTTGAGATGCGAGCATCCAGACCACCAAACTATACACAGCATTCTGATCTATTTTACCACAATGGACGTAAAAATGATTGGGGATCATCAATCCGATCAATCCCCATTCTATAGAAAATAGTTAGTAAATGCGGAGATATAACAGAAAAGACCCCATTTGATGACGATGTCCTTGAAGAGAGTGGGTTTAATTCTGCTGATGCCTAATTTGTCATAATTTTTTCAGCTTTCTATTTTCGTAGATGGGGTTAGGATTGTAGGCAGGTAATCAGTTTTCATGTCAATCATTGCCATAATACTCTTCGCTTCAGGTGTTCATCGATGACAACATCAGGATTTGTGCGGTTGACAAAAGCGTTGACTTGACAAATAAAATGAACGACACCTCAAAGTTCAAACGCCTCGTCAAGGAGATCGAAAAAATAGCCAACGCGAAAAACTTCTCGCCTGAGGTCAAAGAAGAGATAAGTGACATGATATTGCATATAGAGACTACGATGGCTCTGGATGGGATCAACGCCTTGAAAGCGAGGCACGATGTCGTGCTTCTAAGGAACGCCGTGGTGAAAGGGACAGACGCTGAGGAGGAGGTTCGACTACGACTTAAGAACATGAAGAACAACATCAACGCCGTCACCAATTTGTGTGAGATGAAAAAAGTAAGATTATTAAAAGACCTTTATTGGCAACTAGGGATGTTCGATACCAGCTAAGTATAAATATTAGTACTCGTAAAAGTACTTGAATCAAAATATCGATACCGTACTAGTATCGAATCAAAAGTATCGATACTGTACTTGTATCGATACAAAAATATCACTAGCAAAAATAAAGAAAATCAGTTTACTAACTACAGTAGTACACAGGTATACTACACTAGTACTAATAACATATTATTCAGTAGTACTGATACTAACGAATAAGTAGATTATTAAAAGAAAGGTATTGTAGTGATAAGATAATACCTACTGATGATAAGATAATAAAAATGTATTAAAGGAACTGAACAGGCAAGAAAGTAAAACACCCTTTAATCAACCACCACCGCTGAACATACAAAAATTTTAACAAAGTTTGATTGGTTCCCCTTCGAATCCCAAATTTGTTTCCCCATACCGCTCAGAAACACCAGTTCATTGAGATGTCTGGGGGACAGGCGGACAGACGTTTTTATCTAATCCTAATCTATCTTCATCTACCAACCTATCTTTCTCCAACAATCTATTTTTTACAATAACACAATACAATAAGTTGATGATTAATTTCCATTTGAGTATTTCTTACGATACTTGACTTTTTTCCGAAACCAGTACTAGCATCGAAAGGAAAGGATAGATACCAAAATACTTGGTATCGAAAGAAAAGTATCGATAACGTACTAATGTCGATAAGTATCGAACGTCCCTTCCGGCAACCATTTTACAAATAGGCCTCATGGGCCCTTAGGCATGTAAAAATAAGAAATAATAACAATTAAGATTTTCTGGCCTAGAATAATAACAAAATTTAAAAATCACATCATTTTATAAATAAAAAGATACACTAATTAACAAAAGATTCGAAGCAATAAGTAGAAAAAGTTGAAAAACTCGGCGCTCCGCGCCTCGCCAGGGGGCAAGCCCCCTGGACCCCCGGTTACCTCTATTTACATACTTCGGACGAAATTATTGAAACACAGAATGTGTTTGCGTTGTCGCGCAACCAAGTGACAACCAAACAAGCGTCATTGTTTACTATTCATTTACTATTCATGCTCATAACTCAGGTTGATGGCCACGCACTTCACAGTAGTTAACATAATATGGTTGGATAAATCAGGAGCTTTCCAACGAATGGTGAACGATTTCTGTGCGATTAAAATTGCGGAAGTTCCATTTCCCTACCAACGGCTCGGTTGTACGTGAAAATCATGTAATATGGTTGGATAAATCAGGAGCTTTCCAACGAATGGTGAACGATTTCTGTGCGATTAAAATTGCGGAAGTTCCATTTCCCTACCAACGGCTCGGTTGTACGTGAAAATCATCACCGTCACACATTTCGTTACATCCCGCGTTCCATTTTCGGCTAGTTAGTCCATGGCTAAAACACATTCTGTGTTAAAATTCTACATAAAAAATGAGGAAAGTGAAAATATAAATGATATATTAGAAATCATAAGAAACGCTTGTATACGAGTCTGCAACACATTAGGACATTTTGTGTCTTAAGTTGCAAACTCGTATGTGTTGCAGACTCGTATGCAAGCTCTAAGAGCCACTCAGCTGATCCGGACCCTGGGCATCGTCAAGTAAATGTCCTTAAGAGGTTACATACGAAATTACAAGTTCCTAGAGTGTAAAGTATAGAAATTACCTATTAAAATTATTTTACCACCGCTTCACAAATCAAACCGTTCTCAAAATATCGGATCACCTGCTATGGATCAAATCATCGAAACACCAGTTCAATGAAATCATGAGAAATTATCAAGTGGTTGCAATCATGTTCACAATATCAATTATTGAGAATGATCACCTGAGTGTACACAATTATTCAAATAACCATGCTCATAACTCAGCTTGTTGGCCACGCACTTCGCAGTAGTTAACATAATATGGTTGGATAAATCGAGAGCTTTCGAACGAATGGTCAACGAATTTTGTGGGATGAAAAACGACGAAGTACCATTTCCCTAGCAACGACTCGGTCGTAAGCGGAAATAATCAGAAAACCAACCGTAACGCTTTTTGTTAACGCTTTTTTCGTTTATGTGCCAAAGTAAAGACATAAATAATGATGTATGTGTGTGTGTCCTTCGAGACGATAACTCTCCTTAGGATTGAGATAAAAATTCCATTCTTGTGCCGAAAAATCAAGCTTTCCAAATGAAAGGGCGAGTTCGTTGGCCAGCATTTCTTGAGCACATTAAATTGGTCAAATTCCAAAAAAAAAAAAAAAAAAAATGCTATGGAAAAATGACTAAAAATAGCAAAAAACGGCTAAAGATCGTTAAATTTATATTTTTAGCAGAATATTGCTCAAATGAAGTTTATTAACTATAAAATAGAACATTAAAAAATTTATGTGCACAATTATGCTGAAAAATGTACTTAAACTTCATTAAAATGTTCCAAAAAATTGATTAAAACTCCAAAAAATTTAAGAATTCAAAATCTCTTTTCGAATCGCAGAATTTTATGTAGAACGAGTTTTTTGCAATAGAATTGGTTACTAACAATTTCTTTTCCCTCGAAGTCCTTAATTTTCAAAACAATGTTTAGCGTAATCTAGTGCGATAATTTACGAAAATTCGTTCATACGATCATGCTGCATGACCGGAACTTTTCAAATTGATATGGTTTTTTCACAGGATAGCGTTGAAAATTACGTAAACGATGTCACAAAGATGATGCTAAACATGGACAGAGAAATAAACGAGAAGAGTGCTTTACTGAAAGCCCAGAAATCGGGAAGAGAACCAGAGAAATGAACAAAAATTAAACGTTTCAGTAGAACAAAGTTTATTATTTACCACTAGTTGCAAGATAATAATATGTAGGTACATAATTCATAATGGTACCCATTGATATTTACGTGTAGCTCGGACGGTACGATAATAATAATATTCTTTATTGTACATAGAACATAGTTGTACCTCATAGTGTAGAAGTATTACAACCATAGATTTTTTTTTTTAACAAAATAAAATTAAAAATGTTTTAGAAGGAAACAAGAAAAACAAGTGTTTTTTTATTTAAACCTAGTGAGTGCTTAATGAAATGGTGAAAAGGTGGGAATTCAAGGGAGTTAAGAAAAAGAAAGGGATGAGGAAAGAAAAAGAAGAGGGGAAATATAGAAGAATAATATACACTTGCGAAAAACTACTCGAATTAGGAAGTTTGGCTATTGAAGTGTGATAATGTGATAATATTGAAAGACTCGATGGAATGAAGCGCCCTATTTCTCATGGGCAAAGAGTTCCATAACTTTCCACCCACAACACGAAATTTTTGAAGGAGAGATTGTTGCCTCTTCCCAAACGCACTGTTCGCAATCGAGTTGATGTAATGGTCCAAATGAAAGAAAATTCTTCATACATGAAGAGGGGCAGAAGGTATCAGGATTTAAAATCTTGAAAATCAAAACAAGGCAACGGGTCTGCAAGTATGGTAAGTACTTGCGGCCCAACAGCTCAGTAGAGTGTTTTGAGATGTGGCTCCTAGGCTTCAAGTTGCAAACATGCCGGGTACATTTATTAAATACAACCTGGAGCTTACGTCGACAGGCCGCATCCATTGATAATTGATAGAGTGAACAGAATTTCACCATATTTATGTTAGCAATGGCAGGACCAGTGACTTCACAGGTCGGGATTTTAAATATTCTGGAGTAAAGAATGAAAAAGTTTACGCAAGAAATGCAATGCTCCATGTATGCTCTTTGGCAAAGTAAATCAATGCGAGCAGACCATGATAAGTCATACAGCAAAAGAACTCCCAAATTTTTTACAGTATGGCTATAAGGAATTAAGATAGAATTTAGGGATATATTTGGAAGAGTTGTCAATCTCAACTTATTCCGGGAAAATAAAATAGCTTGAGTTTTTGCAGGATTTAACCTTAAACCATAAACCATGGTATTAGTTTAACGATATTATTAGCCATTGTTCACACCAGTGTTCAGTCACTCCGATGTCGCAAACATCATATCGATTGTGGAAACAATAATTAGTTTCATTAATTTTAGATCGAATTCCCTGAAACTTCGCTTGAAATAGTAAGTGGTGAGTAGAAAGCGACAAATGAGGTGAGTCTTTATGTCAAGAATCAGTTTGCCGACCGCCGACACCACTCTGACGATTCAGAACAGTTACTGACGAGGGTTGATTTAGATAAGAAAAAATATGATCAATCATTCTGCCACACAACAATCTCTTTCCTATAGGTCCGTAGTATGGTTTTTTCGCTTTTTGGACGATATCATAGATTTACCAATGAAACAAAGGTCTACTGTTTCAACGAACCGAAATTTCAAAGGCAAGGACAATAAGAATTTATTTAGCCTAGTAATTTGACTATTAACTATTGACCAACATGGCAACAGATAGTTATAAGATGTCAGAGTTAAGATCAGCTTAGTGTTTGGTAGTGACGTGCAGAAAGTCAATACCTAATTCTCGCTTGAACTTGGCAAACTCATTGAAAGCGACGTCAGTTGTACCAGCAGACAGCACAGCGTATTACGGAAGCCGAGAGCGATCACACAGAGATTTCAGCATAGCTGAAACAGGTGCATCATGCATTCGTAACGAGGTAATGCAGTGTAAGAATTAGGTAATCGAGAACGCAGCTCCTCACCAATTTTTATTGAGTAGGAATCTCCTATAATAGCAATTTCGGGCTTTCGATCGGTAAGTAAAATGAGCCCTCCCTCAAGAACAGGTAGCGTATCAATAGCCACATTGGTAGTACTTTGAGTTAAATCTAAGCAGTGTGAGACTGGAATTATGTACTGTGGTGAACTCACCACGTATCACTGGCCCTTTTCAGGGCCACCAAAACTAAGTTCACTCACTAGAACTATATAAAAAGACGTCAGGCTACCTCTGACGAAACAAGAAAAATCGCCGAAAAGATTATGCAAATTACATAATCACAAAAGAAATAAACTCGTCGGGAGGTAAAATATGACAAGCTAAACACTCACTGCACGAGTGAAGCTTGACGAGCCGGCAATCTGACACACGAAAATTACCTTGAAACAAATGACTTTGAAACAGTAATCAAGGGCGAACAAAGCCAGAGGCACTCTATTGAGGAAGGGGAGAGGAAGATGTTTCACCTTCCGCACACCGAGCGCAAGCGATCAAATCGAAAGATGTTTTTCCTTCGACACACACGAGCGCTAGGGATCAAATTGGAACAGCCAATCACACGCAGCATCCGGCTCCCCGACGGGTATAAATATAGCACATACTGGCCCAATATTTCATACCGATCTCTACCTACGACCTTCACGCTTCACTCTGATACTTGAGAACCTCTGCCTTCACGCCCACTGCGATTCTGCGATCACAACTCCATCGGGATTGATGAGGACGAAAAAGCTTCACTTGATCGATGAACAGTCGACCCCTTTTTCAGGAGGACCCTCCGATTTCAATCCGGAAGCGAGTCCCCTCAATTTAGTTCTTTCCAGAGCTAAATAAATTCTCTCAGATGGAGCGAATCCCCTCGTTTCGCCTTTTGGGAGAATCAAATCAAGTCAGCATGAACGAAACCCAGGTCTCACGGCCAGCTGAAACTCACGCGTCAGACAGACCGCTTGGCGCCAGTCGACGAGCCCCTAGCGAGCACGCGACCAGAGCGGGGGAGTTCCTTCCCCGTCCTCACGTGGCATGGCCACCGAAAGCAACAGGCCAGACCCCGGTCTCCTTGCGGAAGAACAACCGCGTGTTTCGCATGCCGATCTCGCGAGAGATAACAGCTTAACTAGATCTCCTGAAACACAGAAGGATCAAACATATTTCATGGCGCAATCGTGCACATCCCTAGCGGATTTAAGCTACACAGCCCATTCATATCAAGCCCCTTCTCAAAGGGCCCCTTGTGAATTTAGTTCACGAGCGGAAATGCGCCCATCCTCCGCGACTGGGTACTACCATAATCAGGGTCTTTTTCAAGATTCTCGATACCAACTAGAACACGAGACAAAAGGTACTTTTCAGTACTTACAAACTTCCGCTTCTTACGGTCGTGACAACACTCAGCCAGAGCCAGTGAATTTATATTCACAAGTCGGAAAGACCCGACCAGATCAGCGTCGCGTAGACCAATCTGAAGAAGCTTTAATACCTGGCTCATATCTCCCATCTCTTGTGAAACCCCAGGATCTAAGAAATAACCCCGGTACTTTTTCGTACCTTTCACAAGAACCTCTGAAAGAGTCGAGCCCGTACAACCCTGAAAGTCACGGGGTTCGTGACGTTCCACTGGGAGTAGCAACCTCCAGTAAAACATACATAAATACACTACATGTACCAACAGACCCAATTTCAATTTCTGTGCTACTACACGACTTTTCTACAGGTACTACACAAGTATTCAACTCAAATGTAGTCTGTGTGAACGCAGTAGCTGTGAAGTCACCTACATGGGTCTGCACTCAAGCTGACGAATTTTCCTCTTGTAGCGGATGATAGACCACTGCATTTCCCTTTTTTCGTATTCCCACTGATCCTCATGACGTGGATGATTGGTCATTGAGTTATTGAGTGAATCACGGGTATTATTATAAGCATTTAGGTGAGAAGAAATCTCATTCTTTATCCCGTCAAGCTCAGCCAGCCTATCACTAATTGAACTAAAAAGTCTGAAGAGATTGGCACACAAATCAATCAATTTCACATCATGGTCCTGATTATTAGCGAAGGAGTACAGGTCTAACATTAAATCGTATTTTATATTATTCAATTCCGTGTCATTAACGTGCATAGCTCTGCTGATCAGGAGGGAGGTTGTAAGGTCGTTCGTCTCTTGTTGTCCCAGAGAAGCTCCCATTCAATATGTATGGCGAATAGGAGAGATTTTAGCTGACTCGCTTTGCTCAAGAGGCTCCCTATCAAATTTCGACATCCTACGGTGAATAGGAGAGATTTGAGCACGATGTTGCCATAATTATGATTGATATTACGACTCGTGGTCAGCGGATCCTCACCAAAGTCAGCGAGGCACATGTTCCGACATGGTACCTATAGCTTTGTTCCAACAAGGACAAAAGGGTGCCCTAGAGGAGCTCAGAGCGCTAAATTGCGTTCCAACATGGTTGAGAGCGCGGAATTGCGTTCCAACAAGGTTGAGAGCGCGAAATTGCGTTCCAACAAGGTTGAGAGCTCTGTTTTCCAACAGAACTTGGAGCGCCCCCAGAGCTACTCCGAGGGGCCCCCCCAAGTAGCCCCACACTTTTGACGGGGTCTCATCAAGAGCTCAGATGCGCATTTTTAAATAAGCTGCTACCCTTGGGTAAACTACATAGGCGTAACCTTCTCTGAACTGTTTTCCCCTTCTCTACTACGTTTGTTATCCACACATCTCTCTTTCAATGGTTACGCAAGCGGAAGATTATCTGCGTTACGTCAATCTTCAACTACTGTTAACGCGTTTTGAACTCTCGGGTGAGCTCCGAAGTGTTCCAACAAACGCAAAAGTGGACGACCTTGGAGCTAACCACACGGCAACTCTGGAAGAGCCCCGGGGCTCGCTCTCAAAGTATTGTTGGAACAAAGCAATTACAACATAGCAAAAATTGGTCCAAATTATCGGACCAGCGGTTTCAGCAAACAATCAGCGGTGAAAGAAAAATTTGGACCAATACCTATATATATATATATATATATATACATAAAGAAATCTGAAAATAAATGACTATTGTAAACGTGTTCTACACCCTCTGAAACGCAGAGAAAATGCATCTCGACCCCCAAGTGCCGCTGTGCCCACGCTGTAATACCTCCTTTTCCACAAAAAATTAGGTAAAAAACCACATAAAGTTGAATATAACAAAACTAAATCGAGTGAAATCGAAACAAAGATTTTTCTGCTATGAAAACTAAGGAAGTTACACTTCGCTAGCAACGCCGGGGACCGGCACTTCCTTCCCGACCTCCAAAAAGCATGGCGATTCCTTCCCCTTAAAGTGTTGGCGATTCCTTCCTGTTACTCAATTGCTTCCCGCCCAGGTGGTGGTTAGTTTGAGACAAAAATTAACTCTTTATAGGACTAAACCCTAAATTGTACAATTAATTACACCCAAATCAAAGTATTGCAATCACCAAGTATTAAAATCACAATAATCACAAAATAAAAAATCCGTCGTAAAGTTCACGTCTCCATTTCATTGCTCAAAAATCCCCCCAAATTTACCGCAACAACAACTCATCAATGGACTTCGGAAGGGTTGGAAGTTTCTTATGTTTGGTCCTGAGAGACGGAACACAAGATTTCTTCAGAAACATTGACAAAATAACTACATAAATGCGATTTAAACAAAAATAGATATACAAATATTATTAAACTAACAACACGTAATCAATCAAGAAACCAAATTACCTACCTATAGGCTAGTTGTTTGAGGCCTTTCAATTGAAGAGCTCGGCCGAATAGGGGTCTAAGTTACATTTTTTCCGAAATGGAGTTATTGGTATCAAACGATTCGTTGAGATCTCCTCCATTAGTTTATACAAACGAAAAACCCCAATTCCATATGTGCTTGTCGCTATGGACCTTCAGCGACTCAAAATCGTGGCTATTTTTCGCTTTGAACAAGGGTCTATGTTTGTTTTCGCCTAGCGACCGTGCTACTACGTGCCGCAGTTATTCCATTCATCTCTCCTGGGTTTTCTTCCGTGTCGGTGATATTTCAGTTTTCTGCACTTACTTTAACTTTATCTTTCACGGGTTTGTGTTCAAATTCGAGTGATTTTCGACCCGTTTTAGTCGTTATTTCGGTTTATTTATAGTTTTTCGGTTTCTTCTTTGATTTTTCTGTCATAAATAGTTATTCAACGTATTATAATATTACCATCGAAATGTACGGGACAGTTTCCCTTACGGACAATGACTTGGACAGGATGAATAAATCTAAATCGCGAGTTATTAATATCAAACAGTGACAGGACAACGTTCGGAAGCTAAGGAGAAATTCACAGACACAAAGCTAATGGAAGACCATGTCGCCCTTTGCCAAAACCTTATGAGCTCCCAGCACGTAACACAGCGTTGCTACCCCTCCCTAAGGCCAAGAAAACGGACCTCATGAAAATGATACCATATTTACCCGAGCAATATAAAGAATTTTATATAACACACCATTCGTTTCTGATTAATGTTTTCATCGTTCACAGAAGAAGTAACTAGGTACCTGTGGTATAATCTTAAAACGTTATTTGAAAACTTATTTATTTCAGTGTTTCAATAAAATTGTCATCTAAACAAACATCCAGTTCTTCAATTTCTTTCTACTTTAATATTATAGATTATTGACGTTGTTATCGACATGGATTATTCATTGAGCTAACAGGTATTGAATTGAATAAAGGAGAACACTGTTGATGATAAAGGTCGCAAGATAATGAGTGCGTATTTTTATTATTGATGGAACAAAGGTCTATGTTACACTTGATCCTGCAGTTTCGGGTCGTGTGGTTACAAAGGAGTTTTTTCGCTCTCCTGTAAAATTTAGTAAATGTAACATAGACCCTTATTCGGCCGAGCTCTTCAATTGTCGAACATTGACGTCATATTCGGAAATCTCACTTAAATCGGATCATCCATTATAACTAAACTCAACTTGCAAGTTGTTTTGCGACTCCTCCTGACGGGCCTTATCACTATGAGATTGGAGGGGAAGGAATCGCTAGACCTCAGCTCACTGGCCGCCGGCCTCACACCGGTACGAATCACCATCTTCCTCGGGTCGCAAGGTCCCACTTTCACTTTGACCGGTTCCCCAGTAACGCATTGGTTGTACGTGAAAATCAGTACAACCGGCCTTGAGATTTGGGAACCATCCAATAACGAAACGCTTGCATACGAATCTGCAACACATTGAGACATTTTATGTCGTCTTTAGTTGCAGACATCTAATCCAAGCTCAAATAGCCACTCAGCTGATCCGGACCCTGGGCATCGTCAAGTAAATGTGAAATTACAGCTTCCTACAGTGTTAATCATAGAAATTAGCTATAAGAGCCACTCATATAACCATGTCATAACTCAGCTTGTTGGCCACGCACTTTGCAGTTGTTAACATAATATGGTTGGGTAAATCGAGAGCTTTCGAACGAATGGTCAACGAATTTTGTGGGATGAGAAACGACGAAGTACTTTTTCCCTAGTAACTACTCGGTTGTAAGCGGAAATCATCAGAAAACCAACCGTAACGCTTTTTTTTTAACACTTTTTGTTAACGTTTTTTTCGTTTATGTGCCAAAGGTCGGCCGAGTTGGCTGTGGGAGATGATATTTATGTAGTGTTGCATTCATGTTGCATTGTATTCAACTCAACACGAACGACAATAACAGAAAAGAACAGCAGCAGCAAAAACAACATGAATAGGTCATTGGAGCTTTATCAAATTGTACTTTTTCAACTACCCCTGAATTTTAGCGAAAAAAAGTTCCAAGTTTCATAAACTTTGGTACAGTAGTATGGGGAAAAAACTACGAACGGCTTCGAGCAGGGGGCTGAACATTTTATGGTACTTTTCCGTTATAAATACCCCCCCCCCCCCCCCAGTCAAATTGTCTTCAACACGCCCGCCCGATGTTTCTAGGCATTCCTTCTTACTTAGATTACATATTTACGTAGGATTGGTGACAATTTCAAACTGTGGGAAGAAATTATACTAGGTATTTAAAAAAAAAGAAGAAAAAAAAAAGAATTGCCGTGTTTTCAGAAGTGGCCGATGTCGGTGAGGTTTTGTTGAAACAAATTGGTGTGGTTGTGGTTTGATTGCCTCCACATGAATTTGCTCAAGTAGAATGCACATGAATTCGCACAAATAGATCAGAATACTGTATATAGGTTGGTGGTCTGGATGCTCGCAAGCTCGCACATCTCAAAATTACATAACATAATATACCATAATCTAAGTAAGAAGTAATGCCTAGAAACATCGGGCGGCGTATTGAAGACAAATTGACTTGGGGAGGGTGGGGGGGTATAACGGAAAAGTACCCATTTTATTTTCTTGGTCGATTACAAAGTTTTATTATTGATATCGAAAATAATAAACCAAAATGGTCCTTAAATTTATTCCATCACATTTTGGGTAATAGTGGCGCCTTCAAAACTGTGAATGCTCAACGGAGACATTTTATGTCGTCTTTAGTTGCAGACATGTAATCCAAGCTCAAATAGCCACTCAGCTGATCCGGACCCTGGGCATCGTCAAGTAAATGTGAAATTACAGCTTCCTACAGTGTTAATCATAGAAATTAGCTTTAAGAGCCACTCATATAACCATGTCATAACTCAGCTTGGTGGCCACGCACTTCGCAGTTGTTAACATAATTATGGTTGGGTAAATCAAGAGCTTTCGAACGAATGGCCAACGAATTTTGTGGGATGAAAAACGACGAAGTACCGTTTCCCTAGCAACGACTCGGTTGTAAGCGGAAATCATCAGAAAACCAACTGTAACGCTTTTTTTTTAACACTTTTTGTTAACGTTTTTTTCGTTTATGTGCCAAAGTAAAGACATAAAAAAAAAAAAAAAAAAAAGGCCGAGTTGGCTGTGGGAGATGATATTTATGTAGTGTTGCAATCATGTTGCAGCGTATTCAACTCAACACGAACGACAATAACAGAACCGAACAGCAGCAGCAAAAACAACATGATTAGGTCATTGTAGCTTTATCAAATCGTACTTTTTCAACTACCCCTGAATTCTAGCGAAAAAAAGTTACAAGTTTCATAAACTATGGTACAGTAGTAAGGGGAAAAAACTTCGAACGGCTCCGAGCAGGGGGCTGAACATTTTATGGTACTTTTCCGTTATAAATACCCCCCCCCCCCCCCCAAAGTCAAATTGTCTTCAACACGCCCGCCCGATGTTTCTAGGCATTCCTTCTTACTTAGATTACATATTTACGTAGGATTGGTGACAATTTCAAACTGTGGGAAGAAATTATACTAGGTATTTAAAAAAAAAAGAAGAAAAAAAAAAAAGAATTGCCGTGTTTTCAGAAGTGGCCGATGTCGGTGAGGTTTTGTTGAAACAAATTGGCGTGGTTGTGGTTTGATTGCCTCCACATGAATTCGCAGAAGTAGAATGCACATGAATTCGCACGAATAGATCAGAATACTGTATATAGGTTGGTGGTTCGGATGCTCGCAAGCTCGCACATCTCAAAATTACATAACATAATATACCATAATCTAGGTAAGAAGTAATGCCTAGAAACATCGGGCGAGCGTGTTGAAGACAAATTGACTTGAGGGGGGGGGGGGGGGGGGGGGGGGGGGGGGGGGGTATAACGGAAAAGTACCCATTTTATTTTCTTGGTCGATTACAAAGTTTTATTATTGATATCGAAAATAATAAACCAAAATGGTCCTTAAATTTATTCCATCACATTTTGAGTAATAGTGGCGCCTTCAAAACTGTGAATGCTCAACGGAGTATCACTTTATGTACTGCGGGTTCACTACCTTACTGTTTGCAGGCAAGAAGCTTGTTAGGGCCAAATATTGATCAAACTTCATATCAAATATTTGACTTGAAAAGTTTATTTCTTCTTCCGTGTTGATTTCTCGCCGTGCGAAGGTCGGCCGGATTCCAGTTTTTCGAAAACCTGTCCCAAAAACCACCAGTCCAAAACATTTTATGTCGTCTTTAGTTGCAGACATCTAATCCAAGCTCAAATAGCCACTCAGCTGATCCGGACCCTGGGCATCGTCAAGTAAATGTGTAATTACAGCTTCCTACAGTGTTAATCATAGAAATTAGCTTTAAGAGCCACTCATATAACCATGTCATAACTCAGCTTGGTGGCCACGCACTTCGCAGTTGTTAACATATTTATGGTTGGGTAAAAGGAGAGCTTTCGAACGAATGGTCAACGAATTTTGTGGGATGAAAAACGACGAAGTACCGTTTCCCTAGCAACGACACGGTTGTAAGCGGAAATCATCAGAAAACCAACTGTAACGCTTTTTTTAAACACTTTTTGTTAACGTTTTTTTCGTTTATGTGCCAAAGTGAAGACATAAAAAAAAAAAAAAAAGTCTGCCCAGTTGGCTGTGGGACATGATATTTATGTAGTGTTGCATTCATGTTGCAGCGTATTCAACTCAACACGAACGACAATAACAGAACCGAACAGCAGCAGTAAAAACAACATGATTAGGTCATTGGAGCTTTATCAAATCGTACTTTTTCAACTACCCCTGAATTTTAGCGAAAAAAAGTTCCAAGTTTCATAAACTTTGGTACAGTAGTATGGGGAAAAATCTACGAACCGCTTCGAGCAGGGGGCTGAACATTTTATGGTACTCTTCCGTTATAAATATCCCCCCCCCCCCTGGAAAAATTGTCTTCAATACGCCCGCCCGATGTTTCTAGGCATTCCTTAATACTTAAGTTACATATTTACGTAGGATTGGTGACAATTTCAAACTGGGGGAAGAAATTATACCAGGTATTTAAAAAAAAAGAAGAAAAAAGAAAAAGAATTGCCGTGTTTTCAGAAGTGGCCGATGTCGGTGAGGTTTTGTTGAAACAAATTGGTGTGGTTGTGGTTTGATTGCCTCCACATGAATTTGCTCAAGTAGAATGCGCATGAATTGCACAAATAGATCAGAATACTGTATATAGGTTGGTGGTCTGGATGCTCGCAAGCTCGCACATCTCAAAATACATAACATAATATACCATAATCAAAGTAAGAAGTAATGCCTAGAAACATCGGGCGAGCGTGTTGAAGACAAATTGTCTTGGGGAGGGCTGGGGGGTATAACGGAAAAGTACCCATTTTTTTCTTGGTCGATTACAAAGTTTCATTATTGATATCGAAAATAATAAACCAAAATGGTCCTTAAATTTATTCCATCACATTTTGAGTAATAGTGGCGCCTTCAAAACTGTGAATGCTCAACGGAGTATCACTTTATGTACTGCGGGTTCACTACCTTACTGTTTGCAGGCAAGAAGCTTGTTAGGGCCAAATATTGATCAACCTTCATATCAAATATTTGACTTGAAAAGTTTATTTCTTCTTCCGTGTTGATTTCTTGCCGTGCGAAGGTCGGCCGGATTCCAGTTTTTCGAAAACCTGTCCCAAAAACCACCAGTCCAAAACATTTTATGTCGTCTTTAGTTGCAGACATCTAATCCAAGCTCAAATAGCCACTCAGCTGATCCGGACCCTGGGCATCGTCAAGTAAATGTGAAATTACAGCTTCCTACAGTGTTAATCATAGAAATTAGCTTTAAGAGCCACTCATATAACCATGTCATAACTCAGCTTGTTGGCCACGCACTTCGCAGTTGTTAACATAATTATGGTTGGGTAAATCGAGAGCTTTCGAAGGAATGGTCAACGAATTTGTAAGCGGAAATCATCAGAAAACCAACTGTAACGCTTTTTTTAAACACTTTTTGTTAACGTTTTTTTCGTTTATGTGCCAAAGTGAAGACATTAAAAAAAAAAAAAAGTCTGCCGAGTTGCCTGTGGGACATGGTATTTATGTAGTGTTGCATTCATGTTGCAGCGTATTCAACTCAACACGAAAGACAATAACCGAACCGAACAGCAGCAGCAAAAACAACATGATTAGGTCATTGGAGCTTTATCAAATCGTACTTTTTCAACTACCCCTGAATTTTAGCGAAAAAAAGTTCCAAGTTTCATAAACTTTGGTACAGTAGAATGGGGAAAAAACTACGAACGGCTTCGAGTAGGGGGCTGAACATTTTATGGTACTTTTCCGTTATAAATACCCCCCCCCTGGAAAAATTGTCTTCAATACGCCCACCCGATGTTTCTAGGCATTCCTTCTTACTTAGATTACATATTTACGTAGGATTGGTGACAATTTCAAACTGTGGGAAGAAATTATACTAGGTATAAAAAAAAAAGAATGCCATGTTTTCAGAAGTGGCCGATGTCGGTGAGGATTTGTTGAAACAAATTGGCGATGTTGAGGTTTGATTGCCTCCACATGAATTTGCACAAGTAGAATGCACATGAATTCGCACAAATAGATCAGAATACTGTTTATAGGTTGGTGGTTTGGATGCTCGCAAGCACGCACATCCCAAATAACATAACATAATATACCATAATCTAGGTAAGAAGTAATGCCTAGAAACATCGGGCGGGCGTATTGAAGACAAATTGACTTGGGGAGGGCTGGGGAGGTATAACGGAAAAGTACCCATTTCATTTTCTTGGTCGATTACAAAGTTTTATTATTGATATCGAAAATAATAAACCAAAATGGTCCTTAAATTTATTCCATCACATTTTGAGTAATAGTGGCGCCTTCAAAACTGTGAATGCTAAACGGATTATCACTTTATGTACTGCGGGTTCACTACCTTACTGTTGGCAGGCAAGAAGCTTGTTAGGGCCAAATATTGATCAAACTTCATATCAAATATTTGACTTGAAAAGTTTATTTCTTCTTCTGTGTAGATTTCTTGCCGTGCGAAGGTCGGCCGGATTTCAGTTTTTCGAAAACCTGTCCCAAAAACCACCAGTCCAAAACATTTTATGTCGTCTTTAGTTGCAGACATCTAATCCAAGCTCAAATAGCCACTCAGCTGATCCGGACCCTGGGCATCGTCAAGTTAATGTGAAATTACAGCTTCCTACAGTGTTAATCATAGAAATTAGCTTTAAGAACCACTCATATAACCATATCATAACCCAGCTTGTTGGCCACGCACTTCGCAGTTGTTAACATAATTATGGTTGGATAAATCGAGAGCTTTCGAAGGAATTTTGTGTGAAAAACGAAAGTACCGAGCAACGACTTTGTAAGCGGAAATCATCAGAAAACCAACTGTAACGCTTTTTTTAAACACTTTTTGTTAACGTTTTTTTCGTTTATGTGCCAAAGTGAAGACATAAAATGTCAAAAAAAAAGTCTGCCCAGTTGGCTGTGGGACATGGTATTTATGTAGTGTTGCATTCATGTTGCAGCGTATTCAACTCAACACGAACGACAATAACAGAACCGAACAGCAGCAGCAAAAACAACATGATTAGGTCATTGGAGCTTTATCAAATCGTACTTTTTCAACTACCCCTGAATTTTACCGAAAAAAAGTTCCAAGTTTCATAAACTTTGGTACAGTAGAATGGGGAAAAAACTACGAACGGCTTCGAGTAGGGGGCTGAACATTTTATGGTACTTTTCCGTTATAAATACCCCCCCCCCCCCCCTGGAAAAATTGTCTTCAAAACGCCCACCCGATGTTTCTAGGAATTCCTTCTTACTTAGATTACATATTTACGTAGGATTGGTGACAATTTCAAACTGTGGGAAGAAATTATACTAGGTATAAAAAAAAAGAATGCCATGTTTTTGATTGCCTCCACATGAATTTGCTCAAGTAGAATGCACATGAATTCGCACAAATAGATCAGAATACTGTATATAGGTTGGTGGTCTGGATGCTCGCAAGCTCGCACATCTCAAAATTACATAACATAATATACCATAATCTAAGTAAGAAGTAATGCCTAGAAACATCGGGCGAGCGTGTTGAAGACAAATTGACTTTTGGGGGGGGGGGGGGGGGGGGGGGGGGGGTATAACGGAAAAGTACCCATTTTATTTTCTTGGTCGATTACAAAGTTTTATTATTGATACCGAAAATAATAAACCAAAATGGTCCTCAAATTTATTCCATCACATTTTGAGTAATAGTGGCGCCTTCAAAACTGTGAATGCTCAACGTAGTATCACTTTATGTACTGCGGGTTCACTACCTTACTGTTTGCAGGCAAGAAGCTTGTTAGGGCCAAATATTGATCAAACTTCATATCAAATATTTGACTTGAAAAGTTTATTTCTTCTTCCGTGTTGATTTCTTGCCGTGCGAAGGTCGGCCGGATTCCAGTTTTTCGAAAACCTGTCCCAAAAACCACCAGTCCAAAACATTTTATGTCGTCTTTAGTTGCAGACATCTAATCCAAGCTCAAATAGCCACTCAGCTGATCCGGACCCTGGGCATCGTCAAGTAAATGTGAAATTACAGCTTCCTACAGTGTTAATCATAGAAATTAGCTTTAAGAGCCACTCATATAACCATGTCATAACTCAGCTTGTGGCCACGCACTTCAGTTGTTAACATAATTATGGTTGGGTAAATCGAGAGCTTTCGAAGGAATGGTCAACGAATTTGTAAGCGGAAATCATCAGAAAACCAACTGTAACGCTTATTTTAAACACTTTTTGTTAACGTTTTTTTCGTTTATGTGCGAAAGTAAAGACATGAAATGTTAAAAAAAAAAAAAAAAAAAAAAAAAAAAAAAGTCTGCCGAGTTGGCTGTGGGAGATGATATTTATGTAGTGTTGCATTCATGTTGCATCGTATTCAACTCAACACGAACGACAATAACAGAACCGAACAGCAGCAGCAAAGCAACATGAATGATCATTGGAGCTTTATGAAATTGTACTTTTTCAACTACCCCTGACATTTAGCGAAAAAAAGTTCCAAGTTTCATAAACTTTGGTACAGTAGTATGGGGAAAAAACTACGAACGGCTTCGAGCAGGGGGCTGAACATTTTATGGTACTTTTCCGTTATAAATACCCCCCCCCCCAGTCAAATTGTCTTCAACACGCCCGCCCGATGTTTCTAGGCATTCCTTCTTACTTAAATTACATATTTACGTAGGATTGGTGACGATTTCAAACTGTGGGAAGAAATTATACAAGGTATTTAAAAAAACAGAAGAGAGAAAAAAAAAAAAAAATTGCCGTGTTTTCAGAAGTGGCCGATGTCGGTGAGGTTTTGTTGAAACAAATTGGCGTGGTTGTGGTTTGATTGCCTCCACATGAATTCGCACAAGTAGAATGCACATGAATTCGCACAAATAGATCAGAATACTGTGTATAGGTTGGTGGTCTGGATGCTCGCAACTCAAAAATACATAACATAACATAATCTAAGTAAGAAGTAATGCCTAGAAACATCGGGCGAGCGTGTTGAAGACAAATTTACTTATGGGGGGGGGGGGGGGGTAAAACGGAAAAGTACCCATTTTATTTTCTTGCTCGATTACAAAGTTCTATTATTGATATCGAAAATAATAAACCAAAATGGTCCTTAAATTTATTCCATCACATTTTGAGCAATAGTGGCGCCTTCAAAACTGTGAATGCTCAACGGAAAATCACGCTATGTACTGCGGGTTCACTACCCTACTGTTTGCAGGCAAGAAGCTTGTTAGGGCCAAATATTGATCAAACTTCATATCAAATATTTGACTTGAAAAGTTTATTTCTTCTTCCGTGTTGATTTCATGCCGTCTGAAGGTCGGCCGGATTCCAGTTTTTCGAAAACCTGTCCCAAAAACCACCAGTCTAAAACATTTTATGTCGTCTTTAGTTGCAGACATCTGATCCAAGCTCAAATAGCCACTCAGCTGATCCGGACCCTGGGCATCGTCAAGTAAATGTGAAATTACAGCTTCCTACAGTGTTAATCATAGAAATTAGCTATAAGAGCCACTCATATAACCATGTCATAACTCAGCTTGTTGGCCACGCACTTCGCAGTTGTTAACATAATTATGGTTGGGTAAATCGAGAGCTTTCGAACGAATGGTCAACGAATTTTGTGGGATGAAAAACGACGAAGTACCGTTTCCCTAGCAACGACACGGTTGTAAGCGGAAATCATCAGAAAACCAACCGTAACGCTTTTTTTAACACTTTTTGTTAACGTTTTTTTCGTTTATGTGCCAAAGTAAAGACATGAAATGTAAAAAAAAAAAATAAATAAATAAAAAATGAAAAAAATAAAAATAAAAAAATAAAAAAAAGTCTGCCGAGTTGGCTGTGGGAGATGATATTTATGTAGTGTTGCATTCATGTTGCATCGTATTCAACTCAACACGAACGACAATAACAGAACCGAACAGCAGCAGCAAAAACAACATGAATAGGTCATTGGAGCTTTATCAAATTGTACTTTTTCAACTACCCCTGAATTTTAGCGAAAAAAAGTTCCAAGTTTCATAAACTTTGGTACAGTAGTATGGGGAAAAAACTACGAACGGCTTCGAGCAGGGGGCTGAACATTTTATGGTACTTTTCCGTTATAAATACCCCCCCCAGTCAAATTGTCTTCAACACGCCCGCCCGATGTTTCTAGGCATTCCTTCTTACTTAGATTACATATTTACGTAGGATTGGTGACAATTTCAAACTGTGGGAAGAAATTATACTAGGTATTTAAAAAAAAAGAAGGGAAAAAAAAGAATTGCCGTGTTTTCAGAAGTGGCCGATGTCGGTGAGGTTTTGTTGAAACAAATTGGCGTGGTTGTGGTTTGATTGCCTCCACATGAATTCGCACATGAATTCGCACAAATAGATCAGAATACTGTATATAGGTTGGTGGTCTGGATGCTCGCAAGCTCGCACATCTCAAAATTACATAACATAATATACCATAATCAAAGTAAGAAGTAATGCCTAGAAACATCGGGCGAGCGTGTTGAAGACAAATTGACTTGTGTGGGGTATAACGGAAAAGTACCCATTTTATTTTCTTGGTCGATTACAAAGTTTTATTATTGATATCGAAAATAATAAACCAAAATGGTCCTTAAATTTATTCCATCACATTTTGAGTAATAGTGGCGCCTTCAAAACTGTGAATGCTCAACGGAGTATCACTTTATGTACTGCGGGTTCACTACCTTACTGTTTGCAGGCAAGAAGCTTGTTAGGGCCAAATATTGATCAAACTTCATATCAAATATTTGACTTGAAAAGTTTATTTCTTCTTCCGTGTTGATTTCTTACCGTGTGAAGGTCGGCCGGATTCCAGTTTTTCGAAAACCTGTCCCAAAAACCACCAGTCCAAAACATTTTATGTCGTCTTTAGTTGCAGACATCTAATCCAAGCTCAAATAGCCACTCAGCTGATCTGGACCCTGGGCATCGTCAAGTTAATGTGAAATTACAGCTTCCTACAGTGTTAATCATAGAAATTAGCTTTAAGAGCCACTCATATAACCATGTCATAACCCAGCTTGTTGGCCACGCACTTCGCAGTTGTTAACATAATTATGGTTGGGTAAATCGAGAGCTTTCGAAGGAATGGTCAACGAATTTGTAAGCGGAAATCATCAGAAAACCAACTGTAACGCTTTTTTTTAAACACTTTTTGTTAACGTTTTTTTTCGTTTATGTGCCAAAGTAAAGACATGAAATGTAAAAAAAAAAAAAAAAAAAAAGTCTGCCGAGTTGGCTGTGGGACATGATATTTATGTAGTGTTGGATTCATGTTGCAGCGTATTCAACTCAACACGAACGACAATAACAGAACCGAACAGCAGCAGCAAAAACAACATGAATAGGTCATTGGAGCTTTATCAAATCGTACTTTTTTCAACTACCCCTGAATTTTAGCGAAAAAAAGTTCCAAGTTTTCATAAACTTTGGTACAGTAGAATGGGGAAAGAACTACGAACGGCTTCGAGTAGGGGGCTGAACATTTTATGGTACTTTTCCGTTATAAATACCCCCCCCCCCCCCCCCCCTGGAAAATTGTCTTCAATACGCCCACCCAATGTTTCTAGGAATTCCTTCTAACTTAGATTACATTATTACGTAGGATTGGTGACAATTTCAAACTGTGGGAAGAAATTAAACAAGGTATTTAAAAACAGAAGAGAAAAAAAAAAAAAAAAAAATTGCCATGTTTTCAGAAGTGGCCGATGTCGGTGAGGATTGGTTGAAACAAATTGGCGTGGTTGTGGTTTGATTGCCTCCACATGAATTCGCACAAGTAGAATGCACATGAATTCGCACAAATAGATCAGAATACTGTATATAGGTTGGTGGTCTGGATGCCTCGCAAGCTCGCACATCTCAAAATTACATAACATACTATACCATAATCTAAGTAAGTAATGCCTAGAAACATCGGGCGATCGTGTTGAAGACAAATTGACCTATGTGGGGGGGGGGGGGGGGGGGTATAACGGAAAAGTACCCATTTTATTTTCTTGCTCGATTACAAAGTTCTATTATTGATATCGAAAATAATAAACCAAAATGGTCCTTAATTTTATTCCATCACATTTTGAGCAATAGTGGCGCCTTCAAATTTGTGAATGCTCAACGGAGTATCACGCTTATGGTACTGCGGGTTCACTACCCTACTGTTTGCAGGCAAGAAGCTTGTTAGGGCCAAATATTGATCAAACTTCATATCAAATATTTGACTTGAAAAGTTTATTTCTTCTTCCGTGTTGATTTCAATGCCGTGTGAAGGTCGGCCGGATTCCAGTTTTTCGAAAACCTGTCCCAAAAACCACCAGTCTAAAACATTTTATGTCGTCTTTAGTTGCAGACATCTAATCCAAGCTCAAATAGCCACTCACCTGATCCGGACCCTGGGCATTTGTCAAGTAAATGTGAAATTACAGCTTCCTACAGTGTTAATCATAGAAATTAGCTATATGAGCCACTCATATAACCATGTCATAACTCAGCTTGTTGGCCACGCACTTCGCAGTTGTTAACATAATTATGCTTTGGTAAATCGAGAGCTTTCGAACGAATGGTCAACGAATTTTGTGGGATGAAAAACGATGAAGTACCGTTTCCCTAGCAACGACTCGGTTGTAGGCGGAAATCATGAGAAAACCAACTGTAACGCTTTTTTTTAACACTTCTTTTTGTTAACGTTTTTTTCGTTTATGTGCCAAAGTAAATACATGAAATGTAAAAAAAAAAAAAAAAAAAAAAAAAAAGAAAAGGTCTGCCGAGTTGGCTGTGGGAGATGATATTTATGTAGTGTTGCATTCATGTTGCATCGTATTCAACTCAACACGAACGACAATAACAGAACCGAACAGCAGCAGCAAAAACAACATGAATAGGTCATTGGAGCTTTATCAAATTGTACTTTTTCAACTACCCCTGAATTTTAGCGAAAAAAAGTTCCAAGTTTCATAAACTTTGGTACAGTAGTATGGGGAAAAAACTACGAACGGCTTCGAGCAGGGGGCTGAACATTTTATGGTACTTTTCCGTTATAAATACCCCCCCCCCCCCCCCCCAGTCAAATTGTCTTCAACACGCCCGCCCGATGTTTCTAGGCATTCCTTCTTACTTAGATTACATATTTACGTAGGATTGGTGACAATTTCAAACTGTGGGAAGAAATTATACTAGGTATTTTAAAAAAAAGAAGGGAAAAAAAAGAATTGCCGTGTTTTCAGAAGTGGCCGATGTCGGTGAGGTTTTGTTGAAACAAATTGGCGTGGTTGTGGTTTGATTGCCTCCACATGAATTCGCACATGAATTCGCACAAATAGATCAGAATACTGTATATAGGTTGGTGGTCTGGATGCTCGCAAGCTCGCACATCTCAAAATTACATAACATAATATACCATAATCTAAGTAAGAAGTAATGCCTAGAAACATCGGGCGAGCGTGTTGAAGACAAATTGACTTGGGGGGGGGGGGGGGGGGGGGGGGGGGGGGCTTGTTAGGGCCAAATATTGATCAAACTTCATATCAAATATTTGACTTGAAAAGTTTATTTCTTCTTCCGTGTTGATTTCTTGCTGTGCGAAGGTCGGCCGGATTCTAGTTTTTCGAAAACCTGTCCCAAAAACCACCAGTCCAAAACATTTTATGTCGTCTTTAGTTGCAGACATCTAATCCAAGCTCAAATAGCCACTCTGCTGATCCGGACCCTGGCATCCTCAAGTAGGTAAATGTGAAATTACAGCTTCCTACAGTGTTAATCATAGAAATTAGCTTTGAGAGCCACTCATATAACCATGTCATAACTCAGCTTGTTGGCCACGCACTTCGCAGTTGTTAACATAATTATGGTTGGGTAAATCGAGAGCTTTCGAAGGAATGGTCAACGAATTTGTAAGCGGAAATCATCAGAAAACCAACTGTAACGCTTTTTTTTAACACTTTTTGTTAACGTTTTTTTCGTTTATGTGCCAAAGTAAAGACATGAAATGTAAGAAAAAAAAAGAAAAAAAAAAATAAGTCTGCCGAGTTGGCTGTGGGAGATGATATTTATGTAGTGTTGCATTCATGTTGCATCGTATTCAACTCAACACGAACGACAATAACAGAACCGAACAGCAGCAGCAAAAACAACATGAATAGGTCATTGGAGCTTTATCAAATTGTACTTTTTCAACTACCCCTGAATTTTAGCGAAAAAAAGTTCCAAGTTTCATAAACTTTGGTACAGTAGTATGGGGAAAAAACTACGAACGGCTTCGAGCAGGGGGCTGAACATTTTATGGTACTTTTCCGTTATAAATACCCCCCCCCCCCCCAGTCAAATTGTCTTCAACACGCTGCCCGATGTTTCTAGGCATTCCTTAATACTTAGATTACATATTTACGTAGGATTGGTGACAATTTCAAACTGGGGGAAGGAATACTACTAGGTATTTTGAAAAAAGAAGGGAAAAAAATGAATTGCCGTGTTTTCAGAAGTGGCCGATGTCGGTGAGGTTTTGTTGAAACAAATTGGCGTGGTTGTGGTTTGATTGCCTCCACATGAATTCGCACATGAATTCGCACAAATAGATCAGAATACTGTATATAGGTTGGTGGTCTGGATGCTCGCAAGCTCGCACATCTCAAAATTACATAACATAATATACCATAATCAAAGTAAGAAGTAATGCCTAGAAACATCGGGCGAGCGTGTTGAAGACAAATTGACTTGGGGGGGGGGGGGGGGGGGTATAATGGAAAAGTACCCATTTTATTTTCTTGGTCGATTACAAAGTTTTATTATTGATATCGAAAATAATAAACCAAAATGGTCCTTAAATTTATTCCATCACATTTTGAGTAATAGTGGCGCCTTCAAAACTGTGAATGCTCAACGGAGTATCACTTTATGTACTGCGGGTTCACTACCTTACTGTTTGCAGGCAAGAAGCTTGTTAGGGCCAAGTTGTTAACATATTTATGGTTGGGTAAATCGAGAGCTTTCGAACGAATGGTCAACGAATTTTGGGGGATGAAAAACGACGAAGTACCATTTCCCTAGCAACGACTGGGCTGTAAGCGGAAATCATTGGAAAACCAACTGTAACGCTTTTTTTTAAACACTTTTT
>CM061043.1:58830317-58921641 GCA_030762985.1 Adelphocoris suturalis
TATATATATATATATAAATATATATTTAAAAAAAAAAAAAAATTGGGTTCGAAAAAATATATATATATATATATATATATATATAGATATATATATATATATATATATATATATGTGTTTGTCATTTCAGACGATAACTCTCGATAGAATTGGGATAAAAACTTCGTTCTTTCGCCAAAAAATCAAGCATTTCAAAAGAAAGGATGAGTTCGTTGGACAACACTTTTTGAGCACATTAAATTGGTCAAATTTCAAAAAATGTACTAAAAAAAATCTCTAAAAATGGCTAAAAATCGTTCAATTTATATTTTTTGGTAGAATATAGCTCAAATAAAGTTTATTAACTATAAAATAGAACATCCAAAAATGTATGTACACAATTATGCTGAAAAATGTACTTAAAATTCATCAAAATTTGCTAAAAAATCGATAAAAACTGCAAAAAAAGCTAAAAATTCAGAACCTCTATTTGAATAGCAGGTTATTATTTAGAATACGTTTTTTGCCATAAAATTAATGGTGAACGATTTCCTTGCTCTCAAAAAGCTCAAATTTCAAAACAATTCAACATTATACAATACGATAATTTACGAAAATTCGCTCATACGATCATGCTGCATGAATGGAACTTTTTCTTTCTCTGATTTGGTCAGATGGTCGGAAACATATTTTCGTATTCGGTTATTTTTCTTCAACTCTTTGGTTGAGCCCAAGGCTTTTGCTTTCAACTCCACTAGGAATACGTAGGTGATCATATCCTTGTACTTTTTTTTAATCACTACCTCGGTTATTGAATAAGGCTGACAAAATAGAAAACCTTATGATTTTACTGGACTGGGTGTGTGGTTTCAGAACACCGTGAAGTTGAGGAGACCTGGTACACCAGAATAAGAAGAAGAATCATTGTGACAACCATAGTTACAATGTTTGTCAAGGTCGCACAGGTTGCTGCATCCTGTGCAAATGTGTCATCAGTTGCTTCAGCAACTCGCTCAGCTGCTTCAGCAACTCGGTCAGCTGCTTCAGCAACTTCGTCAGTTGCTTCAGCGATTTGGTCATTTGCTTCTACAACTTCGTCATTCATATCATCTACAACAGCCAAGGTCTTCAGGATCCCATTCGCAACGTCACCACGAAGTCATCAAGATGGTGAAAGGCCTACTGCAAATCTGTGGACGTTAATACCGCTGCTCCTTTTGCTACTTTTACCCTGTTCGTTGTGCGTTTACGTAGCGTACAACGGTAATGGTAAGACTCATACTTGTATATAACACCTCTCAACAAAAGATAATTTCCTCACACTGGTAATGCTGGCCTCTTATTTATTAGGTACACGGAAAAAAAGAGATACAGCTACCTACATTCACTAACTATATTCTATCAGCTGACTCTAAACCCCATTCTAAAGGAGTAGCCAATATTGTGTAGTTGACTGAGCTCTGATCTTCATTTTTCGAGCTCTTCCAATTCGGAAATTGATACGTGGTTTTGAACCCTCTAGTAGAATACGCTGCATGAATTATTACATACATTATCAAGGTGGGCGAGCCATAGTTAGTCTCTCTGTCTTAGATTTTTTCAATATGAACCTGTTTTATTTAGTTCTGTGTGCATTGCAGTACCACCACCACCAAATCATGTCCCTGCCTTCATGGAAGAATGGTTACAAGATAGTCTGCCCTGGTATTTGGAGCAGCTGTGCTCTCCATTTGCTAGCATATGGAGTGGGGCAACGTGGTTCACTTCACTTTTCTTCAAGACCTTAATGCTGCTACCTACTCTTCTACTTGAAACCTGTTCTGCCATATATGGGGTAAGATCTTAATGCTCATAATTTATTACCAGTAATAATCAATGCCAAATCGGCTGTTAGTTAGGCTCTTACATTCAACTGGCTGGGGACATTCAGTCTGAATCGCATTACATTCAAATTTATGGTTAGCACCTGCACTTGTAATTGTATGTATCCCCCCCTCTTATTTATTTTTTTATGGCTTTCTTTCCATACAGGCATCACAAGAAGTGCCTATGCTGTAATATACACAAGAAAACTTGCCTTAATTGAAAAAATCTAGAATATTTTGCTTGAGATTTTGGAAATGACATAATTTTGATCAATGGAGTATGTGGTGAGGTTTAGGAATAAGTATTGCAGCTTCAGAACGTAAAGCGATTAAAACTAGCAACCATACATGGCTACGTGGAGGGCAAAATAGCAAACTCCTAAAGCCCCTTTTACACGACCCGTTCCCGACCTCTCTTTCCGGTTCCTGGTCCCAAACTCCCTGCCACCAGTCTACCCTCTTGTCGGCAGAGCATTGTATTTACACGACCCGTTCTTTGGCGCCCAATCTACTGCTCGGTTTATTGCTTATTACGTTTGTTGTCAAGTATAGAAATATTTTTGCTGCTTATAAAAATATTAGAAGTTGGTAAATTTGTTCGATTATTTAAAACAAAATTTTGCTTGGTTTCTTGCATCTTTATTCAAATATAAAGCTAGAGAATTGTCCCACAATTAGGATCATTTCTGTCAAAATGACTTTTTCTGTTTGTTCTGACGATTCCCTCACTCAGAACAAACAAAAATAAATTATCAAGGACTGAAAATACTGGAGGGATTCAAAAGTTGGACAGAGCGATCCGCCTGGTGGAGGATTTGACGTCGCGTTCACTGGGAGAAGTGGTGGGGCCTGGTCTGTCCCCACCCTTTCTCCTGAAATCGGTTGGGAATCTCTCCCGACCTCCCTGCCTGGCTGCCTCCCCAAAACGACCAGCGGCATGGGTTTTCACCATCGGATTTCACGGCCGACGGTGATCGGACCCGATTTAGGGTCCCAAAATCCGGTCGTGTAATCCCCGCTTAACACGTTCCGAGCGGAATGGATCGATCGATCCTGGCGCCTTCGTTCGATTCACCCGGAGTGGATCGATAGATCTAGCTACAGAGAGCCCATAGGCTTTTAGGAGCGTTCTGCCTTCTGACGAGATTACCACGCATTCTGTTGGCTGTGGAGTTTAACACACTTATTGTAGATGATCAGGCCTCCGAAAGAATGCGTTCCGTTTCGTTCCCCATTGGTATCAAGGCCCCCGTTCAGTAACATTTTCGCGACCTTTCATTTCGCGCCTTTCTCTCGAAAAAACAGGCCCCGTCACAAGGAGTTTCCGCTCGGAACGTGTTAAGGTTGAAAACTTCGAAATTCCAATCCATGGACCTCTCAGCACCCCCCACCCCATTCCAAGTGCTATGCTTTCTTTTCCATTCAATTACTAATGCATGTTTTCATCGCTACAATAGACAACTCATGAATCCTCAACAGCGTGCCTTCTGGCTCCGAGTTCTGGATGTACCCTAGGTATGAAGTTGAGAACATGTGATGGGTGTGGATAGTTCCAAGTTCCACCTTTCAGTTTCTTGTAGCTGCCACCCTTCAGGTTATACCAGGATTTTTTTTTTTTAGCTTGCAGAGGTTCCTTCTTCTGGGTGTTGCGGGCTAATTGCCTCAACCCTTGGAAGGGGTAAAGCCTCGTTTTCGTATCGATGGGCTTTTTCTGTCGCATTGTACGGAAGACGCTGACAGAGTCAAGTTCTAGTCATGTAGCATGATCTTATGAGTGAATTTTCCTATATTATTGTATTATATTATTTTGCATTGTTTTGAAATTTGAACTCTTTGAATGTAAAGAAACTGTTAACTCCAAATTTTATAGCATAACCCTCGTTCTAAATAATATCCAACAAATAAAAATGTATAATATAATTTCAGGAAAACTCGGGGGCTGGCAGTATAATCGTAAGAAAAAATTATAGTTATGTGTGTAATAACTGTTAAAAATTGAGTTTAGAGGTGAAATCACAGTTGAAACTGGTGATTACAGGTGAAATAAGGAGCGTTATCCTTGGGGTAACTATTTTATAAATGAAAGAAGATCCCATATTAAGAAGTTTGGCATCAGCGAGTAGTTTTTTCTAGGGTTTTTCAAAGTTTTGTGCACTAGTGAAGCAAATGCACCCCTGCTGCCTAGGCGGAATTCTCTTGCCCAGTGTGACATCACCAGTGCAGGAAAATTTGGGCAATCTGAATGAAAACTACTAATCTTAGGAAAAAAATATCGCAAGTTGACTTTCATCAGAGGACAATTAATTATGGCTCTGACATTTTCTTGTGAAATGGACTCCTGTGGGGGAGATGTGCTGCATGGAAGGAGTACCTGGAGAGGCCGAACCTTAGTGGCAACATGGTTGCCTTACAATGGATTCCCTCCCATTGTGGAATCAGAGGAAACGATGGGCTCCCAGATGGAAATGCCAGATAGGACAATTTCTCATAGCACGGCTAAACGCTCAATAGGAGGGGCCATGGTGTCCCGAGTCTAGCACCTTCAGTGCGGGACCTCAAATTGTGTCATTCCCACCAACCTGAAAAATTTTCGGGCAAATAATTCGACATATGTGCACTTTTTCCACTTGGAAATAAGTCCTAAAGTCATTCCATACGAAAAATACTATTTCTACCGTAATTTTGAGGAGGGGGTTCTTAAGCACCCGCCCGCTTGGTCCCTCTGCAGATCGGCAACCCTGGGTGCACCGCTGTTGTCGCATGTCCGCTCCGTTATTGTCCCGTCCCTCCCCTGAACAATTAGCTCTTTTAAACGAAATGTAACCTTTTGGCTACCTGGTAACATATCAAATTGTTGAGCATTGACTTTGAGTTGAACTGACTTGAGAATTCATTCTTCCAATAGCAAAAATCTACCAACGCTGTATTTCCACTGGTTGATGGCGTCAGATCCATTTCTCAGCAAAAGACATGAAAGTTACCTGGACTTGAAAAAAACTAGACTTATCTGTACGAAATGAATAAATATTGTAGAGCATTCTGAACAAAAAACTTGAAAATACTTTCCAAAAAGCGTGAGAATGCTTGGGTGTACGAAATGATGTGAATTTTTTAAATTTCAAGCTGGCGAACGGTCCTGGCTATACAGGGTGACAGCTAAAGTCGTATTGAATCGGTTTACAAAGAAAAACACTGGCTTCAAGTGTTGGGGTGGGAGAGCAATGGGCCAGCCTAAAGCGGTAGGTATGAAGGTTGAGTTGCGCTTAAGTCCCATGTGGCACGAATGCACGGAGGGGGCTAGGAGAAGCATCGGCTGGATGCTGCAAGTAGGCGCTGGGCTGTGCTTATTGATCCTCAACAACGAGTTAAAAAGTTCCAGTCACGCAGCATGATCTTATGAGCGAATTTTCATAAAATATCTATCGTGCTATAGTATGTTAAATTGCATTGAAATTGGAGCAATTTTAGTTGACAGAAATGGTTAAAAACCAATTTTATGGCAAAAAAAACTTATTCTAAATAAAATTCCACTGATTCAAAAGGGATTTTTGATTTTTAAATTTTTTTGCAGTTTTTATAGATATTTTAGCAAATTTTAATGAAATTTAAGCACGTTTTTCATAATAATTTTAAGCAAAAATTTTTATTGTCCTAATCGTTGAAAATTTAGTTTTGACTAAAATTCTGCAAAAAAAAAAAAAAAAAAAAAAAAAAAATTTAACGATTTTTGGCCGTTTTTAGCCATTTTTAGTGATTTTTTGGGTACATTTTTCGAAATTTGACCAATTTAATGTGCTCAAAAATTGTTGTCCAACGAACTCATCCTTTCCTTTGAAATGCTTGATTTTTTTGGCGAAAGAACGAAGTTTTTATCTCAATTCTATCGAGAGTTACCTATCGTCTGGAATGACACATACATATATATACTTATAAATATATATATATACTATATATATATATATATATATATAATATATAAAAATATATATATATATATATATATATATAAAAAAGCGTTAAAATCCAGGAATCATTTCAGAATGCCTCAAAACAGATTTCGATGAAGAAAATTTTTGAAAATTTTTATTTTAAAATTTTTGGAGCCATTGCAATAGCTTTTATTTTCTAAGAAAATTCGCTAAAAGGACATCCTGAGAGCACAGGGAGCAGTATGTTTTAGGGCAGCTACTGGTCACGGCTACCTAACTTTCACCTCAAGAGGATAGGAGTGAAAGATAATCCGCATTGGGCACCTATGTGAACTACCCACCTATTTGACAGTACTCAACTTGAGGACGTAAGCCGGACCTTTCATATGTTGATATGAACTGTTCGAAAACTAAAAAATATATTGGGCTGCAAGGAGTCGTGCGGCAGAATAGTCAAGACAGATGAATACTTTGGTAACACTCTTTAATGAAAAGTAGTAATTACAAATTTAATAATCATCAACGTTGTTGATTACATGAGTAATCGTTGTTATTCTATAGTTCTCTATTTAAGTCATATCAGAGAAACTAACTTTCAGGAATTTTTCACTTTCAGGAACTAACTTTCAGGAAACTTAACTTTTGGAATTAGTCGGGATGCGGCCCAAGGAAAATAAATGAAATTATTTCATTTATTGTTTTATTTTGTTACGTTTCGTCCTCTTGCTGAGGACATCTTCAGATCTCTACACGGACAAGACATTAGATGTTAAATAGAAAAAAAAAAAAAAAAACACAAAACAAAATATAATAGATAAAAACTAATTTAAACAAAAAACTTACTGGTGAGACCAGGAAAAAATTCATAAACATCGGAAAATATAATGATAACAATAAAAAAGAGGGTATAAACATATCAGAAACTAACAAGGTAAAAACAATAACAAAAGAAGTACTCGCCAAGTCAATTCAATGTCAGGAAAGTAATAAAAAATGGATGGTGAGTAATTATTCATAAGAAAAAATAAAAAAAGCCACAGTTCCTTTGAGCCTGACGGCTAAAATTAAAAAACATGAATATGCTTTAGCCGTACACGACTCACTCCTCGTCGATTCTCTGAACCCGACCCCCCATCGGCCTCTGAACTCTGTTTATCATTCTGCCATCAATCCTAAAACATGGAATCATGTTTTAGCTCCTCGCTCTCACTTTATTATAGAAATGATCACGACCATTGAGCTCTTGTGAGATGATGATCTCCTAATAGAAACTCGCGAGTAAACATTCACTTTATTATAGAAATGATCACGACGATTGAGCTCTTGTGAGATGATGATCTCCTAATAGAAACTCGCGAGTAAACATTCACTTTATTATAGAAAGAGGCTAAAGAGGCTACATACGAAATTACAGCTTCCTATAGTGTAAAGTATAGAAATTACCTATTAAGATAATTAAACCACCGCTTCACAAATCTAACCGTTCTCGCAATATTCGGATCACCTGCTATGAATCACATAATCGAAACACCAGCTCAATGAAATCATCAGAAATTAACAAGCGGTTGCAATCATGTTCACAATATCAATAATTGAGAATGATCACCTGTGTGTAAACAATTATTCATATAACCATGCTCATAACTCAGCTTGTTGGCCACGCACTTCGCAGTAGTTAATATAGTATGGTTGGATAAATCGAGAGCTTTCGAACGAATGGTCAACGAATTTTGTGGGATGAAAAACGACGAAGTATCATATCCCTAGCAACGACTCGGTTGTAAGCGGAAATCATCACAATTATTGGCGCTACTTTCGTTGCACTCTCGTGGGACATTTTTAACATGTATCATGTTTTAGCCCTGGGGTCCTAGCGAATTTTGCGAGTCAATTTTGCGAGTCAATTTTTTTCCGCGCACGAAACATATAGTGTTACAGTGATTTCCGCCTACAACCGAGTCGTTGCTAGGGAAATGGTACTTCGTCGTTTTTCATCCCACAAAATTCGTTGACCATTCGTTCGAAAGCTCTCGATTTATCCAACAATATTATGTTAACTACGGCGAAGTGCGTGTCCAACAAACTGAGTTATGAGCATGGTTATATAAATAATTGTTTACACACAGGTGATCATTCTCAATAATTGATATTGTGAACATGATTGCAACCGCGCACGAAACATATAAGTTCATAGAATTTCGAATCAATATCGAGGAGAAAACATGATACATGGTTGAAATTTTTGGTTCTAGAACAGAAATAAGTTGTTAGTAGTTTCGGTAGTTAGGTCACGGCTAAAGCATATTCATGCTAATAATGAAAAGATAGAAACGAAAAGATATAGAAATCGAAAATCAGTTGCATCCATTAGTCAACAAACTGTAAAATAACCGTAGCAACCAACAACAAAAAACGAAATATCAATTCTTAAAACATCACTGTTTAAACTACTTCTCACCAGAGAAGCTTCCTTGGGCCGCATCCCGACTAATTCCAAAAAACAATAAATACTTACGGCCGACCAAACTACCTACATAACTTTCAGGAGGTTGTACACTTTGAATGTATATTTTCTATCTGGGTGGAAGCATGTTTCTGAGATAGCTGCGACTGTAATTGGGTTTTAAATCTAAAATTGATCAACGAAGGGTTTGTTGCTCTCTAGGGATCTTGCATTCCACTGTAGAAATTGAATTTTTCTTGTATATATTTAACATTTGTTTTAAAAAAGAAAAATATTATTCAACATATACGTAATGTGAATTTGTTCGGTTATGTGTTATGAGCATTTTTTATATACGATAACCAATAGGGGGAGGTATGACCTCTGATCTCGATCCATCTGACTGTTTTTCTAAGAAGTTTGTAAGTTCGTTTTGAAATGAACTTAGTAGTTCTTCATTGGTTGGTTTATTTTGGGGGCTTAGTTGAAGATTTCGAGAATAGAAGCTGCGGTTGATTGTATTTCCTCGGTTTCCATTGCGTTATCAATATTATCTTGATTGTAGATTCGAACATTTCTTCTAGGCGATTGGTTATGTCGACTGTGACTGGAGGCTTGAGAAGGGAATTGTTGGTTATGTTCAGCGTCGTAGATCAGACTGTCATTGTACCAATCATCCCCAGTCTGTTTAGTGTTCCTGATTTGGTGACCAGGTCTCTATATTGTTGGTTTCTCAGTTATAAAAAAAAAAGTCATATCTCTAATTCAATTCCTGCAGTGATTGTAACTGTAATGGCCACCTCCGTTCTTTCACAGTGTCTATATGTTGGTGGGAGAGTAAGCGCAGGGAGTTCTACTTGGATGGCTCTACCTCTGTTAAGACTCCACATTTCTGCACCGACTCACGAACACAGTGTGGAGCCTGCACCGGGAAAACTAGTTTCGAATATCAGCTGCTGTGACCATATCGGTGGAAAAATGTGTGGCCTTACCTTAACCTTTTCCATGCTACGCCCGAATATATTCGAAGCGGAAGTGCTTTACATGCCATGCTATTCCCGAGAATACTCGGGCCACTCGAGACTGCTTTGGTGTGCTATTCACGAATATATTCGTGCTCGCTCCCTCGACCTACCAGGGAGCAGCACTGCTTGGATCCAACGATGTTTACGGACGATTGTTGCCATCTTATCTGCTTGATAACAGTTTGGTTTGTTTTGATTTCCCTGGCATTCACAAAAAAAGTGAACTCACGATGTTGCGCTGTGTTTACACTGAACAGGAACTATTGAATATTCTCGAAAATAGTGATGACGAAGTCGAATTATTTCGTGATTTGTTTCTAATGGTTCAACCGCCAATGTTTCCCCTTCGATGTTCCCTGTGGAGTTCACTGTTTGCCGACGTCCCAATGATTCTAGCAGCGATTCTGGTGACAAAAAGCCGAACAAGTAAGGGACTATACATGGGATAATTCCGAACCAAATATTGTTTTTCACAATTTCACGGACACTAGAAGTGAGGTTCTGGTCAGCAACATCAATGATCAATCATCCAGATTAACCAAATTGCATGTTGCTCATAAAACATAAGAACCGAAACTTGTAACCGAGTTCCACTATCTGCTTTACAAGCACGAGATGTTCTCGAACGATCAAGTTTGTCCCCCACCCCGGCAACTACTTGGAACCGTTCCCTACAAGAAGAACTGTGAGTTCTTCAATTCCGTTCAACGCGGAGCAGCTCATGAGTCACAAATGAAAAGTCACATTTACGTTTCTAAACTGTTATGAGATCGTGTTATGAGATGCCACCAAACTATACACTTCATTCTGATCTACATATCCGTCTAATCTGCATTTTTACTAAGGGATTGACAACTTCATGTTATGTATTTTTGAGATTCGAGCTTGCGAGCACCCAGACTTCAAAACCATACACATCATTCTGTCCTACATGTCCACTAATCTTCATTTTTACTAAGGGATTGACTACTGCTCTCAACGAAACAGGTTGAACGGAATTGAAGAACTCACAGTTCTTCTTGTAGGGAACGGTTCCAAGTAGTTGCCGGGGTGGGGGACAAACTTGATCGTTCGAGAAGGTCTCGTTGCAAGCAGATACGATGTTACATGGATATGTCTTCGATTGGGGAGATTTCATTAAGGTTGTCCTCGAGAGTTGTAAACAAATCCTTTAACTTTGGACTGTAGGCAACGAAATTAGATCTTGCTTTCTTGACATTGAGTTGACTTGGTGAGCCACTGTTTTATTTGACAAACCCGTTATATTCGGATGTTTTATAAATGTTTTCCTGGACAAACCAAGATCTGAAAATATCCTCAGTAAGAGGACGAAACGTTATCAAATAAAACAATAAATGAAATAATTTCATTTATTTTCCCTGGGCCGCATCCCGACTAATTCCAACAATACAATGGTTTACTTATAGAAATGTTGAAAATAACTGTGGAGAGAAGCCACTACAATGAGTTGTTAACAGTCGACTGTTGTCAAAAGGATGAAAATGTTTCCTATGGAGTGGTGGAGTAAATGATGCTATTGCTTTACGTTAAGAATATTGTACTTAACTGGCTTATTAAAATTGTTTATAGTCCAATCAACTTAGTTTAAGAATGTAGCCAGGTACGTTTGGAGGGGGAAATTAGTAGCCTGAGGTGAGAACATTTATCACATAAATCAAGCGCTTTCCAACGAGTGGCGAACGATTTCTGTGTGATGAAAACTGCGGAAGTTCCATTCCCCTAGCAACGGCTGGGTTGTATGTGAACATCATTAGAAATTGTGACATCAACTTTTGCGTGACGAAAATTTTTGGTTGACCCCCAGAGCAAAGACATATCCATTTCAAAAGTATTTAGCACAGAGAACCTAAATGAGCGTAGAAGCATGCCGTATAGCCGGCGCCAGCTGGCTCAGCTGGGTGCAGCAGCTAAAAGGTTAATCATGATTTCTATTACGCCCAACACTGTTCCACTAATGAGTCACTACGTTGAAACTTGGCAGTCAATTAATGATTTGATTTATAGTAATGTCAGCAAATTATTAGGCAGTATTTTATTTAAATTCGACGTGTAACTTCGGAGGTGTGTGAACTAACCACTTTTCTACTCAACTATCGATGCTGAAATTAGTAATGAAGCCTCTTTGAGACTGTTGGGTAATCATTATGAGTAATATCTACTCAGATTTATAACCATTTGTTCTCTTCAAATTCAATAAAATAACGCACGTTACTATTATGAGCAATTCAACGTACGAACGTTTGCAAATTCTCCCCTTAATACTTTGGAGTGTTGAGCAGTTGATAGATACGAAACAAATTGCAACTAATTTGATGTAGCATCAATTTAATAAGTTATTGTCTGTTACAGTTCCTTCAACACAGCGCAACTAGTTCGTTTGAGCCGTCTTCAGTCCCTAGGCATCCTCCCTCAACTACTCCTGGACCCAGTATCAGCTTGGAAGACCTGGTAAAGAATCTGCTTTGTTATTTATCATTTTCATTCTTTCTGGTGCTATTTACCGTGCTTGGCCTGTAACGCGAACATTACACATTATGATGTTTTATAGGCATTTATCACTAAATTGATAGGTTCATATAAAAAGGCAATGCATTTATACCAAATATTCTTCGATGACTGCTGGATGTGTTTCGTGAAATGATTAATCATCAGTTGGACTTTTTTATTGAAACATCTGTAATTCGGCCATCTGTCAAGAATGCAGTGTTTTTGAGGTGGCGATTTGTATAATAAATACGGTATCAGAGCCATCAGGTTTTGCTGAAATGTTTTGGTGAGCTGATGGTGTGGGGAACACCTTCTGCTCATGGCTAAGGGTTCTAAGTGGATCAAGAAAGCTATTGAATTTTCAATTTCGTAAAACCTCCCAAATTTTGTCATCCTAAAAATGTAAGATTCCAGGAATCGAAGATGCAATAATTCTCTTATTTTTACTCATATTCTATAATCAATTGACGCAGAATTTGTTTCTCTACGATTCCTGTGCGTTACTTATAAAAACGCTCCAAATTATTATACAATGGTTTATTATTTCTGTGTTAGATAGCTCTTCTACGCAGATCATTGGTCTATAATTATGAAACCCCGTATGTAATGTATGATCAGAACATGACGCATCGTGCCTCTGAGAAGGGTTCAAACTTTTTGAGTTCCATGATCCCGCAATTTTACGCTTCAAAGTAAAGATGTTAAAAAAAAAAAAAAACGGGACAATGATGCTTGAAGTAATATACGTTAGCGCATGTGCAGAATGAGGTAATGATTTGAGAAAAATGAAATTGTTAGGGACCAATCTACAGCCTAACCCACAAATTACCAGAAAATGTAATCAAAATCTGATGATGACTAGACCTTGTTCCTGGGAGTACACTTATGCGCATGCTCAGGAGCTAATAATGATGCAATCATGTTGAAATCAACATGGAATAATTAAACCATTGTCCCCCAACGGTGCACCCAATAACGGCATAGAAAAGTCCAGTCATGCAGCATGACCCCATGAGCAAATTTTTGAAGATGTTTCATGCAAATGTTCATGCAAATATTACCGATTTTTACAACTAGCGAAAGGCATTATTTCGATTTTTGACTGATTTTTCAACTTTGAAATTTTTGAAAACTTGATACATATTCTTATAGAAAATTTTACGCTGATTCCGAATATACCACATGTTAGTATGCTGAAAAAATTATTTCGCACAACAAATCGCAAAAAACAGGCTATTTTGAAATTGTTGACTACGTTTTTGAAAATTTCAACCCAAAGATGTAATCCGATCATGCTGGCCAACGAACTTGCACTTTCTTTTTGTGTCCTTAACATTTTAAAATTTGTTTGAAGTTTCTAGCACAATTCTACGGACAGTTATCGTCTGGAATGACACATACATATATACATACATACATGTATACATACATACATACATACATACAAACGAGGGTTTTTGGGTGGTGACCAATCTAGTCTAGTGGTTGGAGGTAGCTTATATGATACAAAACTAAGATAAATGCATTAACCACAAAAAGGACATTAAAGGCCTCTCAGCAGTTTACAAAAAACTCTCTCAAAAATAAAATTTCTCCAAATCAACCTTTAGTTACCTACTACCTATTTGTTAAAAATGTTTGTATCCTGTTTGATATATACATGTATTGTTTATATTACAGTCATAATAGCCCATCCATAGAGTATATTGTTCGTTCGCCTATCAATATTTTGTAACTATTAATGTTTAAGCAAAAATACCTACCTATACACAATTTACTTGTACTATTAGTAGAGTATTAATCAACTACCACAACCACCACCACCACTACTCATCCGCCAAGTTGCAATGTCATCCTGGTAGTAGTAAACACTAACTGTAATGTTGTTTATATTCCCTAGTTGACAGGAACCATCGTTTTCTATTTCTGTTCAGCATTTTACAATGCATACCTAGTTATAATAAGTAACTACCTACCAGGCGATATGTAAGTACCCACCTACCAATAACTACATTCTTTGCATAATTTATGTAACAACAATCCATCCTCTATCACGTTATCTTTGTTTCTTCGATTCTCTAGAAACACAAACATGATTAGGGCACAGATCCAGAGCCGAAACGTCGTTTTTAGCGAATTTTCTTAGAAAAATGAAGCTATTGCAATGGCTCCAAAATTTTTAAAATAAAAATTTTCAAAAATTGTCTTCATCGAAATCTGTTTTGAGGCATTCTGAAATGATTCCTGGATTTTAACGCTTTTTTATATGTATATATATATATATATGTATATATATATATATGTATGTGTCATTCCAGACGATAACTCTCGATAGAATTGAGATAAAAACTTCGTTCTTTCGCCAAAAAATCAAGCATTTCAAAAGAAAGGATGAGTTCGTTGGACAACAATTTTTGAGCACATTAAATTGGTCAAATTTCGAAAAATGTACCCAAAAAATCACTAAAAATGGCTAAAAACGGCCAAAAATCGTTAAATTTCTATTTTTTTGCAGGAATTTAGTCAAAACTAAATTTTTAACGATTAACTAGGACATTAAAAATTTTTGTTCAAAATTATGATGAAAAACTTACTTAAATGTCATTAAAATTTGCTAAAAAAACGTACTTAAACTGCAAAAAAATTTAAAAATCAAAAATCCCTTTTGAATCGGTGGAATTTTATTTAGAATAAGTTTTTTGTCATAAAATTGTTTTTAAACCATTTCTGTAAACTAAAATTGCTCCAATTTCAATGCAATTTAACATACTATAGTACGATAGATAGTTTATGAAAATTCGCTCATACGATCATGCTGCATGACTGGAACTTTATGTATATGGAACAATAAAAACCTCCATCCAACCACAAGACTAGATTGGTCACCACCCAAAAACCCTCGTTTCTATCGAATCCTACTAGTCAACAAGATTTTCCTGAATACATACATATATACATACATACATACATAAAAAAATGCGTTAAACTTCAGAATATGATTCAGAATAGCCTGAAACGGATTTCTGCATAAAATTTTTTCAAAAATTAACATTCTACAAATTTTGAGGCGAGAGCAATAGCTCTGTTTTCTTCAAAAATTCGCTAAAAATGATGCTTGAAGGAATTTACTTTGCGCATGCGCAAAATGAAGTAATGATTTGAGAAGTATGGAATTAATAGTGGACCATTTTTAGCATAACCCGCACATTCCCTGAAATCAGATGAAAACTGTTGAAATTAGGCTCTTTTAAAAAGTAATACATATTCGCGCATGTGCAGTAGCTACTAATGATAGGATTATGTTGAAATTGCTAGGGGATGCTTATATTAACCTCTTCCACTTATCCTCCAAATTTGAGCAAGATCAGACAACGGGGGCTGCCCAACTACCCTCCGTCACCTTTTCCATTCACAAACTGAGTTTCCTGCGAATTTGAAAATTCGTGGCGATATCTTTTCTGTTCAATAATACTAAGGTTCAAAATTAAAAACGTTTGAAAGTTGCCTAGTTCTGAGGATTATTCAGAAAGTACATTTTGGTTTATTATTTTCAATAATAAGCCTATGTGATCGTGTTGCAAAAAATTTTTATAACCCCCCCTCAAACTTTGTCACTTTACGTTTCAAGGTGCGTAGAATCCAAATTTGAAATGTCCGTCCGCCGTCTGGGCCATAAAAGGCCTAAGAATTGACTTAAAAAACCCGTTCTTTCGCACATAGACTCCATTTGGGGTCTAGTTGGTCCTAACGTTTAACCATCCCGATCGCTTTACTCGCATAGATGCTATGGGCCAAAAACGGGCGAAAAAGTGTCTTTTTCGAGGCTTTGAGTGTTAGACGCACGCCTGGCAGGGGGTCACAGTTGGTGGTGAGGGGGGGGGGGGGGGGGGGGGGGGGAGGGAGTGAGCGGGGGTTGGAGTGAAAGGAGGCGCCGCGGCACCTTGTGGTGTCTGGTGTGACCAGGGGCGTAGCAGAGGGGTGTAGGAGAATGTATATTTATTACTTTTACGTATTATACCCATATAATACACCGTGGCACCATTAGGTGGGTACGGCGTTCCTTCGAGGCATGAATATATGTTTTTTCTAGGTCATATTTGTGTGTTAATACCAATGCTTTTCCTACGCATATTTAATAACATATCCTCTCGACTTTTCGTACGTACTTAGATAATGATATTATTAACCCTTTTGCTTCTACATCCTAACCTCGCGTGAGTAGCTCGCCAACACTGAGGCTTCTCAGGCGCGTGTGATTTATTGGTTCTGCATGCTTTGACGCTCAGTCATCACTGCTGTACTGAATACTTTTTTGCGTTGGTTATTCATTTTTTAATTTTGTATGTCATCTATAATGTATTATAAACATAAGAACGGGTAAAAAAATGAAAAATGTTGGAGAAAATTTACTTGCCTACCTAAAAATTTCCATCCCTGAATTTTTTTTAGTATCTAACTACCTACCACTTTCTTCACTTTTCTTCACAATTTTGAAATTTTTCTTCACTCAGGTTATATTTAAAACAAATCTAAGCATAAATTTTAAAAGTTTTTCAAGGTATGATAAATTTCAAAACATGGGACAACACACAATGCCACATCGCAAGCAGATATGAAATTTGAACTCAGAACGTTGATCTTTGAAGCAAGAGCGCACGGCAATAATCCTCAAACAAAAATTAATTTTTCCAGTTCATTCACCTGATTGAATTCATTTGTTTAGTGCAGTCTCTTTAGTGACCGGAGGGGCGCTGTTACCTACTACTTAACGTCTTCCGAGCTGAGGCATTGAAAAAAACGTATATGTACGGGGATAGATCCTCAAGAGCGTTACAGAAAACCGTAAATATACGGGCATAGATCCGTGAGACCTTTCAGAGGACCCCGTAAATATACGGGGTTAGATCTGCAAAGACACTCATGGAAAAACGTATATATACGGGCTTAGAATCGAAAGGGTTAAGGCAATAACTATTTGAATAGATAGGAGCTCAAATCGAGAAATATAAACATGCGTATATAATTATAGAAGTATAGGTTGTGGCAACTCATACGCAAGCCAACTAAAACTACGATCATACTCAACTGAAAAAATAATGAACCTTTGTGAAATAATTTGCAGCGTTTTTCCTTCTAGTATTTTGAAGATTGGGGCTGTCTACTTTCCTTTGATAATGGAAAGTTGTGTTCTTATTGTTTACCTACCTAACTATTTGAGTATGTAATGAAGCAAACCACCATCATCACGCGTCATCTTTTGCATTATATCTCGTTCCATTGATCTGTTTAATGTAATCTGACCATTTGGAATCCTATTATGGCGAGTAAGATGTTAGGAGAAGCTATAAGTTAACTTATGGTGGTGGTTGTTGTCTTGGTACCTAATCTAGCATGTGGTAGTCCGCATTGTAACTTACCATTGCTGAAGATTCCAGGTGCAGGGTTGTAATAGCAATGAAAATTGCTATGTAAAATTAAAAAAAAAAAAAAAAATCTGTGGGGCTCTTAGACTTCATGATTCGTTTCCGGACGTCTCAAGGTTTCTCTATTTCAAATTTCAGCTTCATAGGTTGAATCGCAAAGAAATAAGATCCGCCGCTACTTTAGTCTCATTTTTTCGTTACATTTTTGTGTGATATTTGCCACTTTTGGTCCCGGTAAAAGCGTGTTCCACGCTATGGGTGATATTCTCGAGACTTGGACACTAGCGCATCCTTACATCGAGGCAAGGCGAAATCAAGTTATTTCACCTTGTTGTCATGGTGACGAGTAAACATATGCGAAAATGCGCCATTTGTGAACGAACCAGGACAACAGCGTAACATAGTCTCACCTAGTTCCGAGTCAATATTTTCATTATTTGTAATACGCAAGGTGATAAATTGTATGCAAATTACATCAAGTTATTATCAGGTGTTGACCTCAAACGCTACGAACGCAAGATTTAATCTGTGGGGTAGAGATCCATATGAAATGTGTGTTGGGGAGTTGACATACAAGTGTTCTAGATGATCCAGACATCAGCCGCAAAGATGTTGTGGATTACCTATCTAGTTTTAGAACTCTTCTTTGAATCAATTGAAACTAAAAATCTTTAGAGTACTGTGAAAGCGGTCTTGTGAAAGGATGCATTATGAGAGCTCTGTTAGGCGGGAATAGTAAGTTGGGTAAGTACCCAACTAGAGGTAAGGTATACCTACGTACTTTCCGTATATTATTACTTGTTCATGTAGGTACTTCATTGATCAAAACGAAAGTAGGTACCTACCTAATTACCTTTTTTGTCCATACAATTTGCGTAACTGCAAAACTCGCGCAATAACTGCACTGCCATTGCCGTCTTTATGAAATCTTACCTTCAGAGGAATGCATTTCAAGGTTTTTTCCTTGCAGCTGGTTTTTAATTCATGTTGCATATTCCCTGATTCGATATTTGACAAACTTGCTAATCAGCGGTTGTATTCGTCGGCAAAGCAACGACCCACCTACTTTGTTTAGGCACTTTAAACCAACAGCAAATCTGGTAGGACGTACGTACCTACCTAAGTAGTTTCGTTTCTTGATGTAGCAACCCAAGCCTGGCCTGGCCTGGCCTTTCCTGCCTTGTTTATTTTGACAAATCTCTCCTTTTATTCATTCAATATAGCAAGTAAAGCTTCCTCAGTTAAGCATAGTACTACGAACTTATAATAAAACGCTGATGAAGCTACCTGAGCAATGGCTAGGTACCTACACAGCAGTACAGACACCTGAGGAATTTTCAATCATATTTTCTTTACTATTTTTCAGGTTAATTATTCTCAAAGCCTAAACGAATGAAGTTCTTTAGTTTTCCGACACTGATTAACTACTATAGTTTGTAGGCTCCTAGTCCAAATAAAAACAAGTTCACTTTAGATTGGTATTGTTGACAGCAATCTACAATCAATTATTGCGCTGGCAGGCATGATTATTATAACATTTAGTCAAATTAAAACTTTGTATTGCTACAATACTATACTTTTTCAAAACAAAACTGTTGAAAAATGGCCTTATAACCACGAATTATGTTGACGTGAGACGGCAAACTTCTTGTGAGAAATAGGTTGGTTGAGTAGCGATTCATTGACGTAGGGCGGTATCATGGCCGACATTGGCTGAAACGCGAACCTACTCCAGGCGTGACGTCACGAGAATATGGGCCATAGTACAAATACTTTAAATAAAGTAAGTCTTGGAACTCTAGTTGCACAGTCCATGCGCGCAACTCTGCTCAGAACACATACAATCGGAACAGAAAACCATCAAAGGGTTCGTTAAAAGACCGACGGGAATTGGTTCGTTCTGCGCTGTTTGCCCACTTGGCAAATTTCGCAGCAGTGTGTACCGCACCTTTACACTAACTATAGACGAGATCATCAGAGTGCAACATCTGCATCAAATGATGATTAGCTTTACAGTTCATTTTGTTTCCCAGGCAAGATATTGGCCCAACAATAAGTGTAAATACCTGTTTTTTCTTTTTTTTTTTTCAGGAAAATATTAAACTTGTGTCCTCACGACTAAACGATTTGATGGAAAAATTGGCTGTTAACCACAAATCCGATTCGCAAACGGATATGCTGGATGCTTTGACGGTAAGTGAAAGTGATTTTTATGACCGAAATTGAATGGTAATTGAAGATTGCAAACTTTGCTATTTATGTGAAAAATAATTTCTTCACGGGTAGTCAGAGAACGTCTTGGGTCACCAATGTTGCGCATTTAAGAGTTGTGTTTGCACTGAATAGCTTGCTACTGATTGTCTTAACATAGAGTTTATGAAAGGTGAGGTAGGTGTATGAAGGTACTTGATAAGGATCAGCTTGGTGAAGCAATATCACTGTGTGATCCAATGAGGTAAAGAGTAGAAGGGGCTAGTGGTTTGAGGAAAAATAGGTAAGAGATTTGCTGAATGAATGGATGGGTCGTGGCTATCCTCGTCCTTTTATATCTAGGCATTGCTCTATGCGCTTGAATGGGCCTACTGTACCGTTTATTTAGCGCCAAAACAACGATGAAAGGGTCGGACTGTATGGTATGATAGATTTCAATGATTTTAATTACTCGAAGGACCACCTCATTTCGAGGAAAAATGATACCAATAATAAGGTATGTAGTGCTAAGTATGAACATAACTAGAGATTTGATCTTTGATAATAATTGATGAAATTAGGAAGTACTCAAATGATAAGTGCGTTTATAGAAGATGAAACACTAACATGAACTGGGTTTTATTGTAGATATGATATATAATGGTATATGGTACTCGTTCTGCCTACCTACCTCAGTCCTAATAGTGGCCACTGGAGAGGAGAGACAATTAGGTACCTAAGAGCTTGAACTGCGATTAATGAATTTCTTATTATGTACCAAATAAATTGGTTTTCAAGTACAAAACTAATATAATTATTAGAAAGGCTTATCTGAAGTCCAGTCGATGAATTCGAGGCGCCAAGGGTATTTTCATAAGTCCAGCTCCACGGCGAACGCATCAAGCATCAATCCTGCTCTGGGAAGGATCCTCATAAGTCCAACTCCAGCGCCGAGTGTTGAAGGTGAAGGAGACACGGCCAATAACCAAGTCTTCAGTAATAGGCGAGAATTAATTACAGAAAGGTACGCAGATGTAGATAGGTAGGCCTCCTCTTCACTCCCGTTTCGAAGATAGATCACCACAAAATCCAGCAAAGCTTGGGTGGATGAATGTCGGACGCAAAGTTCGAATGCTTATCCGTACACTCGGTAATTAGTTTGAAAAGGAGGAAACGGATTTGGCAGAAGAAAAGTATAGAAAATGATGATAGAACGTGCTTGATGCAAGAACGAAGGAAGTAGTAATGAAAAGATGGCGAGAGATGATCATTCCATGGAAAAATTGGCAAAGACCGGCGGGAAACTAGCATGTTGACCTACCAAAAAGAAGTATACAAAGCTACCTACAATTGATGGCAAAATGCATATAAAAATATTTAAACATTTAATAGATTTTATATAATAACAAACAAATTAGTTGTATGAATTAATAATTGAAATAAAGATGATGTTTGCAGCATGGATACAAGAATATTACTTAAATATACAATCCATATGCGTGAAATCCATGAACAAGTAATGACGGCTCATCAATCATTCAAGAACCACCCAACATTAAACTGTAGGTTGCAAACAGGTTGCGAGAATTATGTAGGTTATCTATCAAAAAATGTTGTTTGGGATGTATTTACGAAGTTTCGTTGAAAATAAAGGTAACGCAAACAGCGCTTGTGCCAACTGTCTGTTGGTTGAGGAGGGTAGTAAGGCCGATCCTGGATAGGAATGTGTTTATTATGGTAACCACACCATATATTGAAGCTTACAACAAACAATCCTCTCGTTCATAAAATCGCATTTGCTTTATCCTACTATATTGAATGTAGACCCCTGAGCACAGATTCGCCATCGTTCATGCCTCGCCATCTTTTTGATTGTCTTCACTTTAAAAGCTAAAGTGCAGCTGAGCATCCTGATTCGGAGACACAGAATTTTAATGCCCCATCCTGGTTTTTGGTATGATATGGACATTCTGCCATATCTCTCTTATTTTTAAACCCAATATGAGAAGCTCCTAGAGCTCACTTAACACATGCCTATGATTTTAAACTGGAAAATACCATTAGTACCCTTGTAAGCTGAATACATGTTTGTAAAGTAAAATGATGCCATAAGTTGTTTCACCTCAAACAAGGAGTAAATTTGTTGCTAAACTTTAAATAGACCTGAAAACACTTAGAATGATCTAATGAACACTCAGAATTGAGGTTTTTCTGACATAGCCCTATCTTTAGAACTCATTGTCCTTGAAAATCAATCATAAAGCATTTCACTGTTTTAGATGCTACTAACCATGATTGAAGATCCGGGAGTTCAAGCAAGAATTGAAGCTGTAGGAAGAGGAGAAGAGGTAATTTACACCATAGTTCTTCGTTTTTACCCATTACTCTATGTTTAAGATATATCTTAAACATAGGCTCTTAAACATAGGCTAGGTTATGTTTATATATAAACAGTAGGCTCTCTCTTAACCTATCTCCCATTAACCCGCCTTCAGATTACTTGGCCATCTATTTTCTGTTCTTTATCTTTATTTTCGCCCTGACAGTCACTATCCCATGAGCTTCTCGGATGGTAAAGAGGAGAAAGCAACATCTCTATCCCCTGTTCTGCATATCTCGGTGCTGCACAGCCTTCCTGGAAGGTCATGAGAGGGGGAAAAAGGCCCTCGCTCCTTTTTTCTATGAATCACTTGCCGGTGAATCAAAAATGAAAGAACTAAAATCATTCACCCTTCGTTCAATGTCAACAAATTACTTTTGCCCCACATAATGTTTGTGGTGTTCATGCGTGGGCTAATATTCTTGGAACATGAAGCCAGAAAAAAATAAAGAAAAAAGTTCGATAAGTTCTTACTGTACTCTGTCATTAAATCGTAACATTTCACTCTATAAACAAATAATACTTGTTTCAAAACTGTACTTTATCTGTGCACTCTATTTGTATACGGGAATCTATATATTAAATACACGTGTAGTTAATTTTTCTAACAAAAATGCTTGCACGTTTGATTAACTGGCCAAAACGCCGACCAGCCAAGCTCTGGTCCCGAGAGAGTCTACTGTATATAGATTAGAGATGATATGATATAGTAGATATAGTATAAATATACATTATTTTATCCACATCAGATAAAGGCTAGAGAGGTTAAGGAAATCAAACCAGTTATTCTTAAGGGTTTTTAAAATTAGTTTTCATTCATAATTGATGAATAAACGAACTTCCTAGTGAATTTTATTCATAATTATGTCAGGGGCACTAGAGGGTGTTTTATTAACTAGTGACTTTCGCCACGCGTCGGGCAGAGCTGGTTTCAAAGGTATTTTTAAAATTTCACGGGACGGGCGCCTGGGGAGGTCATGCCAACTGCAATTCGCCCGGCCACATTGGCAGCACTGTCCCCGACCCTCCTCACTAGTATAAAGGGTCCCCCAGTATGTCTGTGATAAAGGACAGGGTAATGGGTGGGCATTAAACACCTCTAGTGCCTCTTACATAATATTATGAATGAACTCCACTAGGAAGTTGATTTATTCATCAATTATATCTAAGTGCACTAGAGGGTGTTTTATTAACCCTTTGCGGTCGAAAGTTGAATTCCGATCATGTCCACAAGGGCGGGACCCGGTCAGGGACCGGCATTATGCATGTACCTTACAGAACGACTTATTACACGCCATTATATCTTTCAAGGACGATAAGCTTCTTGCAATAAGTCACCTAAAAACGGTACATCACGTTTGAAGACATATTCATCAAATAAAAGCACAGATTACCTATTATTATTTTTATTATTATTTTTTTTATTGTAATCATTTCCCCAGAACAAAAAATATGAAAAATTTTGGACGACGTTATTCTTTATTTATTTAGAGTGTCATGTTTGAGATGGGAATATGATGAGCAAGTTTTCACCATGAAGGAAAAAACACATTTTTCTAAACACAGAAAACTGGGTACAATGGATACCGCACACGAAAACAACACAAGAGTTATCAGTGAGAAAATAATGAGAAAAAGTCGAAGTTCAAGTAGTAACCAGTCACAGAAAGGTTTCTCATATTCCTTCCCAATGGGTTCATTTTATCAATAAAGTGCTGAGATCGATTGTCAAAACCTTCAGTAAAACCTACTGAATTGCCCCCAATATTTAAAAAATACCAAGCTACCACCGGGTTTCGTCTGTGAAGACAAGAAAGGGCGCCGAGCAGTGACCGGCATTCGACCCCTACGAGGTAACAAGGTCGCCGAGCAGGGACCGGCATTCGTCCTGTGAGACATCCCTCTCTCAAAATGTTCCGTCCAAATGCGGATATTGCCTTGCCGGGTCCTGACCATTGTAGATGTTTAAAGGAAGATACAACCAAAAATTCATAGACTGCCGGGTCCAGGCCTGGACAGTTCAACCGCTCTGACGGAGAATTCCGAGCAGAAGAAATCTGTGACCCTTCCACCCCCCCAAGAGGGCGGGGGAGGGAAGCACAGATTTTGACCCATTTACACTGGGGGCCCCCACCACCTGCCCTCTCCGTCATACTGCACCCCCCTTTCCCCCTCCACTGGTGTTACCAAGGCCCCAGGGGGGAGTCGGTCTGAGGTGATACAGGAAAGATCCCGGCCACGGTGATTTCAGTACAGGTGACAGCAAAATGACAAACATGATTCAATGGAAAGCCCCCTTAGGGTGCTAGGTTATAATTCAACATATAGAATATAAATGAAATGTAATGCATGGAAAAACATAACATAATGGCTTATAATAAGATGTTACAAAATAAATCAAGTAGGTATGTAACCAAAACCCACCACCAATCAAAACATTAGTCCCTTCACAGTTCACCCTGGAAGCAAAACAGATTGCTGTTAGGCATTGGTCTGTAGGAATTTCAATACTGAGCATAAGCATAGGTGTGCCAACCGATAAATCAGCTGCATGCACAAAAAAAAAAAACAGCTAAGAGCCTGAACTAAATGTGTGGCATGAGAAGATAGCTGCAAGCTCAAGGGGTAGAACAAGGGGCCTATCATAAAATCTAGAGAACACTGCGGCGGAGAGTGTCCAACCCGTTGCACGGAATATAGTTTCCAGGGGGAATATAGTTTCCCTCTCCTCGTCGCAGATGCGCAACGTGTTTGCAGGAATGAGGCCTAAAGACTCTATTAACTCCTGCGCTGGTCATCACTTCACTAACCCACTTCACCAACGTTTGGTGGGAACCACCGTCTTACTGTAAGGATTAAGGAGTGATTCCCATCGCTGCTATGCTTGGTGGCTGTGTGTGATAAATATTCCACGAACAGTGATGCCACACACAAAAGGAGGAGGCATTCTGGGAAAAAAGGCAACTGTAGACATGGTTGAGGCCTAGAAGATCCTGACGTTTTCAGTCTACCAGAGATGAATATCCTCACTCCATATTCTGGGGTGTGGACAATCTCCTATATCTGAATCGAGGCTATCGTCTGGAGCCGTTGCCCTGTCGCCAACAAGAGGAGGGTTACTAACTAGCTGTACCCTTTTCCCGGTAACCTCCTCTTTAGGCTTCCCTGCTCACCCAGTCTAGGAATGGGAACACGGGAGTGGGGTGGTTTCCACAGTGGAACCAGTCCTCTAGAAATTTTAACATTTGCCAAGTACTCTTTGTACCTGATCCCCAAACCGTCTCTGAAAAGGAAGTTAGATGGTGGCACATCTTTGCTGATTTGTTCCAAAGCCAGCGTGCACACCCTATGAATCGCCTGCCTCCTGGCCCGATTCGCATGAAAAAAGAGTGTTGACAGGGCTTTCTCCGTGTCACGATGGGCCACAACATACACTGGAGAAACTACTTTTGCTGCCTCCTCACCTTGTTCCAACACAGTGGAAATGCTCTGGCCAAGAGCCAACACGGCCGTGGTCAATCGCCACTGTATCCGGGTGAAAACCTTATCTTCCATCAAGACACCTGAGGGAACAGATATGACAAAATCTCCGTGTTCAGTGAGGGGGAACCACTGCCTGTAGGTTTGGGGGGGCAGACATTCAGTTTGGAGGGTGGTAAACGCTGTCGAATCCAACCCCTGCTGCAAATAGTGGTCCCATGTGCCACTAGGCTCGGATGAAGGGCTGTTGGCGGGGGGGTTTGAATCGAGGGTTCGTCTCCAACACCGAGAGAAAGGCCGAATCCAAATTTGCATCCGGATTCTCCTCGGTGGGGTCAAAACTCCCAGATTCTCCCAATAAAATTGGTTGCTGGGTCGAGGTCTGGGGGTAATTCTCCCCAGTCAAAAAGTTCAGACCCATCCCCTTCCGACCCCAATCACGAAAAATATTCTCCCAGAGGGTCCTCAGACAGATAGTCATAACGGGCACCATCTAAATGGCAGCTCGACGCCATCTGCCCCGAATCCCCGTCTGTTCAAATCCCGGAAAAGTTTTCCTGCATCGGCCTGGGCGGTAGATGAAACTCACGTCCGGACAAATGCAACGGAAAACATCTTTCCAGGCCCGAGTTTCGTGAGAAACGTTCCTTGTGGGAACCGTCCTCGCCATCCCGTCTAGGAGACAAAACTGAATCCCAGGGTGACGCGTCTCCATGAGCGCGAACCATTTCGATCGTGAGGAATCGAATCGCACTGAAAACTTCACTCAACTTCACCAAAATACAAATCCCAGTCGGTTCCCGACTTATGCTTCTCAAAAAAACCGAATTGTGGTGTAAAAAAAGTACTAAAAAAACTCTTCAAAATTTTTGGAAGAACACGGCTCTTATTTTTGGACGCGAGAGCTGAAGAACAAATGAGAAGGACCATGGACAGTGCTGCCAACGTGACTGGGCGAAATAGTGGTTGGCACGGGCTCCCTAGGCGCCAGTCCTGCGAAATTTTAAAAATACCTTTGAAACCAGCTCTGTCCGACACGTGGTGAAGGCCACTACAATTGTTAATAACACCCTCTAGTGCCCCTAGATATTATTAAGCGTATTAAGCCCTACGTATTGAGCGTTTATTCTGACGATTTTTAAAATTTTATCCAATTTTATTCTCCAGCGTCTTCAGTTGTATCTTGAAAAGATGAAGAACCTTGAAGGACAATACCAGGTAAGGTACTTTTTAATTTGCATTACTGAAGTAATTAACAGTAATAAGCAAAAGTTAATCTTATACATGTTTGGTTTTAACGATCCATAGTTTATTCTTGAAATTCGAATTTCTCTGGTCTTTACTGCGTTAAAGTTATCTCAAAAGAGATTCGATAAATTTGAAGATTTTTTCAACTATGCTATAGTGTAGCTTCTGCCGCTCAGCGGTTGCTAGGTATTTCTGCCATGCGCTCTTGGGCAGCCTAATATAGTTAGGCAGATTGCCTCCACTGGCAGACAATATTCTATTCCAGTTTGCTCGCCTTGTTTCCCCTAGTGCAGGGCTTATCTCAAGATGAATGGATACCACCTGTCGGGATTGCACTAGAAGTTTGGATCAATAGCTAGTCCTAGGTGGTGGAGATGTTTTCTCAAATAGTCATGGCTTGTAGTCATTCTGGAGCAGTAAACTGACACATCTCTGGAGAGAGATGCACTGCTTTATCCTCAGATGCCTGCTTCTGAGAATCTTTTGTTCTTCGATAGAGATTTGGTGCATTTTGATTTGATACACTTAACGGAATTAGAGACCCGCTAAGCAGCAGAGAGAGAGCAGCGGAGAGCCGCTTTGCTCTCTTGGCAGTAGAGATTTGAGTTTTCTCGCCAACTGACATATCTCTGGAGACTGATGGACTCAGGATGGACCACTAGTTATGCCTAGACCCCTGCCTCATAGAATCTTTTGTTCTTAAATAGAGATTTCATTTTAGGCGTTTTGATGCACTGAACTGAATTGGAGGGTTCGCTGTTACATCTCTGTTCCCCACCTTGCCAACTCGTCTGCTGGTTCTTTGCTGTCAACTCCATAATGTAAAGGTTCCCATTGGGACATGAAGGTGAGGTACAGTTGAAGAGGGAGTGAAAGAAGACATGAAGCGGATTACGGTTCTTTACTCTTTACAATAGAGAGTTTCTAGTATATAACTGTCGGTGTCAATACGGAGTGCAGTAATGAGAAAGATTTACTGCACCTCAAACTTTTTGCGCCTGGGTCCGCATATATGTGGAGCTTCCTAGGTGGACGTCACTGTCGGGGTCTGCATATATACAGTTTGCTTTTTGTTTTGTTATGACGTCGCTACATTCATTTTTTTCCCCCGTCATTCATGGTTTTTCGGACTCAGAGCGGAAGTTGGAAGACTTTGGACTGTGTTTACTTCGAACATTCGACATTACTGGGTGGGGAGAGGGAGGGTTTTTCCTCCCAGAAGCTCCAGTACCGCTTCCCCTTTTGTACGAGTTTGTCTTGTATTATTCCATCCGTGTTATTTTCAGTGAAATGTCGCGAAGTAATCGCCGTGCTTTCACGGACAAAGAAATAATTGAACTTGTGACTTCCTTTCCCTGTGTTTGAAGTTGAATTATTTTGATTTTCACCTCATTTTTATAACAAAACTGTTTAGTAAAACGGTTGAATATAGAAAAATACTGGACATTTTTACGTGATTGAATACTATATGATGTAACAAACGTTAACTCAAAATTTAGTGAAATTTGAACGAATTTTGAACCTGTAATGCTTTTTAGAAGATAGTCAGAATGGAAGAGTGCAAAAACGCAAAATGAGTCAGGACAGGAGAGCTGTCTTGGTGCAAGCAGGCCCGTTAAATCCAGGACTAGGAAGCCGCGTGGGCATTTACAAGTTAGGCGCAAAAAGGTTAAAGTCGCGTCAAGTCCTTAATGGATTTAGTTGTACCACTAAATCCATGGAAGGAGGTTATTTTAGACGATTACGTCTTTTACGGATTGGGATCTGTTAATGTATCTGTACGGAAGGATGCGTCACCGTAACTCATTGAGTCAGAGTTTCGGCGCCGGATCGTGGATACCGCACGACTTATTGTGTGATTTATGAATCTACTAGAAACTCTTAATGAGTTGTATGGTTTGGAGGAGAATACCCAACAACTGAACCTACTGGGGGCTTCTTACTTTTCAACTTGACATTTCCATCTTTTTTCCTACCTTGTCAATTTTAATAATTCCCTCGACCTTTTCTGAGAGAAGTCCTATTTATTTCGATTTAGTTGAAGTTATGACCACGTAACTATGAGAAAAAAGAACTAGGTACATACTTACAAACTGGCTTCTTCATTTGTGTCCTGGTAGGTGTAAGCAATATTGCACGCTGTACTCCGGGCTGACTTTTGGTTTCAGGCTGGTAAAGTAAGCAGAACTTGCTGACCACGATGAAATATCCCAAGTACTACGTTAATTCCCAGAATGCTTCCTTCGTATCGTTTTCTTCGCCATTTTCTAAACTTACTAAATACCTTTCTAAACAACTAGGGATGACGAATTCTCGACTCCACACGATTTTATTTATCACATGCATTTTTTAGATATTTCATGAAAAAACAAATTCCCAACCCAAATTTTTAGTTATTATTAATTAGTACGATGATAGTGACATTCACTAATTATTCCTAGGTTGCACCAGATGGTTTTAATGACCAGTTTGTTATTCTCGAAACATACCAGCTTAACAAACATTTTAAAAACTCTGTTGTAGGATAATACATTTCGAATTAAGTAACTAGCTTTCCACATATTTAAAGGCATATACTTTCACTTTAAAATAGTCTTAATCAGTAATAAGCAATGATTTTCTCGTTATTTGTTTATGGATATTTTGTTCACAGGAGAACCTAATTAAACTGCAGTCGAAGCTGAAAATGGTAAATGAAACATTTCTATTTGTTGGGCTTTCGAGTTTCATAAAACTATTATTATAAAAAGTTCCAATCATGCAGCATGATTGTATGAGCGAATTTTCGTAAATTATCATATAGGTAATATTACATCATTTTGGAATTTTAGAATTCGAGTGTAAAGAAATTGTTAATTACCAATTTTAGGACATAAAGCTCGTTCTAAATAATTTTCTGCTATTTGAAAAGAATTTGAATTTTCTGTTTTTCCACTTTTTATCGATTTTTCAGCAAATATTAATGAAATTTAAGTACATTTTTAGCATGATTTGTACATAGTTATTATTTAGTTTATTTTCGGTGAACTTCTGTTGAATAAAGTTCTGCTAAAAATATGGATTTAACTATTTTTAGCCGTTATAGCCATTTTCAGTGTTGTTTTGAAATTTGACCAATTTAATGCCCTCAAAAAGTGCTGGCCTAGTGACCCCATACTTTAATTTGGAAAGCTTGTTTTTTGACGCACGAACGGAGTTATATTCTCAATCCTAAGCAGACTTATCTTCTGGAATGACACACTTACATACATAGTACCCAATACTCCCCCTTTGGAGAGTCCACAAACTTTTGGATTTTTTTCTGCTGATTTCTATTTGCTTAAAACATAGAATCAGGCGCTCTAAAAACACTTTCCAAGTCTCACTACGATATCTCAAACATTGTGGAAAATAGTTTAATGGAGGGGGGGGGGGGGGGGTGTTCTTTTGGGACACCCTTTGTATATAAATAAAGAAGCAAAATCTTCAGGAATCGTTTGAAACATGCCTCAAAACGGATTCCAATGAAAGACGTTTTCAATAAGTTTGATTTTAATTTTTTTGGAGCCTTTGTAAAAGCTTAATTTTTTACTTAAATTCGCTAAAAGGTATAATGAATAGTGTTCAGCCCTGACCAAAATTCGAATTCTCCCGCCAATACTGAAATGTAGTTGACATGTTGTCTTCCCAAACTTCCGTCAGAGCGCATAAGTCGTTCAATGTTTCCATCCCGCTTTTCATATATTTAATGATGGAACTCTGATAACATCTAGTTTTTCCCGACCATTCTGTAATAATAATACGATTTGAGCTCCCGAAGGTGCAAGGAAATTGTGAAGTATTAATTGTAAATTGTACGAGAACTTTTATTTTGTAAGCACTGCATTTGATCACTAGCACCCTTCATGTCCTGCGGACGACGAAGACAAATGAATACGAGTCTAATTTCTGCCTCCAGCGAGCCAAAAGGCTCTCCCGCTATTATGCGTGTGATCCCGCCTTACAGTCATTAAAGAGAACTAGGATTCCGTAAATTTGTGTATTTATTTCTTCCCGGATTAAACAAATAGATAAGTGGGTTTTTCAAAAATGATATGCAGACACAGAAAAGGAAAGGTCCCTTTCAAGTAATTCGTTTGTACTGATACAGTATACTGTTGTGAAATCGTGGGTGTATTCATAATTTAATTTATTTTTTTCGTTCCCTACTTTCGATAATTTATTCGCTTTGATATTTTTGTTCAATGAAGCTGGAGCTGGATACAGGGAAAAAGCAAGTGCAAGTATCAGAATCTTCAAAGTTGAGTCCTGGAATTCGCGAAGAGATTATGGACATTGTTCATCGCCTGTTGGAAGAATATCATGCTGATCGCACCGGCAAACCTGACTACGCTCTTAGTTCTAATGGTTAGTCCTTATATTCTAATGTACCGGGTGTTGAAATATAATTCTCTTAGAAGTCACAGCGACAAATATAAAGCGCCACTCGCCATTTTGAAGATCATGACAGTTGACACAATTAACTTGTATAATGCGCTCAGCGGTAAGAAACTTAATTGTACATTCCACTTCTCAAGAGCATAAGGAGAATTGGCAATGTCGATTAGACCATTGACCTCGCTAAGTTAAATTTGTCATCCTATGAAAGGAATCCTATTTATCCTCATAGAAAGGAAATGTATCCAATTTATCCAACATTAATAACCTCGACCGTTCTGATTTGCGAATAATGTAAATTTACAGGTGCCTCCATAGCTAGCATCAGATGCACCCGTCCATTCAACAAGGGTTCTGCTGAATACGTGTTGTTGGGCTTCCTCCACTGGGAACATATGAACACTCCTGACATCATTATCAAGGTAACGATTAAAATGCCAGTTTTTTTACATTAAAAAATCAAACTGCAAGTTTTTTAACTGCAAGTAAATTTATTGATTGCTTCAATGAGAGAATATTGCTGCCTGCGTTCACCTATAATTCTTAGCCATAATCAGCTTTGATGTTATGGCACATGCATCAGATGCCTTCCAATATTAACCATTGGTATAAATGTTTAAGGTATTGTTAGCTGCTTTTCTTTGAATTTTGAATACCTTCTCAGTGCGCAATTACGTGAGTCATTCCATTCAAATGTAATTTCTACAATTTTTGTTGTAAGAACTGAATACACCCAAGTACGATCAAATACCAGCTTTCAATGTCAGGAACTCTGCCATCATTTTGTCGTCATTACGGCTTGAAATTTTAGTTAACACTGTGATTTCTTGGAAAGAAGAGTGGAAAACACTCTGAAGGTATGATTAAGGAAGGCTCGGGACTCAGGGAAAAACCTTTAAGTAAACTAGACCTCCGATCCTGGAAATAGGGCATCTTTGCTGTAAAATTAAGTGCTGATTATGAAACATCAATGGTAGTTATGTCTAAGTAAGCACGTGAGTTACCTACAATGTATGAGGTATTCCTATGATACATTTGGTATGTACCTACTTTTGATGTTCTCGAGCAATGTCTCATCTCAATGCCGATGATATGGCAATTCTGAACCAATAGAATTCTGGTGAAAGTGGAAAGCAATCAGTCACATCCTCGTTAATACATGTGAGTATAGATCTTGAATCAGAATTATGTAAAACTCGAAAATGTAGAGAATTCCTGGATGTTCTCATTAATAACCGCGTCCTCAGCAAACACATCTAATCTTCCTCCATGCTTTTCATGGTAGTTGACACCAGGCATGGTGCATAGCTGGCAAGCTTTATATGCAGTCCTTAACAAGTTGAGTGCCATGTGTATCTGTGAGATACACACCATTAACTGTCCCAGCGTGCCAGGTGTATCTGGGTGATACACAATCCTGGTTCGCTTCAAAAGCTCGTGTATCTCCCAGATTCACACTTGAGGCGTTTCTCTCTTCTTCTTTGACCTTAATAAACCCTTCGGAAAGGTGGAACAGTGTTGGCCACAACAAATTGGCCGAGACACATTCGGTACAAACGGAAGAAGAATAAGTTTTTGTCAGATGTCACTTTTATCATTTCAGCTTTCTGCCACTTCATTTTCCTACTAGTTTTCATTAGCAACGCTATAGTGTTTTTTGTTTACTCACGTAATCAGGCGTGGGGAAAATCGTCAAGAAGTTCGAATAGGGATGTATCAGAGTGGTACTCAATTTTCTGTTCCACCACTTGAAGTCCCAATTCCCTGCTCACAGGCCACGTGTATCACACATATACTCGCGGTTTTTTCAATGAAAATAGGTGTAATACCACTAAAATAACTCTTTTTTGAAAAATACCAGTGGGGGAAGATGATTTTGATGGAAAATAATTTTTATGGAAAATACCAGTGGGGAAAATCGTCAAGAAGTTCGAATAGGGGTGTATCAGAGTAATACACACTTTTCTGTTCCACCACTTGAAGTCCCAAGTGGTCACTCACAGGCCACGTGTATCACACGTATACACGCGGTTTTTTCAATGAAAATAGGTGAAATACCACCAAATAACTCTTTTACCATCAAAAGCAAGGTCTTCTGAAGCGAAAAAAATAAAAAAGCACGCTTGGCATCTGAGGACATTTTTTTAGTTGAGAGCGGACAGCTGTGGCAGTCAACTTGTTAAGAACCTGACACGATCGGGGACTACGCAATTGCGAACTTTGATTTCGGAGCAGAGCTATGCACCAAAATATTTTAGAAAAATGTATACGGTACACATTTATAAAAATGCAAAACAGTGTTTGTATTTCTGCCAGCAAAGACTACAGATGTATACATTTTGTTTTGGATGAAGCAGAAACATCATAACAGGGTCGGAATCGACCTTGAAAATCAAAACCAGTGCCAAACACATGTAGATTATCTCATGAACTGTTGGACCGAATATCAATAAACAAGGAACGTGCTGGAATACCAATCACAAATATCATCTCGCTTCGATCAGACTGAGTAGATTGCTAAGATTGCAACAAAAAAACCTGGTTACAACATTGTTTTATTCTTTTATTATTATTATTATTTCATTTATTATTTTATGTTCCCCAAATCGTGGATCCCCAATCGTGTTCTTCACCCAGTATTTGAGTACCCAGTCGTAATATAATGCTGTACCCAATCGTGTTGTCCTTTCCGCCTTTTGAACCCAATCGTGTTCACCCGCATGAACCAGTTTCAATTAACTTAACGTATATTTCGAGCGTAACATGTATATTTGTCCAATTCAACAATATTTTCCACTTGGTTGATATCAAGATTAAAGTTTTAATGAAATTTCCTCGAATCACTGCAGCTTTTAGTTAGTAGTCCATGTGCTGAGAGTCGTACTTGAAAAATAATTGCCTCAGGTAGTAAATATTGTGGCAATATTAACCTCATTCTTCGATGTAAGTGTTTGGTTTCTCTTTCCCGGATTTCGAATTACGAAATGTAAACTATGGTCAGTCAGATAAATTTAGGGATTTTATTATTTTCCTACTCGTAATAGCTTGAGGGGATGCGGACCAAATGCTGCTGGAAATCACATGAATTTTATAATTTTATGTTACTTTAACTTACATAGATGGGTGATTCTCACAGAAAGGGGCAGAAGTGATGTCCGGACCAGTTGCGGCGACCCAATAAGGATTTGGGAGCTGGCGAAGGTCTTAAATTGTAGTATAGGTTTTTATCTAGAACCCTTTTTTCCATAGTCAAATCGTCATTGACCTGTCCTGTCCCAATGCGACCTTCCCAACTTCAAGCTTTAATTAAAGGTCTTTCCGCTTTTGAGTTTGGATTTTATTCAATTTTTCTACATCAGCATGATTTCTGAGATGCGTTTCTGATCGATAAAATTAATGTAGAACCGCTAGAAAAGTGTGTTTGGATGGAAATATGTGTGTCCGGAGCATCGCCGTCATCGACCTGTCCAATATTGGTTTTCGAATTTTCGCGGTCACAATTGTATTTTAGCGGGTTTTTTGCCGCTTTTTTTTCGCGCCCTTCTCAGTTAAAAGAAAAACCGCCATTCGTTTTAATTCAGTCAACTCGTGGTCGTCAGCAGGAGCAGATGTGTGCTGGACCGTGGGTTGGTCAATCACAATCGTCAGAAACCTGTCCACTTTTTCTAAGTGAGTACTTGAACTCAATTTTTTCTTATGGTATTTTTATTGTGCACCGAACGGTCTAGTTTCATGTTATATGCCGAATTTGGGGAAAAGCTTGCCACAAGGTGAAACATTTGAGAAAAACTGAAGAATCATCATCGACCTGTCCATCATCAACCTGTCCTCTCCTGAAAATTCGAGGACAGGACGATGACGAAAAGGACAGGACGATGAGGAAAAAGGCAAATCTATTATGTTTTTTGGATTTTCTAGTATTCCCGTATTCTCGCATTTAGTAATCCAATATTCTCGTATTGACCATTCAAAACACATATCTACTTAGCCGAACGTTGTGAAGGTCTACTAGGACTTATTCAAGAATTTCTGTCATTCTTCGTTTGTTGGATTCGCCCTACAGTGGTCACGTTTTTCGGTCTTTTGACTTGAAATGTTGAGGGTTAACGTTTCTTGGCAGTTATAGCAAATTTTCCTTTTATGATGCCAGGGCAGGGTGGTGATGCAAATGGTGAGAATCAACGGGTCGCATCATCGCCCTGTCCTAGTGTCATCGACCTGTCCGCCTAAATTTTTAAATATTTTTTTCTGAATTAATAAAAGCGCTACTGTTTGGATTTGCTTCGAATTTCGATACATACGATATAGAGAGCATCTGTGATTTTTTTCAGCTCGATTCGATCACTTTTTCTTTTTTCAAAAGTCAAACTCAAAACTGACCTTTTCTGTGAGAATCACCCAGGTACCTAATCATAATTTGCACGTTTCTCTATATTGAAAGAGTTCCTGAGGAGAAATGTTGGTGGAAAAATAAATTAACATATTCAGTGCAGATCATCGATCGGAAAACTTCCAGACAACCTGTTTTGAATTCTTCTGTTTAATCACGTCATCTGGGGTTGTAGATGTGGGAAAATGCGTTGTTAGTTGCCAAAATACCTTCAGGATTAAGCAATACACTTTAGAGACCCTCCAACCTCCCTGCAGAAGAAAACAGAGCCGATAGGATCAGTGTGTGTGACCCTGATATAGACCTATAACAACGCAATAGAAGGTGGCTCGGAACAGTGACAGTCGCATGGCTGGCGCATAACTGCCATCCCAGGTCCGGAATGACCCCACTGAATGTGTTAAAGACAGAAAAACCACACCTTTTTGCGAATTTTCTTAGAAATTAAGTTGTAAATTATAATGAATTATTAATCAACAACAGTGAATTATTACTTAAGGAAACCAATGTAAGCCCAATTTTAAAAGGTTATTGTTTGTTACCAATGATGTCCTAACTCTGAGATTGAAGGGTTTCCTGGTTACCTTCAAAGTGTGGTGAGTGCTATCTTAAATGGTTCTTTCTTGAATGTCGGGTATGGAATCCAAACACCACTCAATTACCTTCAATTTTGCTCGTAATATTTTCGTGATTTGTTATTCAGATATGTATTTTAGCCGATTTCCTGAACATGACAATGTCGGGTAATAATACAGCTATGTGGAAAATTACTCAATAGGTATGGCGCTGTTACCCAACTTTGCAGAGGTGATATTGCCCTGCAGGCATATTTTTCAGAAAATCAGCTATAAAAACGTACTTGAATAAGAAAAATTCCCAAATTTTGTGAGCAAATTGATGGTAATTGATCAGGCTTTTCATCCTATACCCGAAATTTAAGAAAAAAACCATTAAAAATGGCACTTACATCGCTTTGAAGAGTCCTCACTTTTTTCATTTTTCTGGTGAGTGAAATTTCTAATTGTCATTATGCCGAAATGGAGCGCAACTCGTGTCAAATAAGTTGACCCCACAAATGATCGATTGGAGAGGCTTCTAACGAAGAACGCACCCTATCACGTGAATTGTAAATAAAAAGGTGGGAGGCCAGTATTATTGCCCACCCTAGCGGTTTTACCCCTTGTTTGCAGTTCGGTATACTTTCTGATGTAGCAACGCTAATTTACGCTCTGGTCATTGAAAGGATATGGGAAATGATATTGATGCCAAATACTTCAACGGCAACCCAAACTAATATTGAAATGATTGTGGTAAATAATTAAGTTATGAATTTGTTTGTAGCCTGGATCCATGCCTGGGGAATGCTGGGCCTTTGAAGGTGCTAACGGCTATGTGGCCATTCAGCTGTCGATGCCAATTTATGTCAGCGGGTTTTCTCTTGAGCACACGCCTAAAGAGCTCACACCCATGGGTCACATCGAGTCTGCGCCTCGGAAATTCTCTGTATGGGTAAGCTCTGTCATGCCAGTTTTTTCTTCAATCCGATGTTTTGCATCCTTGATTACCAGTGGATGCATCAGAGAAATTCATGGTCCGTTTCGAAAATCGAATCGTCTAAAATAGAATTCAACGAAAAGTTATGGTGTCATCCATCGCTGCATTGAAAATCAAAATGCTAATAGCGTCCCTTGCAGGAATTTGAGAAAGACAAATCAGTGCAGGTTACTCATAACTAGGTTATAAATAATGAAAGATCAAATTATTTATAAAACAATAAACATAAAACACTCGGATAACATCTACTATACCATGCTATGACTCCTTACTCGCTGTTTTCTAATAGGAACCCCATTCCTTATTTCAAATTCGAAATCTACATAAAATTTCATGGAAAAATGACCTATCACTCAAATTTGTGTATGCGCAAGAAGAGCGCCAATGGTGAAATATCTAGTTTTTGAAAATATTCAATAGCTGCATGATGCTTGATTTTGGGGTGTTTTTCACGCTGAATTACGTGCTGATGTTCTTTTATCAACATTCGTATTACCAACTTCAAAAATTATCGAAAAACTGTCAGAATTACACATTTTCTCACTCATTTTCACGCAACGCAAAAAATAGGTACTAAAATTGCATTTTTCAGCGTTTTTTTGAAGTTTTTGAAGGGGGGAGAAAAACGGATGTTTTACTTGCAGAGCTGGAAGCGAGAAAAATAAATAATAATTCATTCCGCTTACGCTGGTGAAGCAAGATGAGCAGATTGAAGCAAACAGGCAGGTGCACTATGGCCACACGCCGAGAATTCCTCGTGCTATTCCTACCCGTTCGTCTGCCTCGGTGAAGGGTGGTATGCAGGAACGACCTTCAAAGTTGGAAGGATGTTTGAGTAAGGGAGCCCTTTAAGGCCTGTTTTCCTAGCGACAGGTTTTTTGCGCCGTTGACAACATGATACGTTTAACGTTGAGCGTTTAACGTTGGCCACTGATTCCCTCGAATTTAGTTAGGGTGTTTTCCTAGAGAACGCATCACGTCAGCGCACAACGTGTTGCCTTGACGCGGCTGGCCCGACTGCTCGAGGAGGAGTCGACTGTGCAGTACGCTGGCGCGATTGCCTTGGATTCCGGTGTTTGTGTTGCTCCAATTTTCGATTTCCAAGGTTTTCAAGATGTCCCGAAGCGGGACATCTTCTTGGGACTTCCCAAATCTTTCTCTGGGCAGCCTAAAGTATCTTTGAAATTTCTCTTCATCGTCAAGAAGATGAAACCGCTGAACATACCGCTGCACTTGCTGCTAGACTGCTGTCTTGATTAAACTGCTGAACATTTCTGCGGTTTGAGAATACACTTGAATATACACTCTCACGTTTCCTTACTTTGGCATATTTTGTTAATATGAACTCTTGTTTTCGTCACCATCTATTATTTCTTTAATTATCAATGCATTAGGTTATTTCTCTTTCTCATCATGTTCTCCATTTAAGCTGTAGGTAAATGTTTTCTCACACACACACAAACACGTGGTACCTTCAACACTATTCAAATCCAACTGAACAGATAAAACACGGCGCAAGGAAAACACTTATGCAGAGTAATACATTTTGCGCTCCTGCCGACGTTTTTCAGACTAATTCAGTTCCATCTGCGCAAAAAACCTGTCGCTAGGAAAACAGGCCTTTACTTTTTGGAGGGTGTTATATAAGGGAGGCCCTTGAAAAAATTGTAGTGCAAGAACAACCCTTACAGATAGAGAGATGATGGCTTGCTTTGAGGGGCTATCCAACTTTACATGTGTGGCGGGTCGGAAATCTGAAGAAGATGTTTATTAATCAGCCTTATTTCTCAACTACCTGCCTACACCTGTCATAGTCGTGTCGACTGAGGCAGAAATAGAAATCCACCACCATCTCATTGTACAGCTCGTCAACAAACTGACTGCGTTCGTCTTTTAGCGAATTTTTGAAGAAAATTAAGCTATTGCTCTCGCCTCAAAATTTGTAGAATGTGAATTTTTGAAAAAATTTTATGCAGAAATCCGTTTCACGCTATTCTGAATCATATCCTGAAGTTTAACGCATTTATGTATGTATGTATATATGTATGTGTCATTCCAGACGATAACTGTCCGTAGAATTGTGCTAGAAACTTCAAACAAATTTTAAAATATTAAGGACACAAAACGAAAGTTCAAGTTCGTTGGCCAGCATGATCGGATGACATCTTCGGGTTGACATTTTCAAAAATGTAGTCAAAAATTTCCAAATAGCCTGTTTTTTGCGATTTGTTGTGCGAAATAATTTTTTCAGCATACTAACATGCGGTATATACGGAATCAGCGTAAAATTTCCTATTAGAATGTGTATCAAGTTTTCGAAAATTTCAAAGTTAAAAAATCAGTCAAAAATCGAAATAATGCCGTTCGCTAGTTTTAAAAATCGGTAATATTATTTGCATGAAACATTGTCCAAATTCAGATTGAACTACTCTTATGGAAGTATCCCTGTATAACCAATCCTAGAACCATGCTGTTTAAAACGTTGGTAGTAGGTGCTTGTTTAGAAAAAAAAAAAAAAAGAAAAAAGTAATCACAACTGATGAGTTTACTCTGTGAAATATTCCGTCCTCCGATTCTCTCAGTCGCTCTATTTAATGTTTTACGCTCAACTGTTTTAGGACTTGATGTAGCTTTAATACTGACTGTGGCTTAGAAAATATCAGCCATGAAATTATGAAGAAGTTCTATTTATGTACGTACTAGCCCACAGACCCAAGGCCTCGCTCCGCTCGGCCGTCAATAGCGACTGAAATGTCGAAGATTTCTTCCAAAATTCGCTCATGGGGTCATGCTGCATGACTGGACTTTTTACTTCTTCTCCCCTCTTTTTGAAATCCTGATTTTCAAGATTGAGGATGTCCTATAAACTCTATTACACATTTTTTCATTCTTATATTTGACAAAAAATGCATTGCCAAATCTTCCAATCCAGCTTCAATTTATGGTGAAATTTCCAGGGTCTATCAAGTTTGGAGGACAAAGAAGAAGAATTTTTTGGCCGATTTGAATTCGAAGACAATGGAAAAAGTTTGCAGTCTTTCGATGCAATTGTAAGTTTGACTATAAATTACGTATTCTTTTATTGTTTTAACGAATTTCCTTAGAAGATAAACTATTGCAATGGTTCGGAAAATTTTGAAATCAAAATTTTTGAAAAGTTTCTTTATTGAAATCCATTTTGAGGCATTCTGAAACGAATCCTAGAGTTTAACGCTTTTATATATATATATATATATATATATATATTTATATATATATATATATATATATTTATATATATATATACCTATATATATGTCATTCCAGACGATAACTCTCCTTAGGAATGAGATAAAAATTCCAAAAATTCCTTTCTTGCGCCAAAAAATCAAGCTTTCCAAACGAAAGGATGAGTTTGTTGGCCAGAACTTTTCGAGTTCATTAAATGGCCAAATTTCAGAAAAATTTACATGAAAACATCACTAAAAATAGCTAATAACGGACAATTGTTGAATTTATATTGTTCGGCAAAATATTGCTCAAATAAAGATTATTAACTATAAAATAGAACATTCAAAAATTTATGTACAAAATTATGCTGAAAAGCGTACTTGAATTTCATTAACATTTGCTTAAAAAAATCTATAAAAACAAAATATGGCTGGGGGCTTCAGGGCGTGTTGGAATGGAAGTGATTATTGCACAGTATTGACTGAAGTTGGAGTTTAAAGTCCAGCTTCAGTCCATCCAATCTCTCAAAAGGAATGTAATATGAATAATAAGAGTAATATATCATAAGAACAAAGAACTACAATCTTAACTTACATGAGTAGCTCTCTTCGCAAGTAAGCATTCATTTCTTTTATCGAATTACGAAGTAGGAGACCACGGTTTCTGAGACTAATGACAAACGAAATTTTTGATGGATGTTATCATCTACGTTATCAATAGTATCTAATCACGTTTAATGACTTATAATACGCTCAGGTGCAAAAAATTTGGCCCACTCTCTAAAATGGAAGATTTTATGAAGTTGCGACTAATATTCTGTTGTTTTCGACTGGGTTGCTGTCTGAACTCATTCAGAGGCATTGTTTGTTGTTTTCTAGCTAGACGGATGAAACTGTTTTGATCTCTCAACGATAAGGAACGTATCGAAACGTGATCATGTTTCACTGCCTCCTACTTTCACGTTATCTTAAACACCGATCATGTTGTTCATCTCTTCCACAGTAGTCCTCAGCTGAGGAGTGAGTGTTTTCCTGAACGTTGAGTGTATTCCAACCCAAAAAAAAATCAATTTATGAGAAAAAAAATGTCTTTCTCACCGGAAATGGGCGCGGAGACTATAGCTCTCATTAATGATGGAAGGTCACTGAGATATGCCGCTCAAATGCTAGGACGGCCTTATGAAACCGTCCGTGCTACTTTTAGACGTTTTCGAGAGACGGGATCGTACTTTAGAAGGTGCTTTAGAGTGTGCTCTAGCCGCCCATGAAAAACAACAGCCGTTCAAGGACACACACACAAAACAACTGATCCACCTTCTCCGAACCTCCACTTGGGCCAACTGGCGTCGTTTCGTCACTCATTCCCACGCCAAAAGTCCGACCTGTATTAGGTATGTTGGCTGTCCCATATAAGGGTGGGAGGGCGAGCACACACACACAAAACAACTGATCCACCTTCTCCGAATCTCCATTAGGGGGAACTGGCGTCGTTCCATTACTCATTCCCGGAGAAGGTGGTACGGGTTGGCTGCAAAAACACATCACACTGCTGGGACATTTGAACAGGAGATCACGATACAGTAGGAGCTTCCACGCTTAGTTACAATGATGGTTGAATCTCACTTGTACACCTTAGCTTTTAGAAATCGATGATTAACTGCTTCATAAGGTCGTAACTCACTTGAAAATGCAACGGGAGTGGATTTAAGTGTTTGGACAGTTTGTAGACGATAGGGGGATCGGCATTTGTCTGCCAGAAGACCATCTCGCCTTCCATGTTTAACACGTCAGTACAGGATGTTGTGCCTTCAGTTTGCTCGAAATCACAGTGCTTGGGAACTTGAAGAGTGGAGGGATGTCATTTTCAGCGATGAGTCTAGGTTCAGCCTGCGGGGCCCAGATGGTCGTGAAAGAGAGTGGAGAAGGCCTGGAGAAAGGTTTGTTCCTGCCACAATGACTGGAAGAGGGCCCGCCGTCCAAGCATTCGAGCAGCATATCTCAGCGACCTCCCATCATTAATGGGAGCTACAGCTTGTGCGACCATTTCCGGAGGGAAAGAATTTTTTCTCTCTAAAGGTGGGTTCACATCCATGCGTAAATGCGGCTATCCGGTCATGCGTTCGGCCTTCTTATTGGCTAGCGGCAGTCGGAAGAGTGGGGTGAATCTTGCCGGACAAGCTCTCTTGAAACGGACTGTACACATCTGAAAAATTAGATATTTTACCGGATAGACGCATTTACGCATGTGCGCAGTTGCCCATTGCGCAGTTTTCTTTTGTTTGATAAAGAAAGATAAGATAAGAAGGTAGCGAACCTTCGTTTCTCTTTGTTGGTTTCTTTCGATAAAGTTTTGATTGTATTTGATAAAGATGAAGAGCTTGTGTATAATGATAACAATAATAAATTAATAAAACACTCAAATTACACACGGTTTTATGCAGATGAGGCCGAGTTGGGTTAAATATACTTAGGTGTAGGTACCGATTTTGCGATCTCACCAACAACCTACCTTCCTGATGATCCTATTCCATTTGTGTTTTGAGACATTTTTTGATTATAGATTAGCAATTTCCTGCTTGTTGAATGAGTAGGTATTTGAGAAGAGATGGCCAACTTGTCCTCACGAAATGGACAAATTAACTACGTTAAGTATGTAAGTACTTCTTATGGTGCATCAATGCACTTAAATGATTTGAAATGCGCCAACCTACACATTTTTTTGGGTAGAAATACCCATAATGTTATCTTGGGAAAAGTACCTAGTTGATGAAAGGACCGAATAATTACCCAACAGTCTCATTTCAAAACGACGTCGCCTTTACAGTTTTAATGTACATACATAACAATTTCTTCTATACGCCCTCATGATTTTTTTATGAGTTTATTATTCAACATTGTTTATGGAGCTGTAATGTCCGAGAAATGTGTGATAGTTTGAAGAAAATTCGGGAGGAAATATGTCTCTTTGGAAAAAGGCAATGGTAATAGAAGACAACAACAATGATAACGCAATGATAACACAACCGGATGGTTATGAACGGCCTGCCGCATTTCCGCACTCCCCTCCACTACTTCCAACCCCCTCCACTAGTTAAACGCATAGCCGCATTACCGCATTTACGCATGGATGTGAACCCACCTTTAAAGCGATTATTTTGGGAGGGATGCACTCAATGTACAGGAAAACACTCGCCCCTCGGCTGACAACTACTGTGGAAGAGATGAACAACATAATCGCAGTTTGGAAGATAACCTGAAAGTGGGACGCATTGAAACATGATAACGTCTCGTCACGATTCCCTATCTTTGAGAGATCAAAAAAATTTCATCCGCCTAGCTGAAAAACAACAAACGAAGCCTCTGAATGAGTTCAGACAGTAAACCAGTCAAAAACAAGAGAATATTAGTCGCAACTTCATAAAATCTTCCATTTTGGAGAGTGGGCCAAATTTTTTCCACCTGAGTGTACTTTCAATTTGATGGTCAAATGCATAATACTACTACTGATAAATCAACTTTCAAAGTTGAATTGGTAGAGTTGGAATATTGATTAAGGTTTAGATTGATTTATAGGTTATCAGTTGTTTCAAGTCAAATCTAGTATAAGAATGATGATTTTTAACCGTGTTTAGAATTTTTAGAAGGAAATAGCCTGAAGGTGTAACATTCAATCTAACTTGGGCTCATCATAAAGTATGTTCTCCTTTACTTATAGGTGATCGACAAACCATTCCGTCTGGTTGAGCTAAGAATCGAGAGCAACCATGGCCACCTCGAGTACACCTGTCTGTACAGGTTCAGAGTCCACGGCCGGCCTGCCATCTGACCTTGGAGACAACAACCACTTCCCATGAGGTCTGGAAAGGGCCTTTATAACCACAACTTGACGGCTAAGCTGCTAAGCTAAAATTCATTATCAAGAAGTCTGAGGCACTTAGGCATCTCCGTCTCGGGCAGACTGAGGCGCTTTTCCGGCGAATTGTTAATCTTACTCTAAATGTGCCTTCCGATATTTTCTCCATCTTCTTGATGATGGAAACATAAGTAAGACCGATCTCGTCACTGTTTACCCCTCCATCCTCACAAAGTAATAAAGCATGGGGTTAAAATAATGTAGCAATATTGTGATTAGGGTAGTTTCTTATTTTGTTGTATATATAAATGTAAGGCCTGTAAAGAAAATTGTGTATAGACCCTAGCTAGGAAGCCTTAAAAAAAGTACTTTGAGTACCCTAGATTAACCTATTATTTAAGCCAAAGTACTTCTTTCTAATTGTTTTAGAAAAAGTTTCATGCTAGTCATAATTTTGTCACCATTTATTTGGTTCTTCGGGGGTGTTTTAGGTGATGAGCTCTGTGCTTTATAGGCTCCCTGTTTAGGTTTAGTTTGCCAGTGTCTTGTTGAGTGTGTGCTATTGTGTTTTGTATGATTGTGGATAGAATTATTGCGTCTGTCATACTCTGAAATATTTAAGTAACTAATAATAAAATAACTGCCTAAAACCCTCAAATTAATTTGTTCGAGTGTGTTCTTCTCAGCGAAAAACTTGTGTTCTTCCCGCCCAATTTAACCATTTCCTCCAATCCTATGTGACTGGGTATGACATGACTGATCAGCTTATTTATTAATTCAAGAGTGCTTAGGAATTATCGATTGTCCTCCTGGAGGATGTTGTTCTATTGAAACAGTTTGAAGAAGCACACTTGGATAAGGAAATTAGCTATGGGATTTTGCCCTACATGTATGGTTGATCACTTTTCTGCATATTGGCTCTAATACTCCAGTATATCTTTCGAAAATGTATCAGCTTCCAGCAAAACCAAATTTGTATTCATTAAAATCAATAAAAATTGGTTGGAAAGTAGTCGTAGTTGATATAGCAAAAAATATATTAAGCAAAGCTCATAATATGTACTGTTGATCCAAACGTGTATCGGAACTTAGAATAAACAGTTTTGTACAATTTCCTTGAAGGAATAAAAATACAATAGGATAGAGTAAGCGGATAAACAGGATTCAAGTAGATTTACTTTGCATCGAAGATAAAAATTAAGAATGAATGAGATGAACTGAAATAAAATATGTTCAAAACATCTAAAGTCTTTGAATCTTCGGATAGGTACAAAATGACTGGTGGGTATCTAAATAAGATCGCTTCTCGAGTCAGACATTGGTGATACATATGGATAGCTCCTCCCGTTTCTTGTAACTGCAGTCTTTGATGTTATACTTGCTGGTTTTATGCTCTCCAAACATCTCCTGGGTGTTGCAGGCTTTTAAGCAACTCTAAGAAGAGGTAACTACTCCATTCCTACACCTTTTCTTGTTTTTTTACTCGTTTATCTTTCTTTTACGTAGGTAGGTGAGGAAAACTGAGATCCTAGGGTGGTAATTGGATCTCATAAGATACCCATGAGGAAATGTACTCCGAATAATGTGATATTCAAACATTACTAAAACCCCTCCTTCCTTTTCCTCAGCCTGAAACTGTTTAACACATTACTTCCGAGCTACATATGTTTCTAACCACTCCTCCCCTCTAATATTGAACGTTTGTCAGGGGCTCGTCCGAGGTTCAGCTCCTTTCCTCTTGCTTCCAGCACTGTCATCGGTATCTCATTATCTTAGGGTTTGTTCGGACACGTAGTTCGTAACCGTTCGTAACTGGACACGACCACTTTTGGCTGTTCGGACAACACGAGAACCAGTTCTGGAAGACCTCGAACTAGCAGTTCGTTGTTCGGACGTAGTAGTTCGTCACCGTTCCGAACCAGTTCTACCAGTTCTGCTTTTTTCCAGAACTAATAGTTCTAGACATGCGCAGTAAACAAGCTTGGCCCCGCCCCGTATGCACGATCCTCCCGCCAAACTTTCAAGTTGTCATCAGCCTTCTTAATTCACGTTCTCGGGCTCACATTTTTATCTGATGTATTTTCAATTTATCTTGCCCTTAACGTTTCATACAACTGTAAGTAACTCGTGTAGGTACACGATTGCAACCTTACGGTACGACATAAAAACATTCCGATTCTAGAGATGGGTTTCTATACCCCTACTTAAAATAGCCTAAAATTATTATTTTAGGGTTAACAAATCGAAGTATGTGAAAAAACGTCTTTTTTAGCAGTTGTTGCCTTTTTCTCTTAAACGCCTCGAGGGATTTTGTTGAAATTCATTGGAGTTATTCTTATTCTGGGTACAAATTATATTCAGTTCCCCTCATCCCGTAAGACTGGTAGGTACTTAATTAGCCAAACAGTTCTTAAATGGCCAATTTGGGGGGGGGGGGGGGGGGGATAATCGGTTTTAGCACTTTTTGGTCTATTCTCCAAAATGGCTCGAGGGATATCAATGAAATTCATAGGAGTTACCGAGGTCAAGTTCAGTTCCTGACAGGGCAACTCTCAACTAATGATAAAGAGGTTTAGTTCAGATTTATGTGTTCAGTAGCCATTTTCAAAACACATCAAAGTCAAACCTTGGGAAATACATTGAACATGAAAGTACAAAACTAAATTCAAAACATTTTATTGCAAGAGTTCTGAACCGGTTCCCGTCCCCTCCCTTTGCAGTTCGATTCTGAACTAGATGAATTCCGAACTGGTTCTGAACTACGTGTCCGAACAAACCCTTATATCACCAGCTTATTCCCGCCACTTTTTCATGAGTAGTCGAGTCAAGTCATTTCGGATTTGTTCAGCCATTGGGAAAAGATGATTAGGGTCATCTAGAGATGGTTTGAGATGGCTTAGGGGTTCAGGCCTGCTGGCAGACTATCTACTCTGCTCTGGAGTAAGCTCCTGCTCTTAGGTGTGGGTACAGATTTTATCAAAGCCCTTGATTTGCTCTACTGAATTGTCAACTTTCTAGTGAAGTCGCAGGTCAGAGATGGGGAATCCCTGCATCCTCCTACTAAGAGCGTTTTGTAGGGGAACTTAGCCCACAGCTGTTCATGATGTTTCTATCTCACCTGGAAAAGTTCATGAAGGAGAAAGGGTGTCATTGTATTCCTTTTGCCGAGGCTGAGCTAATGCTATATATTTTGCTGTTATGTTTGCAATGCTACTGATTTCTTGTTTGATGCTCAGAATTAGCTATCATTCTTGCTTCAGCCCTGCGCTATTGCACAAGTTGACCATCCCTGAGTGCATTGCTGCACACATTGAGATAATTAATTATGCTGATGACGTAACAGCCCTCATTTGTGCAGAGACTCAGGAGGCATTTGAGAGGGCATCATCCATTGTCAAGGGACTTGTAGTTGAATGGTGCTCAGTAAACCTACTGAAACTAAACGCTGATAAAACACAAACTTTAGGTTTTAGCACTAGAGGCCGGGATAGGTGTACAGCTTCAATTCTGGGCTTCCAGCTGGACTCTGCCTTTACCTGGAATCATCATCTGTAGATCCTGACTGGAGCCCTTGCGGGTATTGTTCACCTCATACGTCGTCTGTTTTATGCAGTCTCTCGGCCGGTACTGTCTCTTTGAGTCTCGTTGCAATTATGGAGTGATTTTATGGGGAAGCTCGTCTGGCATCATCGGAGCTTTCAGGCAACAAAAAGCAGCCATTCGGGCTCTGTCAGGATCTACCCCAGGACCTCTTGTCGACCACTTTCTTGTCGGCCTTTCTTGACCGCATGAGCACCTACTCTGCGAACCTTCCAAACCCATGACCCCATGATACCCATGACTACTGCACCCGCCAGTGTGATCTGCTTCAGGTTCCCAAGCACCATCTCGCAGTGACAAAAATGAGAAATCCTGATTCGAATGGAGGAAGGATTTTCAATCTGCTGCCACCCAATGTAAGGAAGCTACCCAAAACAGCTTTTCGAAAACACCTTAGCCTGGCTTATTGATAAAGCACCTTATAATTTGATGAGATCCTCGGTGCTATAAAGGACATGCAATAGACTTATCGATGGACATATTTAATGTTTGCCTACCATGTTTTTTCTTTTAAATTTTACTCTATTCTCACTCTTTTGTTTCTCCTGGTTTCTGATTCTTTCTTTTTTGACGTCTGCTATATGCTATGTTCGTATGTTGGCAAATAAATTTGTTGATTGATTGAGATGATGATGTTTATGATGTGTGTTTTGGGTTCCAGTCCCAAATGCTGCGGACTTGGTACAGTGGTCTGCCACTCAAACCAGGCTGTCATCCTTTTGTCGCATAACTGATTCATTTCATCCACGTGTTCATGCCAATACCGTTCCACTCCCTTTTCTTACCTATGTGTCTGAACCCTGTACTACCGCAATTAAGGGCATTGGTGTAATAATGATGCTCACACCCGTCATAGTAATCGTTTAGTCTTTTTTGGTTACCACACCCGTATCGCAGTGGCAATGCATCTCAAAATTGGGAATATGGCAGTCAAAACAGTCTTCTATTTCAGGAATTTTGGTTAGCCGTTGTAACGTTTTGGACAGTGTTACAAATCCTTGTTAATCAATGATTATCCTAATCTATTTTAATGACGGGAAAAATTATGAGGAATATTGTAGTCAAACAGTGGTGGGGGATTGTTTGGAGTCAAGTTCAACAATGTAGGAATTTCTGGACTGTGGACAAGGCGCATAGTTCAGTATCTTGTATCTTCGCAGTGATCATAGTCTGATAAGTAGACGTACTCAACTTTTTCTGTACCTATTGATCTACTTATGACAACCCTGATCAACCTTTAAATGCATATTTCTTAACACCTTATGTGTCTTCCTTTAGGGGTTTTAAATGTCCCAATCGAAAAGATGAATCTTTGAAAATGTGGTACCACGAGTTTCTTTTTCATTACTAAATTTTGGTCAATCTATCTTTGGAAATCGAATCGTTTGAGAACTGGGAAAATGATTATGGGATTTTTATGCATTTACGAGTAATTCAGACTAGTTGGAGTGGGATAATTTAACAAAGCTACTTCTTTGGCGATTGATTTATCTTCTAAGACAACAAAGTAATCTGATTGTCTTACCACTGATGAGCTGGTAATCGTCGGAAAATAGAAGAATTGGAAAATTTAATTTGTCACAATTTAGCTATTCTTACCTTACCTTCTGACTGAAACCAACCATATTTGCAATAAGAAACAAAATTATAGCTGTGTTCCAACCACCGCGAGTTCATGAACTTTTCGGAACTGGTTCGGCGCCAAACCTTTTGCGCACGTGAATCGTGTTCCAAGCGTTTTGAGTTCAGGAACTCAACACTCGCTAAGGTGTACCCACCGCGTCGGGTTCATGAACTGAGTTCAGTGAGTTCATGAACTTTTCAGACCTGCTCGGGGATAGGGTTGAGAACTCGAACTGAAGGAAACCTTTCTGAACCTTCCGAAAATTCATTTCATCGCAAACCTTCACGCTAAATGCCTTGTCGTTAGTCATTAGCCTGCTTGATGCTTGTTGTGTTATCGTTTTTCACATATCTTTTTCAGTTTGCTTCATCTAATAATTATTACGACCGTCAGTTTTCTTTTATCAGCTGTCTACACATAGATAGAAAACATTGTTTAAGTTATAGTTGGTCACTGGCAGGCCAAGTCAAACTAATGTTTTTCTCGTAGGTACGCACTTGGCCCACCCTACCTTACTTGAAAAAATGTCGTGTTAAGCACTTTTTTTAGTTGCCTTTTCTCAATAATGGCTCGAGGGATTTTGATGAAATTTTCAACAGTTACTCTTATTCTGGTTAGGAATGATATCCCCTACCCTTCATACCTGGGAAAATACTCTGATAACCTTCAAAAATTGTTGACAATGCCGTTTTTTCCACGTTTTTGGCCTTTTCTTCAAAACGCTCAAAGGATTTCGATTTCGATGACCAGGTTTTCACGTTACTAAAGAAGACGCTAGCGCTGGTTGGTGCATTGAGGGTCAGGTGAACTTATAGTGTTCCCACCGACGGGTTCTTGAACCTAAAAGTTTTGTGAACTGGCGGAACCCACCTGAGTTCATGAACTCAGACGGGTGCTTGGAACACACCTTATGTAACTTGTGGCTAGGACCTCCGGCAGGTAAGAAGAAAACATGACAGATTCATAGAGAGACTAAATCTTAAAACGCACTTCACAAATTCAATGAACTGGATGATGCAAGTTTTATTAAGGGTTCAAAAATTTCCTTTGTACTCAGGATTTTTATGACTTACAAAGATTATTTTATTGACTGTGATGTACCTATTAAGTTAGTCTTTCATTTATATTGGGGTTCCAGAGGAACATTTGTAAAGAGTACTCGCCCACTAGTTTGTAGTAGGTGTTGATATAGTCTTTGCGCCAAGGAATTGTCATTTTAGCGAATTTTCTTAGAAAATGAAGCTATTGCAATGGCTCCAAAAATTTTAAAATAAAAATTTTCAAAAATTTTCTTCATCGAAATCTGTTTTGAGGCATTCTGAAATGATTCCTGGATTTTAACGCTTTTTTATATGTATATATATATATATATATATATATATATATATATGTATATATATATGTATGTGTCATTCCAGACGATAACTCTCGATAGAATTGAGATAAAAACTTCGTTCTTTCGCCAAAAAATCAAGCATTTCAAAAGAAAGGATGAGTTCGTTGGACAACACTTTTTGAGCACATTAAATTGGCCACATTTCAAAAAATGTACTTGAAAAATCACTAAAAAAGGCAAAAAACTGCTAAAAATTAACAAATTTCTATTTTTTAGCAGAATGCTACTCGAAAAAAATTAATCGAACATGAACTAGGACATTTAAAAATTTAAGCACAAAATTGTACTGAAAAATGTACTTGAATTTCATTAAAATGAGCTAAAAATCGATAGGAACACTTGAAAAAATCGTAAAAATCCACAAAATCGTTTGTTCATTGGAATATTACTGACAAAAAGTTAATTTGCTATAAAATGTATAATGAAATTTTTATTTGTCCCCAAAGTGCTCAAATTTCAACAGCATTTAACATGAATGTAATACGACAGTTTATGAAAATTCGCTCATACGATCATGCTGCATGACTGGAACTTTGATTTTTATAAAACATATCACTCTAGTTTTTGTTTGCATTGTGCTTGATTTGAAACTCAACTCCCATTACTCGTTGTTTAGGTCTTCGTAGTGCACTATAGAACGCACAAATCTTCCCTATGTCCGTTCCCGGTTTGAATAGTTTATCATTGCACTTTTCTTTGTCTTCTTATTGCTTTGTGCCATATTGCTTTATTCTCGCGATGTGACCACCCAATTAAAAGGTTTGATATGAGTTCCTTTGTTATATTTAGGTACTTAGCATACTATAAAATTAAAGAAAAAATAAAACACAAAAATCTTTAATGATTCCTGTGTGGTTTATTATTTTTTTAAAGTTTGTGAACAATTTATTTTAATAGAAAAATGTACCTAATACTTAATTTTCTTATCGAGTCAAATTTTTTTTCATACATTTGAAACCACTGTGCGTAGAAGTGTGGCAATTTTAGTTGCTTAAATATTACCTGTAGTTAGAATAGCATTAAGTCGAAAAATAAAGATAAATTATTACATTTTTCCTATGATTTATTTTTTAAATTAGTACCACAATCAAATGTATGAAATTTTTGTTGAATTGGTGGCTACTGTGGTAGCCTCGAATCTTCCGCAATAAAATTTATAGATATGTTATTTTTTGTCAGGAATTAAAGATTGTTTTCAAATAATAGCTTCTGATTTCTGTTATATCCCTTCTTATTGGCTGATTGGCCTGGAACTCTCTGTGCTGCTCAACTGTGAGACGGAGGGTGTTGAGCTGGAGTGGGTTTTTTGGAGGCGGTCGAAATTTTTATACCGTTGCCGCATTCCGTCGAGCGGAGCGCAAGCTCATTGGGCAGGAATGTTGATAACCACAAGTAGAGGTTTCAGATCAGAGAGGGTTTCAGTAGGAAGGTTATGATTCCGTTCACCAAGATGACCGCTTCATGTGAACACCCTGCCGCATTCCGCCGCCCCCTCCACTGGGTTTTCCGGCCTTCCGTCTTTCCGGTTGTTACGCTCGTACCGCTCCATGTGAAACTGGCTTAAAGGCTGTCCTCTTATACGGTTGCAAAACTTGGCGTGTAACAAGAGCAGAAACAAGCGCCAAATTTTTATAAACTGATGTCTCCAAAGAATACTCTGCATCTTTTGGCCCACCGTGATGTTCAACGAAGACCTATGGAGGAAAAATGGTGAAACGCCAATCAGGAAAAGGAAATGGGGATGGACTGGCCGTTCCCTGTGCAAAGACCACCTTGCAGATGCGAACTAAATAACTCGCGACGAAGTTGTGTAAACCCATTTCAAAACGGAAGTTAGTGAAAAACGTTGTCTATTTCCACGAAAAATAAAGAGTTACACTGTTAAATCGATCTGAGGGGAAATTTTATACACAGCCAGGGGTTGCTATGGGTTCTCCGTTATCTCCTCTGCTTGCAGATATTTACATGGATTATCTTGAGCAACAAATATTTACAACTTGTAACACTAATGATCTTCTCTATTCGTATAGATATGTCGATGATATCATTCTATGGAAGTGCACAGGAAGACAACTAAATTCTTTTCACGAAAAAATCAATAAATTAGATCCCTTTATCAAATTTACCCTCGAATTCGGCGGAAATTAACTCAATTTTTTAGATCTATCCATCTCTTTGGTAAACGAAAAGCATGATTTTTCAATTTATAGAAAAGATGCATATTGCGATATAACTATCCAAAGTACTTCAAATCACCCTTTAGTCCATAAGCATGCAGCCTTCCATAGTATGATTTACCGAGCACTGTATATTCCAATGAGTGAACAAAATTTATCAAAAGAAAAATCCATTATCAAAAGCATAGCGGCTAGTAACGGATATGGAGGAGATCTCGTTGATACCATGTGGGATAATGTTCTTAGGAAAAAGAGTGGGGAAAAAGTTTCCAATCTGGCCAGGGAAGATGTAAATTTAGAAGAAAAGCAATGTATAAGTATACCTTATTATTATTATTATTATGGGAAAATTTCGGATAAAATCGGTAAAATTCTATCATCGAGAGGTTACAAAGTAGGTTTTAGAACTTAAAGTAGTCTTAAAGCATTACTAGGATCCGTTAAGGACAAAATCAATGTTCAGGATAAAAGTGGGTTATAAACTAAAATGTTCTTGTGGCTACGAATATTGCGGTCAAACTGGTAGGAAATTCAGGGAAAGAATAGATGAGCATCAGGAGGATTTCAGGGAAAATAAGGGTAAGTCTACATATGCGAAACATCTTAAGGAATCCAATCATAGTTACAATTTTGATTTGACAGATAGACAGTTTGTAGAATTTCTTCATTTTTGTCCGAAGGGAGGTATGTTGAATGTACTTGAAAAAATTAGAAATGATCAAAAGTGACAGATCTGGTAAATGTTTAAATGAGGATATACCTCAATATATTTCACCACTAATAGGTCCATTTTCATAAAGCTTGGAATTATCCCTTCACAATGTTGAAACTATATTTAGTTATTTCCCCCTTTCACTTCATCTAATTAGCTATAATCCCCCGTCACCTTGTTTGCACTTAATTGGTTGTACCTCCTGCCCCTTTCCTTCCTCTTGACCAATGGAATTCAATCTCCCTTCACCTGTTACTATAAAAGCTGTGTCCTTTCTAATGTATCTTCAGTTATTGTTTGTTACTGATGATGGCCTAACCGTCGAAATCGATTTAACAGTGTAACTCTTTATTTTTCGTGAAAATAGACAACGTTTTCCACTAACTTCCGTTTTGACCTTGCATATGAACGACATGCTCTGACATGGAACCCTCAACTACGATGAAAGAGGGACGACCACCAGTAGTCTGGTGCAGGAGTGTGGCTGGAAGTCCAGGCTCCAGCAGCTGAAAAGTCTAGGGGTCAATTGAAAAGTCTGGCCAAAAACAGAGTTTGCTGGTGATCCTTCGTAGAGGCCCTTTGCTCTGACCAAGAAATATAGGACATATCATTGGCTGATTGGTGCAATACAAGGAAATTCTCCATAAGTTGGGGAATTTCAGTCTACTGAAGCTTTCCATTTGGAATATCAGCATATATAACTGCTGTCTATAGTGTTTATGTACAGCCTGCATTGGTTGCCTCTTCTCCTAGTAGATAACTTCGCTATAAGTTTAGCTGTTCTATCTCCCTAATTAGAGTTCTCATATGTTTTGGTTTATTATTTTCAATAATGCACCATTGTTATAAATTTAAAATAGAATCCCCCCTTTCTCAAAATTTGTTGGTTCCCGTTTCAAGATACGGAGATTTAAAAAGTCGAAAAAAATCCATCAGTACTCAATGTCGTCCGAAGCTTTTCTCCAAAACTACTAGGCCGAACATTATAAAATTAGGCTCAAATATCAAATATTGGGCGGGCTCTACCAGTAATCTTGGCATCATTTTTGGTCAACCCTGAAGGGTGGGATTTAAGGACTGAAATATTTAAAAATCGAGATCTTGAAAACTTTCAAGGTAACAGTAAATTTTTGGTTTTGATAGATAGATATTAACCCAAAGAATCGGAAGAAACGACCCGGAATGCTGTACGTTAATCCGTTTGCTCACCCTGAGGACAAGCGTTAGTAGCAACATCTTTAAATTACTGAGTAAATCGCTAAATTTCCTTAATGACCGCAAGAAAGTTGCAGGTGGTTGTAAAATCGGAACATAGTGAAACTCGCCTAATAATTTCCGTCGATCTTATCAGCTGATATAATTCCAATAGAACTGACTTCGCCTGATCGAGTTTATGTAACTCTTGCCCCCACGGATGGACTAGTGAAGCGTTGGTAGCACTTGCAGATCTCTCCAACTCCTTTATAATCTATTTAAATGTATTTAATTCTTTTTACCATTTCCTTCTAGGAATATTGTTTCAAGTTTTGTGGTTTTATTGTGTTTTCTTAATTTTGGAGCCCCTTGTTATCAATAACTAAGTTGAATACTGTTGTTTCTTTAAATTATTCATTGATTGTTACTGTTATTGTTAATTTAGTCTAGGTATATGATCCATCTCCCCTTCCCCCAGTTTCCATTGTTATTCATCATATCTGCAATGGTACTAGTAAGTTTTTTCTTTGTTCCTGGATGCTGTGAGGTTGCATATGTTTTGTCATTCTCCTCACTAGAGAGTTGATGGAGGACCTTTTTAGCGAATTTTTGAAGAAAATTAAGCTATTACTCTCGCCTCAAAATTTGTAGAATGTGAATTTTTGAAAAACTTTTATGCAGAAATCCGTTTCAGGCTATTCTGAATCATATTCTGAAGTTTAACGCATTTTTTTATGTATGTATGTATATATGTATACATTTGGTTGAATGGGCTTCAGAGGGCATTGGGGCCCGTGACTACTGCCGTTTTCATGCCGTCCTAGTGGCTACACTAGCCACCTCGGTGAGGTGTTCACGGAGTAGTCGTGGGACAGTAGACACCCTTTGCCGTGCCTGTCGGGGTAAAAATGAGAATCTTTATCATGTGGTGCAGCAGTGTCCTCGTACTCACGGTGGCCGCATACTCCGTCTCTCACGATGCGGGTGCTTTGTCATCCAGCGGTTGGGATGTCGAAAGAGAGAGAATATATCACGTGCCGAGTGACCGGGGCAAGAAGCCGGATATTGTTGCCGTCAAGCCCGATTGGTCTGCCATAATCCTGGATGTCCAGGTTGTCAGTGGCAACGTGGACATGGAGCAGACCTGGCGGGCTAAAATAAATGAGTATGACAGAAATGACCTGCGGCAAGCAATTTCCGAGCTAAAAGGAGTGGCGATCAATAACATCAAGGTCATGGCTGCGACCGTGTCACGGCGCGGGGTGTGGTGCGGGAAAAGCGCCACGGAGTTACCCGAGTTGATCATCTTGGCGGGAGTGCTCCGTGGTATCACCACCCGCGTCCTGAGGGGTTCTTACTTGAACTGGTGGTCGTTTTATAGGGGAACTTCCTTTCATTCCATTTTTCCTCCTCGTCCTGCAACTTCCCTTATCCCTAGAGCCGGCGTAGGGTAAACCTGGGCGTCCTCCCCACTTTTTTATTTTTTTTGTTTATTTTTCAATTTAATGGTGTGCCCCCTCCGCCTTTGAGGGGAGTTTTGTAAAAAAAAAAAAAAAAAAAAAAAAAAATGTATGTGTCATTCCAGACGATAACTGTCCGTAGAATTGTGCTAGAAACTTCAAACAAATTTTAAAATGTTAAGGACACAAAACGAAAGTTCAAGTTCGTTGGCCAGCATGATCGGATTATATCTTCGGGTTGAAATTTTCAAAAATGTAGTCAAAAATTTCAAAATAGCCTGTTTTTTGCGATTTGTTGTGCGAAATAATTTTTTCAGCATACTAACATGTGGTATATTCGGAATCAGCGTAAAATGTCCTATAAGAATATGTATCAAGTTTTCAAAAATTTCAATGTTGAAAAATCAGTCAAAAATCGAAATAATGCCGTTCGCTAGTTGTAAAAATCGGTAATATTTGCATGAAACATTGTCCAAATTCAGATTGAACTACTCTTATGGAAGTATCCCTGTATAACCAATCCTAGAACCATGCTGTTTAAAACTCAACTGATTTAGGACTTGATGTAGCTTTAATACTGACTGTGGCTTAGAAAATATCAGCCATGAAATTATGAAGAAGTTCTATTTATGTACGTACTAGCACGTATGTACATAAATCTCATGTCGAAGATCTGAAATGTAGAAGATTTCTTCAAAAATTCGCTCATGGGGTCATGCTGCATGACTGGACTTTTTTTTGTTCCCCTTGTTCATTGACAGATGTTCCTGAAGGTATGTTGTTTTAGTTGACCTTGTTTTAGTAATTTTCTTTTAAATGTTATGTCTATTTCCTACCAGTTGACGTTTATGCCTGTTTTTCTCATCCTAGGGTGCTCAGAGCTTTCTGAGTGGGTTTATTTCGTGAAGTGGGTCCGTGCCAACGGGTCGAAACTTGTTTACAATAAAGACGCTCTCTTACAGGGGAAGGAAGGGTTGAAGTGCTTTAATCTCCTCATCCCACCCCCTGCAGGGACACAACCGCAGACTTTGCCACATTTAGTAATATTTATGTTACATTGTATGTAACAATGTATGTTACTGAGTAAAAATAAATTGTTAATTACCAGTTTTATGGCAAAAACGTCATTCTAAATATTAAACTACTATTCAAAAAATGATTTTGGATTTTTAACTTATTTTTCAGTTTTTACCGATTTTTTAGCACATTTTAATAAAATTTAAGTACATTTTTCGCTATAATTATGTACATAAATTTTCGAATGTTCTATTTTATAGTTAATAAACTTTATTTGAGCAACATTCTGCTAAAACTATAACTGTAACAATTTTTTTCCGTTTTTTGCTATTTTTGGTGATTTTTTCTGCACTTTTTTGAAATATGACCAATTTAATATGCTCTAAAAATGCTGGCCAACGAACTCATGCTTTCGTTTGGAAAGCTTGATTTTTGGCCGAAAGAATGGAGTTGTTATCTCAATCCTAAGGCCCAATTCACACAGAACGGGCGCGTGGCGAAGACGTGGCGAAGACGTGGCGTAGACCTTTGTCACTTCGGCGTCTTTCCATGTAAACAAATGGCTCAATGTAAACAGGAGGGACGTGGCGCGGGCATCCGCCCTTTCGCCCCCGCCACGTCCGTTCGCCGTCTCTCGTGGCGTTCGAGAAGTGGCGCGCCAGTTCCGTGCCACTCGTTACTTATATAACAATGCGGGATGATATTGAATTCAACATTGAATTTTGCGAAGAAGTTGGGAAGAATCCGTGTTTATTTGATCATAATCGTGCGGATTATTGTAACAGGAACGCCCAAGACCAGGCCTGGCAGAAAATTACACAAAAGTTTGATGCTCAAGGTAAGTGTTGTAATATGCATATATAATAAAATTCTGATTACATTTCAACGGTTTTGCCAAACAATTTAACCTTTTTCACTATAAACACAGCATTAATAATTTTCTTAATAATTTTAATAATTAATTATATTTAATTATATTAATTATTTAATTCTTCAAACATTAATAATTTTCTTAATACATAATATACCATTATGTACATAGCTAAGTATTACACGCAATACCTATCCTGATTTGGAATTGGAGAACATTCTGCGAAATACGTGGTTAGGTAGTCCCGGATATTTTTTGCGTTCGACTGGGCCAATGGTGGTAATCGAGCAATGGAATCATCGATAACCAAATTTTCGTATTGGGGTTTCGTAAACACTCCGTCGCACTCTTTTATGGCGTTGTGCAAAACACACATAGCTTGAACTATTGTGTCAACTTTACCAGGGGTACATCGTATTAGTGTGTTGAGAGCTCCAAACTTGATAGAGAGCGCTCCAAAAGAGCATTCCACAGATTTTCTTCCCCTCGACATTCTGTAATTATACATTCGTCTACTGTTAGTGGTCAATTCTCTACGGGAAAATGTCCTTTCTCGCCACTGTCCCGCCCCTCCTGTGTGCATTGAATGGGTCACGTCACCGCCACGTCCGTGCCACGTCAGTGCCATGTCTTCGCCACACGCCCGTCCTGTGGGAATTGGGCCTAAGGAGAGGTATCGTCTGGAATGACACATACATATTATCTAGGATTCGTTTCAGAATGCCTCAAAACGGATTTGGATGATGAACATTTTCTGGAGCCATGCCAATAGCTTCATTTTCTACAAAAGTTCTCTAAAAACTACTCCACAATTTGTTTCTATTTTACCCTCATTGTCTAGTCTAGTAGGTATTGATGACAAAGTCAGCCTTTCGCCCGACCACCACGAATTTTTTTACGCAAATCGTTTACAAAGGTGCGTTACGGCAATCATCTTTCTTAAGCAACCTACGGAGTGGAAATTTGGAAGGGACATCTAGAATACAGTTACAGTAAGGTCGGACCTCTGAGGCTAAATTCTTCCTAATCGATTTACGGTGCTGAAATTCAGTTGGGACACCTCGAAAACAATTACGAGGTATGGAAGCGCACCTATCAGCGGGCCTCTGAGGCTAATTTATTTCATTTTCGACCTACCGTTTTCTTTCCAAATTTACTGAAAAGCGTAAAATTATGGGGTCCTAGAGCTGTAAAGGTGTAAACCCTTTTAGAAGGCGCAAAGCGCCAAGTTTTATAATATACACGAGGTTAAATAGTTATAGACCAATGATCTGAGGAGAAGGAATATCTAATACAGAAATAATTAACCTTTGTTTAATAATTTGCAGCGTTTTTGTACTGTTGGCATTTTTATAGATTTGTTGGCACGTATCATTTAAATATAAAAATAATTTTCAAGCATAGCGTTGGTTTTTGATGTTGTAGCTCATACTATTTCAGTAATTTACTTGCTTTTTACTTCGTTCAGTAATATTCTGCTAAACACTGTAGATTTAACGAAAAAGGCACACGCTCTTGGAACAGCAGGTTGTACGAGAAATGCATCAGAAATTATGTCCTGTAAAGGGACGTAAGTTAGTAAAAAGGTACGTATAACCGTTCATACATTCCTCAGTCTTCATTAAGGTTCAATTGCAACAGTAGAAATGCAAATGTATAAAACGAGTTCCACTATCTGCTTTACAAGCAGATAACGTGTAACATTAGGGTGGTTAAAAAAAAAAAAAGTTCTGGGATTTCTTGTCTTTTTTTTTTTTTTTTTTGCTTCCTTGGTATGTCAGGATGACCCTTCTAAATTTTTAGCAAAAAATATTAATCCTAACCACTTTGCCTGGGTCGATTTTGGCCAGTTATCGACCGCTATCCTAAACCAACCTCTAAATTGGTGCCGAGGTGATGATTTGAAGGACGGATTTCAATTGTTTTGGGTAAATTTATGGGTTTTCGCATAAATCGATTCGCATAAATTCATCGCGCTGAACACGATGAATTTATTTATTTTACGCTCCGCCCACTAGTTATCCTGTAAACTAGAAGAGGGCGCTGCTTGAAGATAAGTAAAAATCGAAAATTTCACCGAAAATGCTGTCGCCTGGTTAAGAATTGTACTAGAAACATGCTATTATGGTCGGATAATATACTTTGGCATGTTCTGAACATGATTCCGTTTTTTACTATACTTTTCCGCCGATGATTGCTAAGATTTATCGGCCATAAACCTCAAATTAATTGTAGGGTAATAGACAAATTCACCCTAATTTCACCGGAAATTATGTCGCGTTGATAATTTAAGATCCTGAAATACCTTCGATAAAATTTGGTATTTTCCAGGATACTCGGTGGCTGTTGGTTATTTGGCAAGGACTTGAACCGGCATTGTACTTATTCGCTTAACAACCCGATACCATTGTTCAAGCTTTTACACGTGACCGATACCGAGGCGACAGCATTTTCGGTGAAATTTTCGATTTTTACTTATCTTCAAGCAGCGCCTTCTGCAGTTTACCGGATAACTGGTGGACGGAGCGTAAAATAAATAAGTTCATCGTGTTCAGCGCATGCGAAAACCCATAAATTTACCCAAAAAATTTGAAATCCGTCCTTCAAATCATCACCTCGGCACCAATTTTGAGGATGGTTTACGATAGCGGTCGATAACTGGCCAAAATCGACCCAGGTAAAGTGGTTAGGATTAATATTTTTTGCTAAAAATTTAGGAGGGTCATCCTGACATACCAAGGAAGCAAAAAAACAATGGGGACAAGAAATCCCAGAACTTTTTTTTTTTTTTTTTTTTTTGAACCACCTTAATGTTAGGTACATGGATATGTCTTCGATTGGGGATTTCATAACGGTCGTTCTCGAGAGTTGTAAACAAATCCTTTAACTTTGGACTGTAGGCGACGAAATGTAGGATAAAGAATTTATTTTATCATTCTTGGAGGCACAAAAAGCATAGTATAAATTAAAGTTATTTCTCCAATACAGACGCAATGAGTTGTTGTTAACAGTCGACTGTTGTCAGGGGATGAAAATGTTTCCTATGGAGTGGAGTAAATGATGCTATTGCTTTACGTTAAGAATATTGTAACCGGCTTATTAAAATTGTTTATAGTCCAATCAACTTAGTTTAGGAATGTAACCAGGTACGTAAGGAGGGGGAAATTGGTAGCTTGAGATGTGAACATTTATCACATAAATCAAGCGCTTTCCAACGAGTGGCGAACGATTTTTGTGCGATGAAAACTGCGGAAGTTCCATTCCCCTAGCAACGGCTGGGTTGTACGTGAAAAACACTGAAATTGTGACATCAATTTTGCGTGACGGAAATTTTTGGTTGACCCCCCAGATCAAAGACATATCCATGTCAATTGGTTGACCCCCCAGAACAAAGACATATCCATGTCAAAACGTTGTCTATTTCCACGAAAAATAAAGAGTTACAATGTTAAATCGATTTCAACGTTTAGGCCATCATCAGTAACAAACAATAAAGGGATTTAGTAACTGATTTTCTTCACATAGTTTTGTGGTGGTCGGGCTTAAGGATTAATTCGTATATAGGTATGCACTACATTGCAATAGATTCATTTTATTCAAAAATTCGCTACAGCCAATTCGTTTTCACAACCACCAGGGAGAGTTTGCATTGAACTCTAAAATTAAACAATGTATGTGTTCCGTGGACACGGAGGTACTGAAGAATCTTTATTAATTCTTTCCTGTTGACCTCTTTGTAATGACTGTTCCCTTAAGAGACCGAAATGGCGGTCGTTGAAAACCACGTCAAATAACGAGCGCCCGCGTTATGTCACCTCCGAGGTCGATGAAAAATGTATAATTATATCTATTACTGTGTAGGTACTTAATGCGGCGAGGACGTGCGGTTGAACGGAAGTGTTAATTTGATGGAAGGGGCAGGAAGCTGGTGGATGTAATATGAACTTTTCCCATGGCAGGTGGTTTTCATTCCATGACTTTTCGATAACAAATTGATGGGAGCAAATGAGTAACTTGAAAAGTGGTGGCTGCGAAGTCTTCTTGTCAGTCACCGGAAAATATTCGTGGCAAAAAGATCTGCCGGTGTGTTCAGGTGGAATTCGTCTTTCATCATGCGCGGAAGGTGTTGGGGGTGAGTTTACAACAAAATATTGCAACTTGTAGATATATCTACATAATTAGCAGGGTGTAGTGGAGTTGAGATGTAAAATGTTTTCGAACTTTTAGCGAATTTTTGAAGAAAATTAAGCTATTGCTCTCGCCTCAAAATTAATTTGTAGAATGTGAATTTTTGAAAAAATTTTATGCAGAAATCCGTTTCAGGCTATTCTGAATCATATTCTGAAGTTTAACGCATTTTTTTTTTTATGAATGTATGTATGTATGTATATATGTATGTGTCATTCCAGACGATAACTGTCCGTAGAATTGTGCTAGAAACTTCAAAAAAATTTTAAAATGTTAAGGACACAAAACGAAAGTTCAAGTTCGTTGGCTAGCATAATCGGATTACATCTTCGGGTTGAAATTTTCAAAAATGTAGTCAAAAATGTCTAAATACCTAGCCTGTTTTTTGCGATTTGGTGTGCGAAATAATTTTTTCAGTATACTAACATGAGGTATATTCGGAATCAGCGTAAAATTTCCTATAAGAATATGTATCAAGTTTTCAAAAATTTCAAAGTTGAAAAATCAGGTTAAAAAAAAAAAAAAAAAATGTAATCACAACTGATGAGTTTACTCTGTGAAATATTCCGTCCTCCGATTCTCTCGGTCACTCTCTTTAATGTTTTACGCTCAACTGTTTTAGGACTTGATGTAGCTTTAATACTGACTGTGGCTTAGAAAATATCAGCCATGAAATTATGAAGAAGTTCTATTTATGTACGTCTAGTATGTTCTAATGAACTAATAATGCGAAAAGAGGGTACACTACATGGTAGTTACCCACGATTGAGTAGTAGGTTATTGGAAGCAGTAGGTACTAGACGATGCAAAGACCTCAAACAAGCTGGTCTATGGTATTTAATCTCTGAAGTTGAAAATTGAAACAGGGCCTGTATGAGAAAGGTAGTATAGAATTTCAACATGCGGGACCACTATAATCTGCTGATTGAGCTCGTAAGCTAATTTCTATGCCGTTTAAACTATGAAGCTGAAATTTTAAGCAGATCCTCTATTCGACAGGTAGAATAGTATTTCATAGTGCTTAACCACCCTAATCTGCCGAGGTTCTTACTTTCAATGCTATTCATCCTATGAAGCTAAAACTTTTAACTGAGCCTATTGACCATGAAAGTTTAATATTGAATAAATGACTGTGAAGCGGATTTATATTGCAGATGATGGTGTTGAAGATAATTTATTGTGCAATTGAAAGTAAAGAGAGCATCCTTGTACCGTTCTATATCACACCAGGTACAACCATTCGTGACGTTAGACACTTCTTTGCATTGAACTTGACGGCATACAGTCCAAAAGCAGCAACTTTTGAAGTTTTAATAGACTTGTAATAGGAGGCTATAGAGTTGTTTTAATATGGAGCCTCTATATAGGCATGTTGTGTACGATTGTCAAAGTGAGGGACCACCTAGATTAGCTGAGTGAGCTCGGGCGATCATTTCTTTCCTAATTGATCTATGGCCTGCTGTGTACGATAGGCCATGTGAGGACTCACCCTGATCAGGTGAGTGAGCTCGGGAGATCGCTTCTCTCCTAATAGACGGAGGAAGTTGAAATTTGGTATTTAGCAACATTACTACGAGAGAAAACATGATACATGACTTATTTATTGGTTGCAACGGAAAATCGACGATTTTTTGTGTGTGCATATTAGGTAAGCGAAATATATTTTCCACCTTCCCTGGAAGGTGATTTACGTTCGACAATTTTTGGCTGCCCTTTCTTGCTCCTCTCAATTTTTTGTAAATAATCTTCAAGAAAATTTTATTTTTAGAGATTTTGGCTACTGATTCCATGTTTTTTAGGTAGAGGGAGGGGAAGTGAAATAAAATTATTCATTGTGACAAAACGTGATATGCTGGAGAATTCAATTACGTGCAGATACAAAATAGTAAAAAGTCCAGTCATGCAGCATGACCCCATGAGCGAATTTTTGAAGAAATCTTCGACATTTCAGTCGCTATTGATCGTGTAGAGAAATTTTAGTTTATGATTTTGATAGACAAATATGGAATCAAATTATTAAAAATAATTAGGAGGTACTCATACTTTATTATTATTAAACTAATCTTGTAGATTTAAAGACAATCTGAATTTGGACAATGTTTCATGCAAATATTACTGATTTTTACAACTAACGAACGGCATTATTTCGATTTTTGACTGATTTTTCAACTTTGAAATTTTTGAAACCTTGATACATATTCTTATAGGAAATTTTACGCTGATTCCGAATATACCACATGTTAGTATGCTGAAAAAATTATTTCGCACAAAAAAACGCAAAAAACAGGCTATTTTGAAATTTTCGACTACATTTTTGAAAATTTCAACCCGAAGATGTAATCCGATCATGCTGGCTAACGAACTTGAACTTTCGTTTTATGTCCTTAACATTTTAAAATTTGTTTGAAGTTTCTAGCACAATTCTACGGACAGTTATCGTCTGGAATGACACATACATACATACATACATACATACATACATACATACATACATACATACATACATACATACATACATACATACATATATACATACATATATAAGATTTATATTCGAAATATCAAAAACATATTTTTCCTTTCTTCGCTCGCAAAGTGTGGCATATAGGGAATGTTGCTCGCTTCGCTCGCAAAGTGTGGTATGTAGGGAATGTTGCTCGCTTCGCTCGCAAAGTGTGGCTGTATACATGGAATGTATTACAATTGAAACATGTAGGGGATGTTGCTCGCTTCGCTCGCAAACGGTAGATCTCTAAAGGTAGGTTTAACTTCTGTGGGGGATGCTGCTCGCTTCGCTCGCTTGAGGAAGTTATACTGCCCACCCAACTTGGCAGACGTTAATTAAAATAGAAATTAAAAATTTTGTCTTAAAAATAAAAAAAAAAAAAAAAAAAATTAGGGGTGGGCTTCCCCTAACATTTAGGGGGATGAAAAATAGATGTTAGCCGATTCTCATAGATACCGGATAAGCACAAAAAATTTCATCAAAATCGGTCAAGCCGTTTCGGAGGAGTATGGCAACGAAAACTGTGACACGAGAATTTTATATATTAGATACATACATACATAAATACATACATAAAAAAATGCGTTAAACTTCAGAATGTGATTCAGAATAGCCTGAAACGGATTTCTGCATAAAATGTTTTCAAAAATTCACATTCTACAAATTTTGAGGCGAGAGCAATAGCTTAGTTTTCTTCAAAAATTCGCTAAAACAAAAACAAATTTTTTTTGTTAACTACTTTTGTTAAACCTACTTTTGGTTATAATTTGTTACGTGCCATAATTTCAATCTTTCTGACATGGATATGTCTTTGCTCTGGGGGGTCAACCAAAAATTTTCGTCACGCAAAAGTTGATGTCACAATTTCCAATGATGTTCACGTACCTACAACCCATTCGTAGCTAGGGGAATGAAACTTCCGCAGTTTTCATCGCACAGAAATCGTTCGCCACTCGTTGGAAAGCGTTTGATTTATGTGATAAATTTTCACATCTCAAGCTACCAATTTCCCCCTCCTTACGTACCTGGCTACATTCCTAAACTAAGTTGATTGGACTATAAACATTTTTAATAAGCCGGTTACAATATTCTTAACGTAAAGCAATAGCATCATTTACTCCACTCCATTGGAAACATTTTCATCCTCTTGACAACAGTCGACTGTTAACAACAACTCATTGTAGTGGCCTGTATTGGAGAAATAACTTTAATAGTATGTATAGTATGCTTATTGTGTCTCCAAGAATAATATAATAAATTCTTTATCCTACATTTCGTCGCCTACAGTCCAAATTTAAAGGATTTGTTTACAACTCTCGAGGACAACCGTTATGAAATCCCCAATCAAAGACATATCCATGTAACATGGTATCTACTTGTAAAGTAGATAGTGGAACTCGTTTACGAGTTTCTTTATAGTTCCCTTCAACTGCATCTATGAATTGTGACAGATGTACCCGAACGTCTTGTCCTTCTATCATTCTACTCAATATTTTCTCTTTTTTTCGAGTTTAGTGCCCATAAATTGTTGAATACTGTTTTGTGTTCAAGACACCGAAAAATGGTTGGATAAATCGAGAGCTTTCGAACGAATGCTCAACGAATTTCGTGGGATGAAAAACGACGAAGTACCATTTCCCTAGCAACGACTCGGTTGTAAGCGGAAATCATCAAAATCATTCCATTTTCTTTATCGATTCATTTAGAAGAAGAATTTGTACAATGTCACTGCATGCAACAGTTCTTTACCAATTTGTTCTTGTTCTCCAAATTTGTAGGTAAGAGTATAAATGATAGAAAAAAAAAAAAAAAAAAAAATCATAAGAAAGACAAAGCAGCTTGAAATGCTTGCATACGAGTCTGCAACACATTGGGACATTTTCATGTGTGTTTTCTTATTGTATTTATTACTAGGCAGATCTCACCCGTGCATCGCACGGCGGGGCGTACAAATCAATTAAATGGGCCATAAGAGAAACCGCCCACCCGTGGGTACTTAATTGAATTCGCGATCGTGTTGACTCATTGTTCCGACACCCGTGGGTACTTCATTGAATTCGAGCCAGGCTACATCACCTACCCCCCTGCAGACTCGTATGCAAGCTCTAAGAGCCACTCAGCTGATCCGGACCCTGGGCATCGTCACGTAAATGTGCTAAAGAGACTACATACGAAATTACAGCTTCCTAGAGTGTAAAACATAGAAATTAGCTTCAAAAGCCACTCATCTGATCCGGACCCTGGGCATCGTCAAGTCAATGTCCTAAAGAGGCTACATAAGAAATTACAGCTTCCTAGAGTGTAAAGCATAGAAATTACCTATTAAAATGATTTAACCACCGCTTCACAAATCAAACCGTTCTCGCAATATTTGGATCACCTGCTATGAATCAAATCATCGAAACACCAGCTCAATGAAATCATCAGAAATTAACAAGCGGTGGCAATCATGTTCACAATATCAATTATTGAGAATGATCATCTGAGTGTACACAATTATTCAAATAACCTTGCTCATAACTCAGCTTGTTGGCCACGCACTTCGCAGTAGTAAACATAATATGGTTGGATAAATCGAGAGCTTTCGAACGAATGGTCAACGAATTTTGTGGGATGAAAAACGACGAAGTACCATTTCCGTAGCAACGACTCGGTTGTAAGCGGAAATCGTCAAAATATTTACGTTACGTTACGTGACAGTTTTTTGTGCAATGTGCCAGGGCAAAGACATGAAAATGTCAAAACGCGCGAAGTGACTTTTATAATTTATTGCAAGTTTTGCTTAGAGTTAAAACGATGATTTTATTAAGAAAATGTATCGGTAAATAACTGGGGGCCCAAACAATTTTTGAATTTTTTTTCATGTTCGGCATACCTAAAAACGAAAGTGGAGTGACTTTTGGCCAGGTTTTTCACGAATTCGCCCATTGTGCGTCAGTAGTTGGTGATCTGTTGGAAAGCTGAGCGTACCTAGGTTGCCAAGATAGGTAACAATTACAACTGATTATTGACAGTATCACCCAGTGGCGTAGCTAAGTCATTTCTTATGGAGGGGCAAAAGTCAGGGATTTCATTTTATTTTATCGTTTTAGTATTAATTTCTAATACTTGTTGAATATACGAAGACTGTATAACAAACTGCCAAGCGTTCATATAAATATTCAATGGCTTTTAGCGAATTTTTGAAGAAAATTAAGCTATTGCTCTCGCCTCAAAATTTGTAGAATGTGAATTTTTGAAAACATTTTATGCAGAAATCCGTTTCAGGCTATTCTGAATCATATTCTTAAGTTTAACGCATTTTTTTATGTATGTATGTATATATGTATGTATGTGTCATTCCAGACGATAACTGTCCGTAGAATTGTGCTAGAAACTTCAAACAAATTTTAAAATGTTAAGGACACAAAACGAAAGTTCAAGTTCGTTGGCCAGCATGATCGGATTACATCTTCGGGTTGAAATTTTCAAAAATGTAGTCAAAAATTTCAAAATAGCCTGTTTTTTTGCGATTTGTTGTGCGAAATAATTTTTTCAGCATACTAACATGTGGTATATTCGGAATCAGCGTAAAATTTCCTATAAGAATATGTATCAAGTTTTCAAAAATTTCAAAGTTGAAAAATCAGTCAAAAATCGAAATAATGCCGTTCGCTAGTTGTAAAAATCGGTAATATTTGCATGAAACATTGTCCAAATTCAGATTGAACTACTCTTATGGAAGTATCCCTGTATAACCAATCCTAGAACCATGCTGTTTAAAACGTAGGTAGTAGGTGCTTGTTTAAAATTTCATTCCATGTTTGTCTATCAAAATCATAAACTAAAATTCCTCTACACGAGCAATAGCGACTGAAATGTCGAAGATTTCTTCAAAAATTCGCTCATGGGGTCATGCTGCATGACTGGACTTTTTTGTCATGATTTTAAATCACGTACGCTTTCATATTCACCAACCTACATATTGATTATTAAAGCATAATACTATCTAGAAGAAAATAGTACACAATATTAACTAATCCGAACATTAAAAACAACGATGAATACGAGTAGAGGCCTATTATATACTATTATACTAGACTTACTGCCTGCAAAATCATGACACTTATCTACCATACAGGTTTATCCTCAATTGTTTGGTGTTTCAGCGCGAATAACACTTTTTCTTGACATTATCACACAATTGTTTTAAATAAGTACGTGAAACGGGGCATGAGACCGAGAGCGAGATACATAACAGAATGTAAACAAACTCAAACCAGCAATATGCAAGATTCGAATATAAATATTGCTACAGTAGAATATTTTGAACATTTCTATTAAACTATTTAAATCACCACATTAGCCTTCTATTTATTGTATTTTTGCTTTATTTTAACTGGGATTTTAAACGTAAACGATATATCCAAAAATATCACCAATATAATCACCAATCAAAAATTAATAAAAATTCGAAGATTCAAGCGTGATCAGGTAGGCATTGAAAAGTAGGGGAGTTCGTAGGGGAACTTTTGAGCACGCTGAACTATGGATATTTTTCTATGGAAAAATCGCACATTTCCGTTTCGTTTACAGCAGAGCCGGCCCGAGCCATTTTTGTTACCCATGCGAAATGCCCCCCCCCCCCCCCCCCCCCCCCCCCCCCCCCAATATTGGATTGGAAGCCAAAAGAGGGCAAATTTAAAAATAAAAGCTAATGATTACATATGGAAATTTCCAGTATTTCAATTGTTGAATGACCTTGAGATCACATGTTTCCCATGAGTTGAGCAGATAGTGAATAACACGATGTGATCGAAGAGTGGTCAAGTGAAATGAGCTTGCTGTTTTTTTTTTTTTTTTTTTTTAACAGAAAAATACCAGAAAACATATAGATATGTAAATAAATGCAATCAATACAATAAGTAACACAAAAAACGGACGGTAGACCTACGGTTCTACAGTCAGATCATTTAATAATGATTAATTTTACACATTATTTGTTCATTATGGTTACTCAGCAATTTTATTTTATAACTGAGCGTAATAAATCAGTTTTCCTTGACACTACAGAGTCTTAGGGATTATGAGATGCTGTGATAAAATGAGAGCATTCCAAAAAGTGGCTAACGATTTTCCTGCTATGAAAACTAAGGGAGTTACACTTCCCTAGTAACGCATTGGTTGTACGTGAAAATCAATAGAAAACCCCACCGTGACGTGACGCTCGTGACGTGAGCAAAAGAAATGGAAACGTCCTGTTAATCGTTATTAAATGATAAAAATAAACCAATTTATTCTTCTGTCCAGCGCCCCCATCTGTCCGGCGCCCTAAGCGGCCGCATGGTTCGCATGCGCCTAGGACCGGCTCTGGTTTACAGTCATTGTACTCCACTCCGTGGGGCTGTATAATATCCACGCCATTTCGCCCTAACACAAACACAAACGAACCTCTAGAACTTCTATATTTCTAAGAGCGTCTACAGTTGCTAGGCAAGCAGATTCATGTAATAATAATTGTTGTTTACGAATTGCATTCTCCAATTGAAGGTGTTAGGTACCTACTGAAATTAGAAGCGTCAGATTATCATTTTTAATTGTATTCATACAAAAAACTTCTGCATCCTCTGTGATTCATGGAGGGGCTGTGCCCACCCTGCCCCACCTCAAACTACGCTGCTGGTATCACCTAAGAATAGAGTGAACTTTATTTTAAAACATCACCTTGTATTTGAGAAACACTTGAAATATATGAGTAAAGAATTACCCGATTTTAAAGACGATGGGAAAATCTAAGCAGGATGAAGCCGAAGCATTTCATCTCGTTTTTTCCTGCTTTTAATCGGATACTTTTTATTATGGATTTGAGCAACAGCGTCGGGCACGAAGTCACCGTCGTAATCGATTTCCCCCGGCGTCTGGTTGAAAAGAGGCTGAGTCTTCAGAGCATTGAGGTGCTTTTTATCCCTCTGCTGCACCTGCGTGTTGTACCTGTCAACAAGTTGATTCACGATGGTTCCCCTCCTCCTGGCCAAATAGCCCCCGTCGAAATCTCCTGCTAGTCTCCTCACCTAAAAAATTCGCACTATTATTGTAAAATTCTGTAGTGGAACCAGGGCCGTGCAAGAAATCGGGGCCCTTGAATGAAAAGGAAAATTATTGCACATTTGTCAACTAGGTATTAGCGAATTTTTGAAGAAAATTAAGCTTTTGCTCTCGCCTCAAAACTTGTAAATAGAATGTGAATTTTTGAAAAAATTTTATGCAGAAATCCGTTTCAGGCTATTCTGAATCATATTCTGAAGTTCAACGCATTTTTAGCGAATTTTCTTAGAAAATAAAGCTATTGCAATGGCTCCAAATATTTTTAAATAAAAATTTTCAAAAATTTTCTTCATCGAAATCTGTTTTGAGGCATTCTGAAATGATTCCTGGATTTTAACGCTTTTTTATATGTATATATATATATATATATATATATATATATATATATATATATATATATATATATATATATATATATATGTATGTGTCATTCCAGACGATAACTCTCGATAGAATTGAGATGAAAACTTCGTTCTTTCGCCAAAAAATCAAGCATTTCAAAAGAAAGGATGAGTTCGTTGGACAACACTTTTTGAGCACATTAAATTGGTCAAATTTCAAAAAATGTACTAAAAAAATCACTAAAAATGGCTAAAAACGGCTAAAAATAGTTAAATTTATATTTTTCGGTAGAATATTGCTCAAATAAAGTTTATTAACTATAAAATAGAACATTAAAAAATGTATGTACAAAATTATGCTGGAATATGTACTTAAAATTCATTAAAATTTGCTAAAAAGTCGATCAAAACTGCAATAATAGCTAAAAATTCAAAACCTCTATTTTAACAGGAGATTATTATTTAGAATACGTTTGTTGCTATAAAATTATAAGTTAACAATTTTATTGCACTCAAAATACCTACTGAAATTTCAAAACAATTTAACATTATACAATACGATAATTTACGAAAATTCGCTCATACGATCATGCTGCATGACTGGAACTTAAATGTATGTATCTATGTATATATGTATGTATGTATGTGTCATTCCAGACGATAGCTGTCCGTAGAATTGTGCTAGAAACTTCAAACAAATTTTAAAATGTTAAGGACACAAAACGAAAGTTCAAGTTCGTTGGCCAGCATGATCGGATTACATCTTCGGCCCAGGGAAAATATATGAAATTATTTCATTTATTGTTTTATTTGATAGCGTTTCGTCCTCTTACTGAGGACATCTTCAGATCTTGGTGTGTCCAGGAAAAAATTTATGAACATCCGAATATAACGAATTTATCTAATAAAACAGTGGCTCACCAAGTTAACTCAATGTCAAGAAAGCAAGATCTGAAGATGTCCTCAGTAAGAGGACGAAACGTTATCAAATAAAACAATAAATGATATAATTTCATTTATTAATGAAAAATCAGGCTATCATGAACATAAAAATGATAGCGTCTGTATTGGAGAAATAACTTTAATAGTATGTATAGTATGCTTTTTATGCCTCCAAGAATAATAAAATAAATTCTTTATCCTACATTTCGTCGCCTACAGTCCAAAGTTAAAGGATTTTTTTACAACTCTCGAGAACAACCGTTATGAAATCCCCAATCAAAGACATATCCATGTAACATGGTATCTGCTTGTAAAGCAGATAGTGGAACTCGTTTACGAGTTTATAAGTAGGTATGTATAGAGGCTTTTTTTGTTTTTTTCTTTGGGATGATCAAAAAGTCCAGTCATGCAGCATGACCCTATGAGCGAATTTTTGAAGATGTTTCATGCAAATATTACCGATTTTTACAACTAGCGAACGGCATTATTTCGATTTTTGACTGATTTTTCAACTTTGAAATTTTTGAAAACTTGATACATATTCTTATAGGAAATTTTACGCTGATTCCGAATATACCACATGTTAGTATGCCGAAAAAATTATTTCGCACAACAAATCGCAAAAAACAGGCTATTTTGAAATTTTTGACTACATTTTTGAAAATTTCAACCCGAAGATGTAATCCGATCATGCTGGCCAACGAACTTGAACTTTCGTTTTGTGTCCTGAACATTTTAAAATTTGTTTGAAGTTTCTAGCACAATTCTACGGACAGTTATCGTCTGGAATGACACATACATACATACATATATACATACATAAAAAAATGCGTTAAACTTCAGAATATGATTCAGAATAGCCTGAAACGGATTTCTGCATAAATTTTTTTCAAAAATTCACATTCTACAAATTTTGAGGCGAGAGCAATAGCTTAATTTTCTTCAAAAATTCGCTAAAAAGATGCCAAGAATCTTGAACCAACCATACATACATGATTCATACGTAATTCGTTCATACGTGGTCTTTTACCCCACCTCTTATACATAGGTACTAGAACTTGTTTGTCGTATTTCATAATAAAATTGAGATCTTAGTAATAATCGGCTCATGTCATTAAATTGGAATATATATAAATAACCTGTAGAAAGCCTCGGTCAGATGGACGGGCGTCGTAGTCTCCTTGTTCAGGACACAGAACTTCGTTTGTGACTATTCCGTAGACGGTGGTTCCGTGGTGAATGACTACTGGAGATCCCGGCAGAAGATGACAAAACGCCAGAGAGGGATACACAACCCAACATTCTTTCCTTACGTCTGTGGAGTTGTAGCCAGCCGCGTCGCACGACCTTCTGGATCCATGTATGCGCGCCTGTATACCAAGAAGAAAATGTATATGTATATATATATATTTCTCGTTTTTTATTTTTAATTGAAAAATTTCTGCAACGTTCACACTATGCCACCCGGCCTCCCTCGGCACAAACTGCTAGGTAAAACCCGATGTTTGCAACCGATCTAGCAACCTCTCTGAAAACTGGAAAAAGCAACGTCAAACAAGACAGAAGATCGGCTAGACATTCTGGGGGTCATGAACCCACTTTACACACAGTTCAGGTGGTCATTCAATAATTTGTGTCTCCAACCTGCACCGTGCTCCGAAACGCGAGTTTAGCTTCAGAGCTGCCTATATTCCAATCCTGTCTGCTTTCAGATTTGAAGGATGATTAAGGTAAGCTGAAATTGATTGACGTTCAACAAAAAGGTTAATTAACAATCATTAATATAAGCATTCATCGATATTTGCGATCCTGCAAAGGTTATCGCAATTTAGTTGAATTACGAATAGTAGCAGGAATAGTAGTAGTTTTTGGACTGTCCTTGAACTCTAGTTAACTCTAAGCTCCTACCTAAGCCTCCAGAGACACTTCAGTTTTCGGTTGAGCTTTGGAGCAGCACCATCACGATAGTTGGGTTCGGCGTTCTGAAGTTCTTAAGTACGACTGAGTAAGTTCAGGGGGACTTTGAATAAGGAACGGAAGAATTGGCTTACCGAGACCTGGTATCGGTGCTCTTAGGGCCATATCATACGAGCGCTATTGCCGTCGCGCAGAATCCGTCGAGATAGCGCCGGAAAAAGTGTATGTCATACGTGACGGCAAATGCGTCGCGTTGATGCCGTCCCGCCAACGCCAGGTGCCTGTCATACGAATCGTCTTCCTGGCGCATTTGCATTGACAGGGTCCCGGCGTCACGTGCGCCGCGTCGCTAGCGCGACCGTCCGCGTTGGCAGCGCTCAGCGTCCGGCTAACGCGGACTCGCCGACGGCATTAGCGTCCGTATGACATGCTCCATAAGAACCCCATTGCCGGGTTGGAGCGTTTTTAATGCGACGGCATCAGCGCGACGGCAATAGCGCTCGTATGACATGGCCCTTAGGGAAAACGAAAAGGACTTCTCCTCTAGCTGCGGCTCTGTTGGCTAGGTGGGTGCGGCTGGTTCGACTTCACTCCTTCAGAGGAGGTAAGCTGCAGGTGTTGAAAGGTTGGTGTCTCTGCAGCAGTCGGCTCTAGGTAAGATCTCTGGTTGCAGGTCTCAGCAGTTTTCAAGACAACAACCCGGAGTCCTGTTTGTCAAACAGTTTTGTTTCTCCGTCGGGCATGTTCAAACTTGCAAAAGTCCTGATTTTTGGGGATCCAATTGTCATTCGGGATCTGTCCTCCCTGGCGTCTTCTCTTAATTATTTAATTCCTCATTGGTCTACTGGCTGATGACGTAGGTCCCTGGGGGTTTAACACCTATCCCCTGAATCCTTCCACGTCGTGATGCCATGAGGGAAATTAGGCCACATTTTCGTGTCACCTCATGTGACGTCACATTGCTGACTGGGCTTGCATGCTCCGGATAGCCTGGGAAGCAGGTCACCTATATGGAAATTAAAAACCTCGACTTTCCCAATGAGGTCTTGTCAGAATTACGTTCTGACTCCCCCCAGCCCATCCCACTTGCTGGCAAGAAATGGGTTGATTCAGAGCAATGTCGGAGTTCTTTACCATCTACTGACTCGTGCATTGCAGCGGCCAACTCAGTAGATAATGGGTTTTGGAGCATGCAGTTGTGTTGCTCGGTCACACCACAACAACTGCTGCCTGACGACCTCCCAGCTTGAGTCCCTAAGAAGGATCAGGCGATGGCAGTGTAAAAATGGGATGCTAACTCAAGAGAGACAATACCAAGCTCTCTACCTAATTTAGCTCAAGCAGCCTCTCCACAGTAAGCCTACCAAAGACTAACCCCTTAGGATAGCTCTCACCAGTCGCATAATTTGAGGAGGGGCAGGGTGGGCAGAGCCCCCCCCCATGAACACAGAGGATGTAAAAGTTTGACTTGAAACAGATGCTGCAAGGACAATAATTATTTCATGTTACTAGCGTCAGTACTAATTTATTACCCTAAATTGGATGATGCAATCCGCATTATGTGATCCCGGTTGCCTAGCAACTTTGAATGCTCTTCCAAAATAGAACTCTGCTTGGCTGATATGAGGGAGCCAAACCAAACAATGATATAATCGCCCTCGTATCGAAAGGAGCGAAAAACCACAGTCAAATCAGTAAGGTGGATACTATAAATTGAAAACAAGGTGAAACTTATGTCGGTCCCCCACTTCTTTTTGGGCTTGCCCTTGTTCATTTCGCTGTGAAATAGCTTGAAGTCATAGCCATGGTGGGAAGACATTACTTCCCCTACATTCTCCACATCTACTTCTCATCAGTTCACGTTCGATTGATCGATTCAATGCAGTTGCTGTAGCATCGATTTTCTCTTTCTTAACATCAGTACTTAGGGGAAAGTGGGGTAATACCGCCACGTCGGGGAATACCGCCACCCCATATAATTATTCAACCACCTGAGTGACAACTCTTGTAGCCAAATATCGTCATCCTTAGATCAGCAGAAATGTTGGGAAAGTTGGTTTGGGGTCATTAATTTGTTTTTATCAAAGATAAGCGAGTTCACAGTTTTTGAAGCTTGGCGTTCTAGTTTTACTGTTGTCGAATTTTCGTGGTAAGTAACAGTTTTTCATACGTTTATGTAAATTGTTGAACATGGCGACGTAGAAAAATCATTTAACTTCAATTTCCACCCATTACTTCATGTTTTTTTACAAAAACTGTAGTTTTTAATGATTTTTTATCTCGAAAAGTTTACTGGGCCACACCAAATTCAGGCTAATTCCGCCATGGCGGTATTGCCCCAATGCTCCATTTCTCAGTCTTGTTGGATTTTTTAAAAGTTTTTTGTTGTAATAATCATCTATTTCTATTGATATTCTGAGTAATTAAAATATAAACTAATATATATAAGAAGAAATATATTGTGATAGCTTATCTCAATAAGCACCTCTATATTTACCTAATTGTGATTTATTAGATATTTACCTACCTATCTACTGAATAATGGTGCAGTACCTATCTACCTAACTGCTTTCCTATATTAACTTAATCGTTGTAAGATTCCCACTCTTCATGCTCCCGTTTTGATTTTGACAATTGACGTTATTAGTCTTGTGAGTTTTGCTGCGACCTAAAGAAGAGCACAAATTTAAAACTTTGAAAGCCGTTAAGATGGAATGCTATATAATATTCCGTTTTTTTACGAGTTCCGCGTTGAACGTTGTCAATAATTCAGTTCCTGTGAAGAACCAACATTATTTTACCAATATTTATTTTGTTCCAATTTTACTATTCTGATGTGGAAATTGTTTGTCAACCTTTAGTGAATCCTTTTCTTGTCAACTAAGTTCCCAATATGGTGAAAAGCTACCCAGGAAGAGTTTTCGAAAATTCAATAAAACGTTATTCCGATGTTTTGATGAAACTGTTCGTTTCCCCCTTATTTAAGTATGGTGGTATTACCCTAACCCCATGGCGGCATTTCGCCAGCTAGCTGGGGTAATACCGCCATTTACAAGGGTTTCGTGAATTTTTGTTTCCTAATATCAAATTGCTAAACAACCAGCCAAAACGTTATAATTCACCACTTGAGTTGTTTTTTTATAATTTGCGTCAAAAACTGAAGCTCCTAAGTGCAAACCCGGGCTGTGATTGACAAATATGCTTAAGGTGGCGATATTACCCCATTTTCCCCTACCTATGTTTTTCTAACTCACTTTTTTCTAATAGTTTCTGGTCTTTGGTATGAGTCCCATTAGAATTAATCCAATGGTAAAATAAAATTAATGGAATCTTTCGCAGACTAAGTAAAATCGGTATTGGTGATTGCAATCAAATGTTGTAGAATGGAAACGATTGGAACAATCGATTGAAACAATTCGAATGTGAACCGGCATTGATTATAACCTTGTAGCCGGCTTGGGTTTGTTTACCACTTTATTACCTTTTGCGATGATGTCTAGACCAGCGGTTCCCAACCTTTTTAATTGTGAGGCCCAACTATTTTTAAAATAAAGCTTTGTGGCCCATATATATATATATATATATATATATATATATATATATATATATATATATATATATAAAACACATGTTAGTAATTGGTAAAAGATATGCACAAGGGGAAAAAATATCGCAAGTATTTGGAAAGAAAACACCTGTACTTTATTCACTTTTAGTTGTTAGATGATGAAAAACAATTATACACAAGTGGTCAAAGTAAAAAGAAATTTTATGTCTTTGCGCCCCCTTTCCCCTTCCTATAAAACCCCGTATTGTACTTTTGTTTGTGGAAATTTATTTATTTAAATAGTTTTTTTATTCAAATGAATTTCAAAATACAATTTTGTTTTACTCATTCCATAATTACATCATTATTATCATCAGAATTTTTAACGCTGAGTAGTGGCCGATGATGAGAAAAGTACGATCTGTAGGCTAGAGTTTGTATATTTGACACATTCGAAAAATTTTTATATTTTTTATATTATTTATACTCGTATCATAAATAATGTAATATTATTGTATTATATTTTTATTTATTAAACAAAATATTTTTTTATTTATATTTTTTATTTATAAATAAAATATTATTTATATTTTTATACAATCCTATCTTTTGTTTCTTATTTATTCGTTAAAAGAATCGATTAGAAACCGAAAAAGAAAAATATCGACAATTGATTTGTTAGCTGATCTGGGATTGGTCAGTTGTGTTCAGAAGTCCCTCAAGGGCCCACATACCAAATCTCAGAATCGTGGGATCATTAGGGAAAAAACTGGATTCTAGAGCCACTCAGCTGATCTGGGATCGGTCAGTTGTGTTCAGAAGTCCCTCAAGGGCCCACATACCAAATCTCAGAATCGTGGGATCATTAGGGAAAAAACTGGATTCTAGAGCCACTCAGCTGATCTGGGATCGGTCAGTTGTGTTCAGAAGTCCCTCAAGGGGCTACATACCAAATCTCAAAATCGTGGGATCATTAGGGAATCTCCGCGTAACGCTCTCCGCGTGACGCTCCCCCGCTCCCACGCTTTTTCATTTATGTGCCATAGTAAAGACATAAAATGTCAAAAACTCAAAGGGATTTTTGACATTGTTTTTCTCCCACGAGTGAATCAATGTCAGGATTGAAACTGGACAGTTTTTTTCAAAAAGTTTGTTCCTGTACTTATTTTTCAAAAAAAAAAGCCAATGTTGAAAAGGCTTGTTCACATAAATGTGTTGTGGAAAACCCCATCAAGTGCTTCAGTGCAGTTTTGGCGATTGCTGGATATTCTTCGCGAACTTTAATCCAGAACGGGACTAATAGAGTTGTTCGCTATTCTTTGTCTATCTTACACGCGCGAAGAGTAAACTCACTTGTTATAAAAATGCAATTGAATAATTTGACTATTGCTACCACTCAAGTGAGCATGGTTTAAATTTAATTGTTTCCATCTCTATTCCGATATTAATTGTTGAAACTCAGATGATTTTTTAAATATATTTTTATATTTTTGACCAGCATCCACGGCCCAGTACCAAGCTGCCCGCGGCCCACAGGTTGGGAACCGCTGGTCTAGACGATGGTTTCATGTCCTGTATTTTACTTCGGGTTTACCTGTCATGCAATGGAAGCGGTAAGTCAATGGTAAGCCTGTGCATGAGTACCTACGTTCATATAGTCTGTTAATTAGTTTGTAAAGAATGTTCTTTTTGTGTCTACCAAAAAGAGAATTAATAACCTTAATTTATAGATCTTAAGGCAACTGTAAAAATAATACAGTGTGCCTGCAAAAGCAAAAGCGAATTGAAATTAATTCGAAGGTGATTGTTTCCGTTTTAGGTTTTTCAATAATGAAACTTAGTAATCGAACATTTTTAAGCTAATAAATTTTTTCTAGTCGTGCCTACCTACCTAACAAAAGGGATTGGGCGAGAGATTTGTAATAAGTAAAATCGGTTGGATGAAAATACCGATTTTCATTTTCTTGACCAAGGCTTGTTCGGGCTAAGCTTTTCAAAATAAAATAATTTAGTGCCCCTATAGGTACTATAGGTATCTATTACTATAATACCTTCTTTGTGACAACCATTAGGGGAAAGTCGGACAGCCAAAGGATTCAAGCTGTGAAGCATTTTTGATCCACCATTAATGTTTATTTAGAAGAACATACATCGTGTTTCTCGCCTTCCCCTCCCGCGTATTTGTTACCACCGGCTATTTCGTGATTTAGACAAGCCTGTGTGTGATTTTTTGACTACTTTAAGAGTGTTTGGAGACGTTCCTATCGTGTTTTTTCCCCCGAAATCGGGTCGACCTACAACAATAACATCCAATTAAGTAACTCCAGTATGATTTCTGCTTTGAAATTATCATGCAGTTGGTGACTACCGTGGGCTTTCATTCATCAATTGCTGTGCAAAGCTTTATTGTGCACTGCTTCTTGTGAGGTTGGAAGGCCACTTCGATTCAGCAAGCACATTGAATGAGTGTCAGTGCGGGTTTCGTAAAGGCTACAGTACCATCGATGCCATTTTCACACTGACTAATCTTGTCCATCTTCGGCTGGACTCGGGCTCTAACAGAAAGCTATATGCCTTTTTTGTGGACTTCAGGTCTGCTTTTGATGGGGTCCGCCACAACTTACTATTCCAGAAGCTTAATGCTGCACAGGTTGGCCAGCGCTTCATAGCAGCTTTGCGGTCAATGTATGACAGTGGCAAAGGAGCAGTGTGGGGAAGGGATGGGCTCTCCCAGCCATTTCCAATCGAATGTGGGGTGAGGCAGGGTTGCTTACTGAGCCCTCAACTTTTCGCCTTATATATAAACGACCTCGTGGGATCCTTGCCATGTGGAGTTGGGGTGGGTGATTCCGTCATTAAGGTCCTGATGTATGCAGATGATATTGTGATTCTGGCTGAATCTCGGTATGACCTTCGAAGGAATATTTATGGCCTGCAGGAGTACACTGACCAATGGGGGTTAACTGTAAATCTCAACAAGTCGAAAATCATGGTCTTTCGTCGAGGAGGCAGGCTTGGATTAGGGGAAAAATTCATGTTCAGTGGTGTCCCTGTTGAAACTGTGAACTCGTACAGGTACCTTGGAGTCACCCTTACAACAAGACTCTCATTCAGCAGGCATTTCACGGAGAGAGCTGTAGCTGCCAAGTTAGCTATTAATAGTGTATATAGGACTCTTTTTTGCCGACCATCCATCTCTCCCTCGACTAAGTACAAGATTTTTAATGCGGTTGCAAGGGCGATCTTGTGTTATGGTGCCCAGGTGACGGGCTATGTGATGTCAAACACTCTTGAGCAAGTGCTGAGATACTTCGTTAAGTTGGTATTTGGTCTACCACGGAATGCTCCAAACTATCTTATATACTTGGAATCTGGTGCGCATCCTATTTTCGTGCATACCTTGTCTTTAGCCTGCCGGTATATTATTAAGGCCTTGAAGATGCCACTGGGCAGGTACCCTGGAATGGTTGCGCGCGAAGTCGTCAGGTCTAGGGTGTCTTGGTCTCGAATGCTCTCTGGATTGGCTCAGCGGCATGGATGTGAATTCCATGGGGACGTGGAAAGACTGAATGAATGCATCTGGACTTGCTGGTGGAGGCGGTTAGCCGCAGTTGGACGGAAGACATGACGGCACGCGCCGGGTTATCAAGGAATCCGCTGTACCCTCTGCTGACAGTCGCGTTCGGACAATCGAACAGTGAACATCTATCGAGACCTCGTTAATCCTGTCATTGTTTACGTCGCTCGCTCTGATAAGGTGAGTCACCGCCAGTCTTATCTAGTGAGTCCAGTGTATCCCACCGCATCTCATGATGGGTGGTAACAATGACGCTCCACCACCGCCGCCTCCACCCCTCCCTCCTGATCAATTCAAAGCTCCTCGCACCAAACGTAACACACCTAAACCTAGCGTTGCCTACTCAATAAACCGACCAGCCAAAAACAACACAACTAATCCTACAGTTACGTGACGAACAGATATGGTCCTCTCCAAATATTAAACGACGATACTAACAACATTGATGATGATAACATGAGTGAGAACAGAGATGACACAAATTCTGAAACTGGAAAGCCAAGAAAACTGGGGCTTTCGATAACGTTCACATATAATGGCAATGAAACAATTTCTTCTGTACTCTCATACATAAAGAAACTCGATGAGAAAGTACTAATCAAAGCCTTAGCAACGAACGAATATAAAATTACCCCTTCGTCTCAAGAATCGTACAGGAAATACATTGAACAATTAAGTTTGAAAAAAGACATTTATAATTTTCACACCTATTTGCCTAAGGAGCAGAGACCTCATAGGGTTGTTCTAAGAGGATTGCCATCGAAAATGGACACAATACAAATAGCTAACCAACTTGAAATCGAATACGGTGTCAAAGCTGGACAAGTTGTGAATGCCAAACACACCACGGGGGAACACAAAGGAGAGCTCATGCCTTTATATTATGTTGATTTCGATTACTCAGTTGACACCACAAAACTATTCGCCATCAAACACTTAGACCGAATTGCCTGTAAATTCGAAGAATATACGCCCCGGGCAGGCCCTATTCACTGCAAAAACTGCCAACAATGGAACCATTCTAGAGGACAATGTTCCCGCCCTACGCGGTGCGGCGTTTGCGCAGGGTTTCACTCTACCCAATCTTGCACATCTACTAACGCAAGAAAATGTGTTAATTGTAATGATAGTCACTCATCATCCTGGAAGGGCTGTCCAACCTATCAAAAATTGGCTGGTATAACCAAATACGCCCGGACGGATCGTCGACATCAAACTAGTTTAAAAAACGACAATGATCCATCTATACGAGGCCAAATGATCAATGGTACCGCAAATTTTCCTCCTTTGACCCACAATCCAGTTGTGCCTCCCAACCGTTAGAACAGGTTTACACGTCAGTATAGCTCCACTCTTAAGAATGGGTTAAGTAACGGAGAGGAGAGCGATCAAACCAATATGGGCTCAATAATTCATAGCATAGTAGCTACAGTGGTTCAAAAAGTTGTAGAATTACTAAAAATCGAAATTATGCGCGCGTTCAAATCAATCAACTTCATTCAACTACTATCACCATGAGTAATTCAAACCGAAAGCTCACTGTCATGACATGGAACGCATGTTCCATAAGAAATAAATACCAAGATATATTACATTATATAAAGACTTTTGATCTTGACATCGTAATGCTTACTGAAGTGAAACTGCCACCTAACAAAACTTGGTCAATACCTGGCTATAGATCATACCTAGCCCACGATCCGGAAGGACGAGGATGTGCTGGTGCGCTATTATTGGTCCACTCTACCTTAAATCAGTCACCACTATTGCCTGTAATTGAAAATGACGTACAAATGGCTCGTTGCATACTTCATACACAAGGTGAAGACGTACAGATTGGAGCAATTTACATACCTCCTCAAGACAGTCGACGGCAACGGAAGCTCACAATGGGGACACTCTGGTCCCTCTCACACGAACTGGGTTCCAAATTTCTAATAGGGGGTGACTTTAACTCCAAACACTCATCATGGAATGACCGCAGAGCTAACCACTATGGCACACTGATTGATGCATGGAGACATACTTTCAACCTTCAAATCATCACACCTGGGGTACCCACTCGCTACGATAACCGGCCAGGGATTGCTCCGAGTCACATCGACTTTTTCGTTGCAAAAGGCCTTCCATCCCGACTGAATAACTGTAAGGTAGAATACGACCTGAACTCTGATCATCTTCCAGTGCATCTCGATCTACATGCAGAACGGGAAGTATTCATAAACAGACCCACTCTTCTTAAACATCCAATGAATTGGGATACCTACAAACAATACATTGCAAACAAGCTAGACAGGTTACCAAATATTGCAAATGAAGGAGACATAGATATGGCAGTCTCCAACTTAACTGAAGTAATTACCACCGCCGCTATAATATCTGCCCCGAGGACTCTCCCAAGACCAAAACCTAATATTGATTTTCCCCCATTCGTGCAAGATCTATGGCTTGCAAAGAAGAGGTCGAAGCGAAGTTGGATGAGAACTGGCAACATGATTGAAAAACGTTCTTTCAATATACTGAACAACGCGCTTAAGATAGAGGTCGAAAACATACGACAAGATCAACTGCGAGAAAAACTGCTCTCACTACGAGTGAAAGATTGTTCCTTATTCCGAGCCACAAAGGTATTAACGAAAAACACCCAAGGCATCCCACCATTACAGGAAGGTTCCCGATGGGTAACGACACCTATAGAAAAGGCAAATCTCTTTGCAAACATGCTCGAAGAACGCTTTCGTCCTCACGACATTCGGACCCCACTGCAAATTGATTCGGAAGACTTGGAACACCACTGTTTCCCCTCGCCACCGATCTTCTTTTCACCAAAAGATGTTAGAAAAGTAGTGAGATCATCTCCAACCCGAAAGGCCGATTTGGGCGACTAGATCTTATCGTCCAACCTCTGATCCTCAAAGGACCGCGCAAGTTATTTGCTCACTTAGCGCATATCTTCACATGGTGTGCAAGACTTGGTTACTTTCCGAAACAGTGGAAACATACTTCCATATGTATGATCCCAAAAGCTGACAAACCTTCACACTTACCTTCCTCGTACCGACCCATCAGTCTGTTGTCGCTGCTGTCCAAGATTTTTGAGCGTCTTGTCCTCCCACATTTAAAATTATACACGAGCCATCTAATACCAAACCAACAATTCGGTTTCCGACAGTCTCACTCGTGTCCCCTCCAGCTACAAAGATACACGAATTACATCAAAAATGCTTTCCATAAGCGCCAGTTCTGCATGTCAGCTTATTTTGATGTAGAGCAAGCTTTTGACCGAACCTGGCATCAAGGCTTGCTCTTAAAACTGCTACCATACCTCCCAAATAATCTGTACACTATGGTTCGTCACTACTTGTCAGAACGTTCCTTCGTGGTCACAATACAGAACGAACAATCTACGACGAGAAAACTGAGAGCATCAGTACCACAAGGAAGTGTCTGGGCACCATACCTCTACTCATTATACTGCTACGATATGCCTCTTCCATCAGACCACGAATTTTCAGGATTATATGCAGATGATCTTGTCTATGCCGTGAGTCATGAGAACATACAGGAAGCAGCAAGCCGACTACAGGAGCTCCTTGATGTTCTTGGCCAATGGTGTACGAAGTGGAAGATTAAAGTAAATTCACTCAAGTCGTGTGTTGTGACATACACATACAATTTAAAATATAATGAGCCAACTCTGTACTACCATGGTCAACCAATACCAAAAGCCACTGGACACAAGTATCTAGGAGTATTCTTAGATAAACGGCTCACATATAACACGCATGTATCCGAGCTCATAGGAAGAGTGCGCAGCCGGGTCACTTGTTTAAGGTCCCTACTCAATAGCCGTCATGTCTCACTGCATAACAAAATAGTGATTTATAAAACCTTGATAAGACCCATATGGACATACGCCATAAATATATGGGGCACCTGCTCACGCTCGCAGTTCAGAAGGCTGGAGCAGCAACAACATTCCATTCTCCAACGTCGAATCATACAAACGCCACCATTTGTTAGGAACGAGACCATATATACCGACTTCAAGCTGGATACCCCTTCCCAAATTTTAACCTCATACCTAAACAAATTCGTTCACAGGAACCAAGATCATTTCAACCCTCTCGTCGAAGACGGATTCAGAAGACCGGAAGTACGGCGACTGGTACGACCCCGACACATCATGGACATGATTATAGAGTGACTGAGTGACGGATTCGCGTACAACTTTTGTTCCAATTTATAAGAAACAGCTGCTTTGAATTATCATATGAGACTCTCTAGTGTTACTTCCATGTAAGTAGCACTACTCCACGTTAATTAATGAAAGTGTTTAATTCTAGTCATTGAGGTATGTTTGTATATAACGGTCTCACAGCATTAAATATACAAAAAAAAAAAAAAAAAAAAAAAAAACCCTCTGCTGAGCCAGGAGGTCCAACCAGCGAGCTTGCTGTCGAGGGAGGATCATCCTTTATGGGTTCGCCGATGGATCTTGAGGCTGAGGGGTGGATTGCTTGCACTGAATGATGGGCTTTATTCACGGTCAGATGCCCCAAGAAGGCTGTGTTCAATGTGCAACTTGAATGAGAACGAGGATATTCTCCACTTCTTTGGGACCTGCCCTGTGCTTCGGGAATTTAGAATACGCTTCCTGGGAGAAAGTTTGTTGAACATGGGACGAATGGTACACTTATTGGATAGCAGGGAACAGTGGTTAGCAGTTGCACAATATGCATTTCACTCGTGGAGATACCGTAGATACCTGGTGGCGGAATTCAACTGGTGAAACTTCAGAACAAAAGTTGATTGCTGCAAGAACAACAACAACAAGCTGAACGACAAGAAATACTGATGTTACAATAAACTAATTTACCTAACAATATAATAGGCATGTAATTTAATAGACATTGCATGCGTAATGTAATATAATTATAGGCATATAAGATGGGCGGCTCGGGTCATCCCGGCAGACGGGCATCAAGCCCATTGCTGTACCATGTTTTTTGATTTATTACCTATGTGCCAAATTTCTGTGTTTTTCTTTTGTGAAATAAACATGTTTTCTTCTTCTTCTTCTTCTTCTTCTTCTAGATAACTATCCTCCCATCACTATCCAAACAGAAAACCTGATAGACAAATGTCAGTGTTTCAATTTTATTTAGATGATTTCACGAATTTGGTTGCATGCCAAATCATGTGGTTGGTACCTACCACTTCATGGACAGCATCTCTCATTCTTAACAATATTATTATGCGCCGCTTTCGATTCAAAATTCTGAAAAATTCGTTATCTATGGTTTACAATAATTTTTTTTTGTATTCTGATGGATTTTATTCCTGTTTATTTCACAGAATATGCCCTGGATAGATGAGAGCTGGTTACCATGTGTGGAATCGTGAGTGCTATTGGCCAAGCTATACTCCCTTTTTTCATATTCCCCCGCGTGAATTTTAAAGAAAGGACGATGTTGAATAAGGCTCCTGTAGGGTCATCAGGAACAGCCAGTCCTTTAGGATGGATGACATCGGAAATTTTCTTGCAGTGTTTAAATAATTTTGCTAAATTTTCAAAATGTATTGAAGAGATCCCAGTTCTCCTTATTTTGGATAACCAAAGGTCCCATATCTCTATTAATGCCATCACCTATGCAAGAGAAGTTGGCGGAAAACTGCAGCCCGTCGATGTGAGCATTTTCGCACCGTTCAAAACATTCTTCAATTCAGCGAGTGATAACTAGATGAGTAATAACTCGGGTAAGTCAATCACCATCTACGAAATTCGTGAGCTCGCTGCAATAGCATTCCCATTGGCATTTTCGATGAGTAACATACAGTCGGGATTTAGGAAAACGGGTATTTGTCCTTATATTGATCTAATATTCACTGAAAGCGACTAACCAACAAGCCTGCACCCAGACCTTCAGGCTCAGAGATCGTAGAAGATGAAGAGCTGATGCGAACTAAATCACTCGCGACGAAGTTCTTCAGCACAATTTGAACTTCTGATTCGATGATTTGAAGTTTGAAGTTCATTGTTCAAGTTTAATACAGATATATATTGGTGGTTTGCTTAAACTGTTTGTTTTTTGTTTTTTTTTTTTAATAGACTGTCCCAACCCTCCCTCACCCTTGTCCCAACCTTCCCGCATATGGGGAGGGTTGGGACAAAAAAAGTCTCTCTAGTTTTTAATTATTATCAGGTACTAGGAATGGGTTTAAACTTCCGGAAAAAATCAGCGAGGTAGGTAAGATGTGTAGCTAAACGTGGGAATTCTCAGAATGGGGAAGAATTCCTTTCTGGCTGCTTGAAAAATCAAAATGTGGTAGTGTAGTCACTATATATATATATATATATATATATATATATATATATATATATATATATATATATATATAATCTGACAGCAGTTGTCTCCCCCCCCCCCCTCCACCTGAGAAATGACTTTGCTACGCCACTGGCTCTCACACACACTTTGAACTTAGGTAAATTATGCAATACAATAATTACGAGTGTGATGAGCCAAAGTATGATCTAAGAGAACACACCTGAATAATTTTGAACGATAGCTGCTCATTTTTGAAGTCGATGCGTGATCCAAGAAATTGTGTGCGATCCCGGGGAATGACGATCTCGTTGGAAACTGTACGTTTCGTGCCATAGGTTAAAATTCTCGCTGACCACCTTCCCGTGAAATTAAGGGCCGTAATTACCTGTAAATGAAATATTATGAAGGCACGATTCGTAAGTTTATTTGAGGTAGGTACCAACAATTATTCTATGATTAGTATGCTGGCATTAATTTAGATCTTGTAGAATTGCATTGTATGGGGAAAGCAATAATTAATACGTGGGTGGTTGTACCTATCTACATCCCTAACCATCTCTAAATATCCCTATTCATCCCAAACCATCCCTAACTGAACCTACGTTAGTAATGTAAGCATGGCCGCCACATCTCTAAGTCGGGCCCGGGACCAGATTCTGGCCAAGGGCCTCCCCCCCCCCCCTCCCTTTTTTTTTTTGTCGCGCCACTTTTACTAGAGATGGCTATGATAAATTGTTTTAAAAAAAACTATCAAACCTCCTCTAACTAAACGAAAAATCATTTATACTTCCTACCAAGGTTCAGAGTTCGAATAACAACACTTGAGGGGCTGAACTCTTACTACTTCACTACGTTTTATTCAACATTTATTAAAAATTAAAGTGTAACTTAAGAATTGAAAATTCAAGTATTCATACTCTAGTAATTACCAACCAATTACAAAACCATAAAAATGCCATAAATTACCTTGAAACAAAAATTCTGTATCCTGTCATAGGATTTTTATTTCAACTACTTTAAATACAATTGTTTGTGAATAGAGGGCGTATTCAGAGAAGTTCCAATTTATTCATTCCTCAATTGGGCGATTGTGGATGAAATTATGATTGACTAAATTTCATATAATCATTAATCAACACATACAATTAACTTTATTTTAATGCTATGGACGGATTAAAAAGGAAAGTCTCTGTATACAAGATGGCTGAAGGAATCAATTGAAACAATGATTATGTTTGAAGGAATATATTTATTAATTTTGGAAGAAAAAAAAAATTAAAATCTACAAAAATATAATTGTTTTATTACATTTTATCTACTTGTAATGAAGCTATGCAGTAAAGAATTAGATTTATAACAACAAAAGATACAAGAATTATTTAGTGAAAAACTATCAAAAATATGAATTAGTAAAATGAGAAATTTGTTTTGTTGAGTTACAATAGCATTCTGTAATTGTAATTATAATTGTGGAAAACTTTTTAAATATAGAAAACTGTAATAGGCTATAATTTCATGTTTTATAAAATGAAACATTTTAAAACTAATAAAGTGAAGTGAAGAAAAGTGTATTTGCATTTGAAAAATACAAGACAAAACACTTGAAACTTTCGTGCCTTTTTAAGTGAAAATTCTTTAATAACCTTAGAAAAGTCAAGTTTGGATGCTAACTTGTGCTCAATGCTGAGAATGGCAAGGGAATTCAACCTTTCTTGGCCCATGGATGCTCTCTCCCAAGTCTTCAGTCGAGTGTCAAGTTTGTTGAATGCCCGTTCCGCCGACGCCACCGTCACAGGAGCAGTACAAAATATGCGCAAGGCAACGCAGACTGTTGATAAACACAGGATCTAGCTGTTTTTCGTAAATAGCATTCAACTGCTTAAGTGGGCTGATTGAAGTCATGTGAAAGACTGTAGAGTACATTTTCTTTAAATGTAATATTTCCTCCACAAAAGACGTTGAAAGGTCACTTTATAAAATTCCACTAACGTTGAAGCCTTTTCTTTCAAAGAATCCTGTTCAAGATTTGTAAACTGTAGGATGGGGCTAAACAATTCACAAAAGGTTGTACCAGCAGTAAACCTCTCATTTAAGTTTTGTAACAAAGGCAGGATAGACCACAAATTCGGTTCAAATTCTATTAAGGGGCCGTTTATCAATCACAAATAAAGCCCAGGCAAACTCTAGGTAACTAGCAGCCTCAGATAACTTCTCGTTGGCTGTTTATCAACTCACATTTATCCGCAAGGTACCGCTATCTGCTTGGTATCCTTACCTGAGACTCACCTCCCTCAGTTAGCGATTTATCTTGTGGGTAAAGTTACGTGGAGAGGTTATATAGCTTGTACTAATAATAATATAACCTATATAACAATAGAATAAAGTCATATAAGATGGTCATGATGTATAATAACGAAGTTGAATTGATGGATTCGGACTTTTCGGATGAGATCATTCAATTTTTGGAATATGAACGGAGACCGTGCACGGTCCGGCCACGCCCGGATTATTTTAATGAACTTGACGATGTAGATTTTCACACACGTTTCCAGTTGTCGAAAGAAACTATGTTTGTGCTGCGGTTGATAGAAGGTAAAATAGAATCCCACAGTGATAGGAACAACTCTATCGCCTATCACAAAACCATCCTCCACCATCCTCACAACCGTAATAAAATATAAATGAACTGTTTTTACAAATTGGTCTAAAATATATTTATATTACCCGCTCCCTAACCCACCGTGATGAAATTTTTGTTTACTGAGAATGATTTCTACAGAGACCAAATTATATCAAGCAAAATATTATAAAACAAAGGGGGGGGGGGGGGGAGAATAAAATACATTTAGAAACAATCGGTTGAAAAAATACTACAGTTCATTCCCCCCTCCATCATTCCTCCTCACAAAAATCCGTCCACAAAATGAAATCTCCGATTTGTAGCACATCCAAACGAAAAAAGCATGATTTATCGGGATTACCCCCTCCTTACAACTCCATCAATAGTAAATTTGAAACTTCCAAGGTTTATTGCATAACTAGACTGAAATTGGGATCGAACAAAAACCAGTCACGGAAATCAAATCAGAATATGGAAACATTACGGTATATTTATATCTATTACCGTTCACCCCTTCCACAATTAACTTTTTATTTCCTAACATAATTTTCTTAAAAATAATTCGAAATCTTAATTCATCACATAGGAGATGACATGGGAGATGAAACCGAAAGGACAGGAGTGTTGTTGTTGTTGTATTGTACTATACCTTTCTACTTTTTACCGATAGACGTCGCGTAGAACTAACAATTCCAGTGTTGTAAGGCTGTTTTGTGGAGAAATCATTGTTGTAGTAGTGGTACCCCTTTTTCCCTCAGACGAAGTTATCTGAGCAGTTAGCTATCTATAGGTAGCTACCTGAGGGGATAAAGTTGATTGATAAACGCCCTACGAAATTTGTTCGAGAGGTTGCGGTAACCTCTAGGTAACTACCTGAGGTTTGTCTAGAAGTTACCCCTGTGATTGATAAACGGGCCCTAAGCCTAAGCCTAAGTTATTCGTTAACTTACAGTAAATCTCAAACTGAGCTAACTTAGGAGGTATTCTACAGTTTTAAATGGAAACTGTAGGCCACTGAGGGCGTGGCGAGCAAGCCACAGAGTAGTCTCCCACTCGCACTCGATGGATAGCGTTCTTTGTGGTATCTACTGGACGGTAAAGGGTAAAGAGTAATATTTTGGGCCATCGCAATCATCGCAACTGTTTAAGAGAAACAGTCTGGTGTAGTAAATCAAATATAATCTGATCAGGGCCTTTCAAGTGTAATACACTCTGTTTCATATAGGCCTAAAAATTCTAAAATACTTTATTTACTAAATACAGGACCGGACCGGGCCCCCCCTGGGCCCGGGGCAAGTGCCCCCCCCCCCCCATGTGGCGGCCCTGG
>CM061043.1:59619137-59655409 GCA_030762985.1 Adelphocoris suturalis
TGTGCCCCCACAGTTGAAATCGAGTAGGAGTCTGGTGTTGCGGGAAATTAAAAGGGCCCTCCTTCAAGATCTGTTTAATTGAACCAAGTTTAATTAAATTGGGTAGGTTTAAAATGTTCATTTGTTTGAATAAAGGCAAGGTATGGGCTAAATAGATACTATTGGAAATTATTCGAATAAGGACTTTTTGAGTCAAAATTATCGGTTTCAGTGTCGTGGCACGTGAGACGGATTAAAGGGGGGCGGGGGGGGCGGTCGCCCCGGAACGTCAGAATAGAATCACGCCGTCGCGCTTGTAGGTTGACAAAAATACGAATACCTATAGATGAAGGAACTTTATACTGTTGGGAAACTGTTATGATAGGTACCGGTTTTACTAATCTGTCACTGCCAATTTACTAATTTGTTCGTATGAATTTTAGTAGGCCCAAGATCTGCGTAGGTGCCACGGGGTATCAATCGGAGATTTACGTGGGTAGTGTCAGAATTTTCGTCGGAAAACTCTGAAACTTCCACAAGTCCTTGACGGAAAAATCATCAAAGCTGGTTGGCAACGGTGGTGTTGATTCTGTGTCGTGCTTTCGGCCATCGTCACCCTTTTTTGAGTAGAAGAGCAGTAGAAACCAAACTTCGTGTTAAATGCGAACTAAAGTTTTTTGTAGAGTTATAGTTTAACTCCGTCAAGAAACGAGCATGGAAGATAACATCTTTCTTCTTTAAAAAACAGCAGGTAAGGAATACAATTTTAATTATTAGGGATAAGTTTGTGTTCATCAGTTTATTTAACAAGTTACGGTAGGAACCTACTGTATTTTTCTCTCGTTTACCGCTTTTGGTAACGTTAACAATATATAATCAATAGCCATAATTCAGAACCATCCTACCTACTGTTTCGACGAAGAAAGAAACGAATCATGTTTTCTTAACTGGTTGCAACCAGTGTATTTTTCTATTGAAGTGAATTATTCACTGTTTCACATTTACCAGCAATAGACAAAAAATTTTTAACAAGGTAATATTTTATTTGTATTTTCATCTTTAATCAACAATGTACTTTGTCCATTTAATTTCATCGTGAGTGTTTATTAAAGTGTGGGTCCATAACCTCTAAAACTGCTAGTTTTTCAAGGCCTTTTTTCAAAAAATTTCTCGGGGGGGGGGGGGGGGGGGGGGGGTACTTCCTCTAGAGGACCGCCCCCGACGAAATTCTATTAATCCGTTACTGCGTCACAAGCACTTCCCCAGGCTGGCAAAGCATAAAGAATTATTGATTGGGCAAGAGGAAAGTAGATCATTCTAAGAAGTGATCTGGACAGCACTGATCTTAATCTGGCAAAAACATATATAAGCTTCCGTAGGTTTTTATTAACATGGGCCACTTGTTTTTGCCATTTCATGCTTGATTAAAAAAATACGCCTAAATACTTAACATCAGAGCTTTGGCCTATTTTAGGGCATGATAAGCATAAGGACAAATCACAATCTGCTGTATAGACAAGGATGTCGGGTATGGGTGGAATCATATCATGAGGCTTGGAAAGATAGAATGGCAAATAAACTGTTTTTTCCAAATTGAGAGATAACTTATTACCAATACGGAACACCCTGTGTCTACAATAAATCTGATACGACGATCTAAAAACTTTAATTGAAACGTTGGGAATAGTGCTAAATTTTGGTAGGTTGACTACATGAAAAGAAACGTCAGAATTTAGGGTCTCTGATGAATATGAATATAACTCAATTTTCGAGCTATTTTTCTATGTCCTCTTTTATTGTATCTGAAACTTGTACGACCAGAATTATCTTCATAATTCAGACAAAATTTCAGACAAAAAAAGGGACCTTTCATTTTGCAGTCTCTACAGATCTTATCCTTAGCGGGACAAGTTGATCCACGCTTATGAGGCCAACCGCCATTGCAAGAAAAGCATTTGCCTTTAGCCATTTTACTATCAATTTTATTTATAGTACTTTCAATACTCTTTTCTCCACTGAGAGAAATCATTTGTGATCGTACTTCTTCGTCAGTTTGACCTAATGTTAATACATCTTGGAGAGTCCTATCTTTCTTCAGCATTTCCTTACGTAAGAATTCGGAATTCGTACCCATCAAAATTTGGATCTTTATTTCTGAGTCTTTATCGAGAAAGTCACAAGAAGCGGCCATTTGATAATTGGTAAGCCCACTTCGATAAATATAATACAGTCCATAAAAATTCAGAATGAGCTAATAAATGTAAAGGCGAACCCGGGAAAGTGTGCTGACGCGTTCAACGATTTCTTTGTTAAATTAGGTCATGAACTAGCCCTTAAACTTCCAGAACATACGGATAATGATTTATCAGAACATGTCACTAATTGTGATTACAGTTTTGTTTTTAGGGAAGTAACCGTAGATGAAATAGCTAAAGCCATTGATACTTTCAGAGGAGGATCCAGTCCTGGTTGGGATGGAATTGAAGTTCGAGCTCTAAAATCCTGAAAACAGTACATAGTTCGACCTCAATGCCATGTGGTTAACTTAAGTCTCAAAAACGGTATTTTTCCAACCATACTAAAACGAGCAATTGTTTGCCGTCTTTGCAAAGCAGGAGACAAACAAAATTTAAGTAATTATAGACCAATATCACTCGTAAGCAATATTGCTAAAGTAATTGAGAAATGTGCCAAATTACAACTAGCAGAATATCTTGAAAAATTCAATTTGTTATGTGGTCGTCAATTTGGTTTCAGAACTGGAAAAAATACGCAAGATGCAATATGTTATCTAGTTGCAAAAATAATGCAAGATCTTGATAAAGGCTAAAAAATTTTATCTGTATTCATGGACCTAACAAAAGCATTCGACACAATTTCTCATGCAAAGCTCCTTGAGAAAATGAAATCTGTTGGCATCGATGGGGTGGCATTAGAATGGGTAAGGTGGGTATGGGTGGGTTTTGGGTATCTCACAAAAAGGACACAGTGTGTGAGGGTGAATGGATTCATAGGCTCGTATATAGAATTGGGTGATTATGGGGACAGTTCTTGGCCCTAATTTCTTCATTTTGTACATTAATGAACTTGGAAAGGTGGATATCAATGGTGACATTGTTTTGTTCGCAGATGATTCAGTTTTATATTTTGTTGCTGATAATTGGGTGGACACTTTTAGGTTAGCTGAAAATGGGTTGTAAAGTGTCAGTAATTGGCTGACTGAAAACAAGCTAACATTGAACCTGTCAAAAACTAAATGTATACCATATTGCTTGTCTCCGACGACACTTCCTTATGACCATCTAAAAATACATCTTCATGGTTCCGATTGCGACTTGAACGCTTGTACAAGTTGCCCAGAGGTGGCTAAATGACTCAGTGTTGAATACTTGGGTATTGTCTTAGATTCTAATATGAAGTGGGAAAGTCAAATTAATTTAGTCTTCAAGAGATTGAGGAAGCTTATTTATGTATACTCCTACTTAAGAACTTATTTAACTCCTAAGCTCATGCGTATAATGTATTTTTCATTGGCTCAGTCAGTTTTGCTTTATGGTTTGCCAGTTTGGGATGGAGCTTATGCCTCAACCTTAAATCCAGTATATATTTGCTAGAAGATTCTAATTCGAGTTATTACGAAAAGTAAATTCTTAGAACATACTGGTCCACTGTTTCGTAAACTCAAAATTCTAAAATTATGTTATCTTATAGATCTTAATAATGTAAAACAAGTTCTGAAAGAGAAGCGGTTTGCGTATCCCATTCATGAAATAAAAACAAGGCTTCAATCGCAAGGCAAATTTTATCTACCACATGTGCACACAACTGCTTCTTTCAATTCATATTTTTTATCCGGAATCAGAGTATATAACAATCTGCCTTCTATCGTTAAAAATAAGTTAATAGATCAACCTAATCAAGTGAATGAAATTTTGAAAAATTGGTTTCTCAAAACACAAGATAATGACTAATAATACTCATGTGTGTAAATAATGAAATATCATCTAGATTGTAATATTTATACTTATGTAATGGCACTTTATTGATTTCTTCAACATGATATAATTATTTTTGTATTAAGAATTTAAAAAAATGTAATATTTAAGAACCTACAGGCTCATTGTAACAACTCGTTTTCCCTGTCGCGGGTATCACCCATTAGGGAGACTGTATTTCTTTCATTTATTGTAGGTGAAGTTTTTGTCATATTTTCAGAAATAAAATATATTTTCATTTCATTTCATTTACTTCTTGGAAAAAGCCACCCAAACAAAGTGGTTCCCAAGATAGGCACACCGCTAAAATACCTTACAACCCCCTTTCAAAGTGAAAGGATGCTTGGGACATTGAGATCTTATCTGTAGCAGAAGCTTAGAGTGTGTGAATGACCTCACTAAAAGTTATCAACCTGCGGTTCTATTACTCCTTCCTGCGGTTCTAATAATTATTATTCCTTTTTTCGAACCTTATGGATGATCAGGGCCCGAATTCGGGAGGGAAATTCGAAGAAAAACAAACTATTTAGAGGTAAACCACAAGAATAAGCATTTATATGCTTCTATTCTGAAAACCGCGGTTTTATGCATTTATATGCTCGATAAATTTAAATTATGTTGGTCCCAGAGAGGTGAAAATACCACCAAAAGGCTTCTTTTAGTGTGTACTATTCAGGGGAAAAAAAAATGCAAATATGCTCGAATCCCAGCCCTAGTCATCATGAATGGCATATCAAGACGTGGCATGTCAATGGATTATTTTTCCGTGCTGAACTTCGTAATGATGTTCATTCAATGATATTTGCAACACCAACTTGGGAAAGCACCGAAAAATTGACCAGAATTGCACTTATCTTTTCTTACTCATTTTCATACAGCACAATAAACACTAAAATGCAGTTTTTTTGGCATTTTCTCAAGTTAATGTTGCAAAAATCGATAAATGAACACCATCACGAGGTTCAGCACGAAAAATACTCCAAAATCACGTATTAGATGTGGCAATTGAATATCTTCAAAAACTCAATATTTCACATTTATAGCACTTTTGGAGCGGAATTGCATACGTCCGCAATTTGACTGGTCATCATCAAGACATGGCATGCCAATGGAGTATTTGTTCGTGCTGAACCTCATACCTAATGATGTTCATTTAATGATACCTATTTGCAACACCAACTTGGGAAAGCACCGAAAAATTGACCAGAATTGCACTTATCTTACACATTTCCACACAGCACAAACTGTACTAAAATGTAGTTTTTTCGGTGTATTCCCAAGTTGGTGTTGCAAAAATCGATAAATGAACACCATCACGAGGTTCAGCACGAAAAATACTCCAAAATCATGTATTAGATGTGGCAATTGAATATCTTCAAAAACTCAATATTTCACATTTATAGCACTTTTGGAGCGGAATTGCATACGTTATTGGTCATCATGTAGTATTACTACTTTTTCACGATCTCCTAATACTAATAATTTTGACGCATAGCACGCATAGTAGTCTTTGCCGTAAAATGTCAGTATCTGACCTGGGAGTATCGTGCCCTAGCCATTTAACTTTTAACAAACATATCTTATCTTTTTATATAGGTATATAATTCCGAACGGTCTTTGAAATTGTGAAGAACATCGCGGTCCGATTTTAGTGTTAGACTAACAACGGCGGTCCTTATCAACGAGAGTTGTTTATTAGGCTGTGGCGGTAACAACAGTTGCCATCAATTCACGGTCAGTAAGAAACGTAGTGTAGTTACTAACATCTAGGAGAGTTATTTCTGAACGAAGAAATTGAAACTGAAGAACTTAGCGGACTTTATAAATATATAATTCCGAACGGTCTTTATATATAATTCCGAATCATCACGGCCCCAAGTGTCGGTAAGTAAGAAACGTAGTGATGGGGTCTTTTCTGATCAGCTTAGTGAGCTAAATTCTTTCCCGTTCACTGTAGGAAGTTGAAATTTGATAGGGAGACTCTCTGGGACATTAAGAGACGAGTGAAGTGATGGGGTCTTTTCTGATCAGCTGAGTGAGCTAAATTCTTTCCTGTTCACCGTAGGAAGTTGAAATTGATAGGGAGACTCTCTATTTATTAGGCGCTGGCAGTAACAGCAGTTGCCACGGTAAGTAAGAAACGTAGTGTAGTTACTAACATCTAGGAGAGTTATTTCTGAACGATCTTTGAAATTGTGAAGAACATCGCCTTAGCTTTGCACCAGGTCACATAACGCCGCAAATAGGTAGAACATATATCGCTACTATAATGTGCTGAGTTCCTGTTAGGTACTACTGTTATACGGACTAGATTAGGGCTTTCCAAGCCCTAACAGGCCTCTAGTCTTGGTATAATTATTAATAATACATTAACGTGGAAAGACCATATTACCAAACTTTCCAAAGCAGTTTATGGATCCCTATACCTACTGCATCATCTTGCATATTGCACACCTTTCCATGTACGATTAAATTTATTTAAATCCCTTCTTTTGCCTCATTTTACCTATTGTGCAGTGCTTTTCATTTGGTCTACGTTCCCAGACTCTGGGTGCGTTCAAGAATGCCATGATACGACATTTTCTTTCTGATTAAGTCTCACTCCCCCCCCCCTCTCTCTCTCCCTCTCCCTCTCTCTCCCTCTCTATCTCTCTCTCTCTCTCTCTCTCTCTTTCTTTCTTTCTCTATTTTCTCTCATTTAATTCCTGTTTTCTTTCCTCCCTATGTATTGAATAGGATTAAAATACCTGAATCTTTTTCATTAATCATATCAATTTTTTTTTCTTTTATTCAAATGCTTTTTTTCACCACTTACTTACTTTTTTACTACTAATGTTTTCTTTGTACGTCAACATTGTTTTAGCGAATTTTCCAAAAAAGAAAATGCAATGGCTCCAAAAATTTTAAAATAAAAATTTTCAAAATGTTTCTTCATCGAAATCTGTTTAGAGGCATTCTGAAATGATTCCTGGATTTTAACGCTTATATATATATATATATATATATATATATATATATATATATATATATATATATATATATATATATATATATATATATATATGTATGTGTCATTCCAGACGATAACTCTCGATAGAATTGAGATAAAAACTTCGTTCTTTCGCCAAAAAATCAAGCATTTCAAAAGAAAGGATGAGTTTGTTGGACAACACTTTTTGAGCACATTAAATTGGTCAAATTTCAAAAAATGTACTTAAAAAATCACTAAAACAGGCAAAAAACCGCTAAAATTAACAAATTTCTATTTTTTTAGCAGAATGCTACTCGAAAAAAATTTATCGAACATGAACTAGGACATATAAAAATTTAAGCACAAAATTGTACTGAAAAATGTACTTAAATTTCATTAAAATGAGCTAAAAATTGATAGGAACACTTGAAAAAATTGTTAAAATCCACGAAATCGTTTGTTCATTGGAATATTACTGACAAAAAGTTAGTTTGCTATAAAATGTATAATAAAATTTTTATTTGTCCCCCAAAGTGCTCAAATTTCAACAGAATTCAACATAAATGTAATACGACCATTTATGAAAATTCGCTCATACGATCATGCTTCATGACTGGAACTTTTTTTATATTCATACGAACACGCCAGGTTTTGTTCATGTGCTATGTTTTCAATAAAGAATTGAATACTTTCACGGATACTGTAGCTGTAATCCAACGATGAAAATGAAATTTGATCATGGGATTGGTCATCATGACTGGCATATCAAGACATGGCATGTCAATGGCATATCATTGGGAATCAAGAGGTCGGGAATCCTCTTGACTTTTTCTTGATATTTTCGGAGCGTGCAGGCGGTTCTCTCGGGGGCGGCAGTGAGCGCGTATATTTCACAAGTGCCGTTGGGGCGGCGTGAGGGGGCGGCCTTCATTAATGAATAGCATCCGAGATCGATACCGCCCCCACAACCCCCCAAGGGCCCAGTTTGCCCAAATGAAGGACACGTGTGGCGGCCCCGTGCCGCGGAGGGGGAAAAAGGCCGGGTGGGGGGGTTTTGAGTCACCTTCCGCCACGGGGGCGCTTTCCGAGGAAAAAGCTTTTCTCCCTCCTCCTCCCCCGCGCCGCCGCACGCTCCGCCTTTTCTCTCCCGCTTCGTAACGACGCGTTGGAACTCCGCAGCTTTACAACCCCCGTCTGTATGAATCGATGGGTTTAATCAGGCGGCCCGCAGGATACGTCCTCTACTTCCTCCTCCTCGTCCTCCTCCTCCACGTCCTCCTCCTCCTCCCCCTCCTCGTCCGCATCGCAGTCGCACGACCGGAGCAGCTGACGAAAGCGACCAGAGCCCATCGAGAGAAAAACCTGCAGCCTCTCAGCCAAATCTGATCTGTCACTGAAACTTCGCACTTTTCTTACATGATTTTGGTTTCATAGAAATCATATGAAAGTCTGCTTACAAGATAGCTTTCCATGGGCCCAGTGTTGGGCATAATCTTATCATCGAATACGATTGTAAGCGCAATAATTATTCGTTGATTCTGAGTCAACTGCGATTATATTCGTTTCCAAACGTATTGTGTTAACTACTGCGAAGTGCGTGGCCAACAAGCTGAGTTATGAGCATGGTTATTTGAATAATTGTGTACACTCAGGTGATCATTCTCAATAATTGATGTTGTGAACATGATTGCAACCGCTTGTTAATTTCTGATGATTTCATTGAGCTGGTGTTTTGATGATTTGATTCATAGCAGGTGATCCGAATATTGCGAGAACGGTTTGATTTGTGAAGCGGTGGTTAAATAAGCTAAGGATCGTGTAACCTGGTGTAACCTATGTAACCGAAGCTGAAATTTGGGAGGGAGGCTCAAGGGAGAATGCTGAAGACGCCTGGGTGATCACTGATCAGCTGAGTGAGCTCCTAAGCTATTTTCTTTCCTATTCAACGCAGGAAGCTGAAATTTGAGAGGGATGGTCAAGGGAGAATGCTGAAAACGCCTGGGTGATTACTGATCAGCTGACTGAGCTCCAAAGGCATTTTCTTTCATATTCAACGCAGGAACCTGAAATTTGGGAGGAAGGCTCAAGGGAGAATGCTGAAGACGCCTGGGAGATCACTGATCAGATGAGTGAATTCCAAAGCCATGGAATGTGTTTTAGCCATGGACTAACTAGCCAAAAAAGCTAACGAAATCTGGGACGACAACATGGATACCGATGATACGCAACTAAGGATCGTGTAACCTGGTGTAACCTATGTAACCGAAGCTGAAATTTGGGAGGGAGGCTCAAGGGAGAATGCTGAAGACGCCTGGGAGATCACTGATCAGATGAGTGAATTCCAAAGCCATGGAATGTGTTTTAGCCATGGACTAACTAGCCAAAAAAGCTAACGAAATCTGGGACGACAACATGGATACCGATGATACGCAACTAAGGATCGTGTAACCTGGTGTAACCTATGTAACCGAAGCTGAAATTTGGGAGGGAGGCTCAAGGGAGAATGCTGAAGACGCCTGGGTGATCACTGATCAGCTGACTGAGCTCCAAAGGCATTTTCTTTCCTATTCAACGCAGGAAGCTGAAATTTGGGAGGGAGGCTCAAGGGATAATGCTGAAGACGCCTGGGAGATCACTGATCAGCTGAGTGAATTCCTAAGCCATGGAATGTGTTTTAGCCATGGACTAACTAGCCAAAAAAGCTAACGAAATTTCGTAACAAAATCTGGGACGACAACATGGATACCGATGATACGGAACTAAGGATCGTGTAACCTGGTGTAACCTATGCGATATTTTGTTATGACGCGGTTTATGAGTTATAAACAACAACAGGGTTTGCCTGGTCAGCAAATGCCACCTCAACAGCAAGGTATCCCCCTCAGCCAGGTTATATGAACCAGCAGGGGCAGTTTCCTGCTGCTCAGCCTAGCTATCCTTCTGGCCAGCATCAACCCAGAAAGCTTGACCCTGACCTCATGCCCAGTCCAATTGACGTTATCATTGAAGACCAACGTTCAAAATCGGGGATATTTTACACCAACCAAAAAGGTCAACTTCCTCCCTTGGTGACTACAGATTTTATTGCTGTTGACCAAGGCAACTCCAGTCCTAGATTTATGAGGTCCACTATGTACAACGTGCCTATAAACGCTGATATGATGAAACGGGTGGCTGCACCATTTGCATTAGTCATTAGCTCGATGGCAGAACTTTTAGAAGAGGAGCAACCACCTCCATTGGTTGATTTTGGAGAAATGGGCCCAATCCGATGCATCAGATGTAAAGCTTACATGTGCCCTAACATGCAGTTGTTCGATGGTGGCAGGAGGTTTTCGTGTCTTCTTTGTAAAGCCACTACTGAAGTTCCACCTGAGTACTTCCAACATTTGGACCACACTGGCTTGAGAGTGGATAGATATGAGCGTGCAGAACTGATGTTAGGCACCTATGATATTGTAGCTACTAAAGAGTACTGCCGAGACAACAGTCGGCCTAAACCACCAGCGTTAATATTTCTTATTGACGTGTCTTACAATAACATAAAATCGGGCCTGGTTTCACTTCTATGCGCTCAAATGAAGAGCTTTTTGTATAATCTCCCCAAAGAGAGGGGACAGGAGAAATCTTCACTGAAAGTCGGCTTCATCACATACAACAGCTCAGTACATTTCTACAATATGAACCCTAATCTGGGACAACCTCAAATGTTGGTCGTGGGAGACGTCCAGGAGATGTTCATGCCTCTTCTAGACGGATTTCTTGTTGATGTGGAGCAATCCGAAAGTCTTGTTGATATGCTGATGCAGCAGATCCCCACCATGTTTGCAGATACTAAAGAAACTGAGACTATCCTTGCTCCTGCGATTCAAGCTGGCCTTGAAGCTCTCAAAGCTGCTGGTTGCGCTGGTAAATTACTGGTCTTCCATTCTTCACTTCCCGTTTTTGAAGCTCCAGGAAAACTGAAAAACAGAGATGATCGTAAATTACTGGGAACCGATAAAGAGAAAACAGTCCTCACTCCACAGAATAAAATTTACAACGACCTTGGTCAAGATTGTGTCCAGGCGGGTTGCAGTGTTGATTTGTACATTTTCAACAACTCATACATCGATCTGGCTACTATTGGACAAGTTTCTAGGCTCACGGGTGGTGAAGAGTACAAATACACCTATTTCCAGGCTGATTTGGACGGTGAAAGGGTAGTAGCAGATGTTTGAGCCAATGTAAGACGCTTGTGCGCTTTTGACACCATCATGCGAGTGAGAACATCAGCTGGTGTCAGGCCAACTGACTTCTTAATATTTTAAGTTATTATCTCACTATTGGAAGTTAACCAATCTTCAACCTTATATTGAAGACGGGTTTATGTGAAACGAGTGAGCTAAAACACATTCTGTGTTTCAATAATTTCGTCCGAAGTATGTAAATAGAGGTAACCGGGGGTCCAGGGGGCTTGGCCACTGGCGAGACGCGGAGCGCCGAGTTTTAAATGTATAAATTATGTTACTAATATTTACAACCATTTGACACTGTATTATCCCACAAGGATGTCATTCAATAAAATCTATCTATCTATCTATCTAAAGAGAGCAGCAGAGAGCAGTAGAGGCTCCCCTTCGGATCTTCTTCCTGTTTGACTCTGATCTTCCCACGGTGTCGAGTTACCCTCGCGATCACGTTGGACGGCGGCCGTGTTAAGTGTGGGAAGAGGGGAGGGGGGGGGGGGGGGGTCGCATCGCACAATAAGCGCCTTAATAGGACGCATCAGCTGCTCCGGGCGCGGGCCCGCCTTCTCTCTCCTTCTCTCGTTAACAACGAAATCTGTCCCCCCATATTGTTTCTGACATCCGAAGTAGTTTTATAGGCCTGGAAAAAAACCAGTCGTGAGGACCTTTAGCAAGAAATATAGCATTTCCCGATCAAAATAAACACTTTCCCGACCAAAACAAACATTTTCCCAACCAAAATGAACAATACAACATTCATACGAAAAGTAACTAAGTAGAAAGAAAAGTACTTTGAAGCACTCTAAGTGAACAGGGAAACCATATGAATGACGCATGGGAATAACGACCTCAGTCCACTCTAGGCGATTTTGAGAAAAATCAAATTCAAAGTTTCCCTACTCATAACATGGTTCAGGTACTTGGGGAAAAAAAAAAAAAAAAAACACAAAACACAAAAATCATTACTATAATCATAAACATGTTTATTAACAGACTGTAAGGTTGAAATTACTTTTTCAATACAAATTACACTAAATTTTAACATTTTGCGCAAAACATCAAGAACTCATGCCATTTTTCCCTTGAATCAGCCATTCATTAGTGGATCGTCTATGTAATCATCGTCACTTTCTTCCGGTTGGTTGATGTAGGTCAATTTTTGGTAGAAATCTTTGGACTCAGATCTTTCAAGGAATGTTTTCAGGTCAAACGTCCCATTTGGCCTTCTTGATGGGTAGTTGTGAGGGGTATAATTTTGTCAATGTCACCGCACCCCTCTGATTCTGTCGATTTATTTTTTTCTTCACTATTGGAGATTGTTGGTACATGCCCGAAAATGTTGCCTTGTGGAAAATCCTATTAGGGTGTTCATTTTCAAATTTCAGCATCCTTATAGGCAGGGTAGGGAAGGGACATTTTGCCGCGTACACCGAAGAAAGAAAGGCGTTCCAGTTCTTAAAATCAAAATCTTGGCCACAGTCGATTACTTGGAACGGACTGGGCTTCACTCGACAGTTTATAAATTCCTCCCTCCAATCATCTCGAGGCTCAGTAAGTCAGTATACGTTGTTTGATTCATCACTTTTATCAGGCTCATATTCCGATCGCACTCTGATATAGACGGACACTGAAGCTGGGTCTGAAGCCGTTCTTCCCAAGGCGCGCTCGGACTCATGTAGTTTTTTCTCCAGTACGGTGAATCCTTTTAGTGTATTTTCAAGGACTCAAGTCGTCATTTCCATTTGTTGGTTAGTGTATGTTATAGTACTCTCAATATCCTACTAGATGGCACCACAAGCCCATTTTTAGAAAAAAGTGGACTGAAGTCGTTTTTCCCCAGCATCCTTCATGTGTTAGAGGATGTGATTACCAGAGCAGTATCCGATGTTGGATCCGATATGAAGAGTACAGGGAAAGAACGGGCTCTCATGGTTTTTCCTAGTTTGGAGAAAAACGAATTTGAATTTAAAAAACTCATTTAGGGTGGTGGGACCAGTGTTTAATAAGGATCCAGTGATTGACATCTCACCAAAAAATTTAAGTAATGAGACATAAAAGTGATTTACAGGCTTGATTTTTTTGCATTTTGAGACAAAATTTCTTCTCAGTGAAGTCTAAAGGCAGGAAAGGTTTCAGGCGGGTTTGTGTGAAATCTGGAAAGGTTACAACAGAACCTCGTGTTGCCATTTCTTTGGTGCTGTTTCTTGTGATTTTGTTAAGGAGGTAAGTGTTTTATTTTGCTTCACCATGCCCTCCAAATTTTCAAATCCGATTGTTCCCTTGATTTTTCTCAATCAGGTTTTTGTGTAGATCGCATTTATGCTATCATTTTTTGGAAATAATCAAAGATAACATGTGAAAATGCAAATGTCAATTACTAGTTCCCAAACTGATGCTCCTCTCAGTGATTGACAGAATATGGATCTCTATTTGTTCTTTATTTTTTATATTTATACTAGAGGCCTGTTAGGGCTTGGAAAGCCCTAATCTAGTCCGTATAACAGTAGTACCTAACAGGAACTCAGCACATTATAGTAACGATATAATCGGTCCGCGAAGTTCTTCACAATTTCAAAGATCGTTCAGAAATAACTCTCCTAGATGTTAGTAACTATACTACGTTTCTTACTATACTACGTTCTTAGCAACTGTTTTTACTGCCACAGCCTAATAAACAGAGAGTCTCCCTATCACATTTGTACTTCCTACAGTGAACAGGAAAAATCTTGCTCACTCAGCTGATCAGAAAAGACCCCATCACTTCACTCGTTTCTTAATGTCCTAGAGAGTCTACCTATCGAATTTCAACTTCCTACAGTAAACAGGAAAGAATGCTCCGTAACTATACTACGTTTCTTACTTACCCTGGCAACTGTTGTTACTGCTACAGCCTAATAAACAGAGAGTCTCCCTATCAAATTTCAACTACCTATAGTGAACAGGAAAGAATTTAGCTCACTCAGCTTATCAGAAAAGACCCCATCATTTCACTCGTCTCTTAATGTTGCAGAGAGTCTACCTATCAAATTTCAACTTCCTACAGTGAACAGGATGGATTTAGCACACTCTGCTGATCAGAAAAGACCCCATCACTACGTTTCTTACTTACGGACACTTTTGCAACAAACTTGGGGCCATGCTGATTCGGAATTATATATAAAGACAGTTCGGAATCGTATATAAAGTCCGCTAAGTTCTTCACTTTCACTTTCTTAGTTTAGAAATAACTCTCCTAGATGTTAGTAACTACACTGCGTTTCTTGCTTATCGTGAATTGATGGCAACTGTTGTTACCGCCACAGCCTAATAAACAACTCTCGTTGATAAGGACCGCCTACAACACGATCAAGGCGGGTATAGAGACGAACGGCGACACTTTTGCAACAAATTTGGGGCCGTGCTGATTCGAATGAGCAGTCTAACACTAAAGAGAAGCTCTTCACAGACCGCCAAGTTCTTCACAATTTGAAAGACCGTTCGGAATTATATATAAAGAAAAGATTAATAAAACTAAGTTTAAATGCTCAATTGATTTATAAAATGTTGAAATAAATGGTTAGTTGATACAAGGAATAATTTATTGCAGAAAAACTGCAGTGTCAATCGTTGGGTGAAACAGTGAAAAACAGTGGAAGAACGAGATAACGCCCTTGACAGCGATTGATTTCCTCACTTGTGGGGACATCCAAGCTTTTTCTGTACAGAATCTTTTTAAACGAATCAAATCCCTGAATTTTAGCGAATATTCGTAGAAAATGAAGCTATTGCATATATATGTCGTTCCAGATGATAACTCTCATTAGGATTGAGATACAAATTCCGTTCTTGCGACAAAAAAATAAAGCTTTCCAAATGAAAGGATGACTTCGTTGGCCACAACTTATTGCGCACATTAAATTGGTCAAATTCCAAAAAACGTGTCGAAAATAGCTGAATTTATATTTTAAGCAAAATATTGCTCAAATAGAGTTTATTAACTAGGTATAAAATATAACATAAAAAATTTATGTACGAAATTATGCTTACGACTTTAATTGGATTTCATTGAAATTGGGGTTTAAAAAAATGTATAAAAACTAAAAGAATATAAAATCCAAAATCTCTTCTTGATTCGCAGATTGTCATTTAGAATACATTTTCTGCCATAAAATTTCTTTGCACTCGAAATGATACAATTTCGAAACAATCTAACATTATACAATATGAAATTTACGAAAATTCGCTTATATGATTATGCTGCATGACTGAAACTTTCGGAAGAAACCTAAAAATTTTGTGTAGGTTTTTGATGGGAAATGAAAAAAATTGTGATGTACGAAGTGGGTGCTAAGTCAAATCTGCTGAAATCTGGGCAATCGCTGTAAGTCTTTTCTTCTTTTTAGGCGGATTCCGCGTCACAAACTAGCTAGTAAATTCTTCATTAGAGTTCTCACGATTGTAAACTAGCTGAAGGCAATCAACATGGAATTTCATTTCTCTCAGCCGCCGTGTCTTCATTGGAGCTATAGGACTATACCTATTGTCAAGAAAACCGGCCCTATCAAAATATCTGATTTTGATCAGGCCAAAATATTAATGTAGTAGTAGTAGTAGTAGTAGTAGTAGTAGTAGTAGTAGTAGTAGTAGTAGTAGTAGTAGTAGTAAGTTGTTTATTGTATTAAATCAATGATTATTACAAAGAGTTCAGGTCCACTTACACATTATCATTAGAAAAATATATAATAGCTAAGAAATAAGTCAAATATCTTCTTCCTAATCTAGTTAACAGGGCATTACAGCTTAATGAAGTACATGCAAAATAAACGAGGTCATCGATATGAAATTAGTATAAAGAATAATAATCCGTTGGGAAGTTCCTATACGGATGCGTTAGGGGACTCGATTATTACAGCAACAGATACAAGTGGACTTATCTACCTCAATGATGGATTGCCAACTCTCATTCCCTCATCGGTACAGCAAGTGGTTTCAGCAGTTGATGTAACCTTTTGTTCAGCAAGCTTGGCAAGCAGTCTGTTGTGGGAGCTTCTGGATGACCCTATGGGATCAGATCATTTTCCTGCTCTTATTACGTCGGCTTCACTAGAGTATCAGGCAATCGAGGTTATTAATTCCAGGAAATGGAAAATTGGATTGGCAGATTGGGACAAATATAAATCTCTACTTCAGGAACAAACATTGCCAGAAAATTTGAGCTTAATAACTTATGGGGAATTCGTAAATTGGATAGAACATGCATGTACTCAGTCGATTCCTATTTGTAAGAGTCGTCGTCGGCCGAAGCTCGATAGCCCTTGGTGGAATGACACTTGTGCTAAGGCTGTTGATGATAGGAAAAGAGCGTTCAGAGAATACAAAAATAACCCCAATCTTTCAAATTTTCTGGAAGCTAAGCGATTGGCCTCTGTAGCAAAACGAATAATCAAGAGGACAAAACGTGAATCATGGAAAAAATTTTGTGATTCCTTAACCAAGTCAACGCCAATAAGAGAGGTTTGGAATAAAATCCGAAAGTTGAAGAACTCTAAATCGAATGTTGGAGGTGTTTTACCTGAAGGTGAATGGATTGAACATTTTTTATTGTCCCTAACTCCGGATTACGTTTCCGAAATTCCAGTGCAGCAAATAAATCCGAGGTCAACATCACATTTCTTGGATCAGCCTTTTACTATGGTGGAGTTGAATAATGCAATCGGGGGTAAATCGGATACAGCTCCTGGAATGGACCAAATCCACTATAGTTTCCTAAAATATTTGCCTTATTCCATGAAGAAGGTTTTACTGCAGCTCTACAATACATTTTGGGAGAATGGTGAGTTTCCTGTAGAATGGAAAACTGTACTGGTAGTTCCCATTAGAAAGCCAGGAAAACCACCAAAGGAGTATACCTCATATCGTCCAATTTCTCTGACTTCTTGTCTACTCAAAACTCTCGAAAGAATGGTCAAGGCAAGACTACAATGGTGGGTTGAGCATGAAAACCTTATTCCACAGAGCCAGTTTGGATTCAGGGCGGGTCGATCTACGATGGATGCAGTTACGAAGTTAGTAAGCGATGTACAAATTAATTTATCAATGAACAAAACCACTTTGGGTATGTTTTTGGACGTATCCAATGCATATGACAATGTGAACATGAGTAAGTTGGCCAGGACTCTCCGGGAGTTAGCACTACCTGATCACTTTGTGAGAAATATATTTACGTTACTGAATGAAAGACAAGTGTATGTCAGAGTAAATGGTCGACTCTACGGTCCTAGAACAGCTCATAGAGGACTTTCTCAAGGAGGAATACTATCACCATTGCTATATTGTCTCTATGTGGCAAAGTTAGAATTAATATTGCCTAATGATGTTACCATATTGCAATACGCAGATGATATATGCATATACTGTTCACACCAGGAACCTGTAGAGTGTGAGGCAATTTTGTTCGAAGCCATGGAGGTAGTAATTAAGTTTTTTGAGGCTATGGGACTTGGCTTATCAAGTGCCAAGTCGAGAGTAACTGTATTTTCTAGAAAGCGTAGACTCCCATTTGGAGAAATGATGAACCTTGGAGGATTTCAAGTTCCTGTTAGAAATAGTGCTAAGTTCCTTGGAATTATCCTCACTAAAAATATGAATTGGAATATGCATATTAATCACGTATGTCAAAAGGTGGAACCATACATAAACATTCTGAGGGCAGTTACTCGAGTTCGATGGGGTGCGGACCCAGAGGTTGCTATCATGTTATACAGAGCCACAGTGCGTAGCATCATAGACTATGGCTCTCATTTGTACGGTGGCGCATATCCTACTTCCTTAAGCAAGCTGGACAAGATTCAGAATCGATGCCTTCGTTTAGTAATGGGCTTATTACCGTCTACTCCATTAAATGCTCTTTATGCGGAAAGTGGAGAACCACCATTGAGCGCAAGACGTAAGATGTTGGCCAGTAGATATCTCGCACGAATATATTCAAGGCAGGGCAGCATATATAGTGGGGTGGTAAGCTTATCAGTAGACGTCTTAACTCAACCCTATTGGCAAAATAAAGTGGCTCCTTGTTTGACTGACGCATTCCTGGAAATGGAAACATTGATGTCCAGTATATCTCAAGAGATCAAGCCTCCTATGTACGAAATAGGTTACGATGTACTAATAAAACCACCAATAGTGATCATCCCTAATTTCAACAGCACAACTACCTATAGAGAAGCTGAACACGCATTGATGGAGATATACCATCGCCAAGGACCATACTGTAGAATGATATTCACCGATGGCTCAAGAACAGGAAGCGGCGCAGGATGCGCAATGTTTGATTGGAATACTGGCCTTGCAAAACCATTCAAAGTCAACAACAATGCTTCAGTTTATTCAACAGAGCTCATTGCGGTGGTCAAAGCACTCGAGTACGTCGAGCAGTTGGTCGTTCCACCGAAAACTGTGCTGATTGTGTCAGACTCGAAGAGCGTTATGCAGGCCTTACAAAGCGGCAACATAAAAGCGACGACTTCCTATTTAATTTGTCAGCTAAAGCAACATATTTTCACTCTATCCCATTCCGAAGTCGTAGTAAAATTTGTGTGGGTTAAAGCGCATATTGGAGTGCGGGGAAATGAGGAGGCCGATAGAGCAGCGAAGCGAGGTTGCCATTTTGGTGAGGAGTGTGATTACTTGCTGCCATACACCGACTTGTTCGGATTACTACGAGCATCCCTCGAGAGAAACTGGCAGGGATTTCATGATGGACATCCAGCAGGAAGTGGATATCATAGCATGTTCCCGGAAATTAGAAGAAAACCATGGCATGCCCAAGCAGCTGGACAGGATAAAAGGTTTTACAGTAATATATCCCGATTACGCACTGAGCATGGAATATGTAATGAATATTTACATAGGCTACATCTGCAGACCTCGGAAAATTGTGTCTTGTGTGGAGAGAAGGACGACCTCAAACACGTGATATTAAATTGTAGAAAATTTGACAGGCAGAGGATTGTTTTGTTTGATGAAATTGTTAAACTTATACCATCTCCATTTGACTATGGTACTATCATTGTTAGTGAAAACATGGAAGTATATAAAGTGTTGAACAATTACCTGAACGATATAGAACATAAAATTTGATGTATATGCATGCATAAGTAAATTTATTGTATAAATTGTCATGGCTGTATGGAGAAATCCAATGCCAAATTAAAAAAAATAAAAAAATAAAAAAATAAAAAAAATAATCCGTTATGAATCCATAACATAAACGCTATACCTATGGTACTTGTACAATATCCACAACAAGCCTATCCTGTTGTACACTATACAATGCTAATGCTGTACATATCAAACACCTATTCGGTGAGCGCAATTGATCGAAGTGCTAGTGCACTAGTAACAAAATGAAATAAATTTAACATTTTCTCCCTATCATCACCAAAATCCAGCAAATTAGCCAGACGATCCTCATCCTCAACCACTGTGAGCCCACAGATGTATTTCGCAATGAATTGCCTTCGGTACGGTTCTAAGATCGGGCAACGTAGACAAAAATGGCAGAGGGTGTCAGCTTCTTTCATATTGCATATATTGCATATGCTCTCGCTTCTAAACTTATGAGAAGTACCTCTATAATAAACAGTTACGAAAAACTTTGAAGACAGACGCAACTGGCACAACACCCTCTCAAACTGGACACTTTGAATGAGTCCCAAGTATTTCTGCCTACTTGAATAGTCCGCTATCCTTCTATAGAACATATTAAATCTGGCACTGTAAACCAGATTGATGTCCTGGCACCAGAAATGGTTGTAGAGTTTTTCGATTAGTGACGGTAGGATCGGTTTCAAATTTTAAGGGTCCTCAGCTGTTAGGATATCGTGGGAGCCAAGGACAGCAAGCATGTCAAAAATGCAGGTATACCAGTTGTTATGATCAGTTGAACTGGTTGAAGAATTATGCATGTTCTCCAATACCAAAAAATTAATGTATAACATAACATAGAACCAAACGATGAATATTGAATAGAGACATCAACAGGTCGTAAAAGTGGTAGAAAGTGACATGTGAAACACAGCTAACTTCTGTCATTCACAGGCTAGATAATGAACAAACAATGTTGGGGGAAGCGGCAGCTCTATGTTAGCCCGTTCTTTCTCTGTATACGAAATACTCACCCGCTGTTTTTGAAGGTATCAGTACTGCTTGGGAAATACTAACCACAGTATAAGAAATACTATCTACCACACTCATGGCCAAATTTTATTAATAAGAGTTTTTTTTGCCATAAAATTGTTTTTTTTTTCCAACAATTTCTTTGTATACATATTACTCAAATTTCAATTACGATTTGACATATTATAATATGATAGGTAGTTTGAAAAAATTCGCTCATACGATCATGCTGCATGACTGGAACATGTTTCATATAGACCTCAATAAATATCGGAATCACGAAGAAACACTATATTTATCAATATAATTTGACGGGGAGGACTCCGAAATTCAGTTTGGTCTCCATCCTCGTTGCGTCCCCAATATGCTGGCAGCTCTGCAAGCACCTGCTTCACATCTGTGCTGTCCAGGAACCAACTGTAAGGTGCGGATGATCATCGGAGAAGGAAGTCAACATGTGTCTCACGAGGCCGTGTAACCGTTTTTTTCTTCTTGAAACGAACGAAATGAAAAACAGCCTTGTTGAAAACTAGGAGTGGGAAAATGGAGTATTAATTTGTAGACCAGCGGGCCCCCAGAAGGCGGACCTGACACACCAATTCGAATTCGGGACCCGACGCCAGTGTTGGGCATAATCTTATAGTCGAATACGAACACGATTGTAATGGCAATAATTATTCATTGATTCTGAGTCAACCGCGATTTTATTCGTATTCGTGTAATCGTATTTGTCTGTCGGCAATTACACGAATACAACCGATAAAAATGCGTCACGTTCATCAATTTCTATAGGACCTCCCTCCTATAATTATCCTATATATTCGCTTTAAGGACGTCCCTCTGAATCTAGGTAATATTAGCAAGGCTTCGCATATTATAGGAGGGACGCCCGTAACGCATTTTTATGGGTTGTATTCGTGTAATTGTAGTTGACTCAGAATCAACGAATAATTATCGCGATTACAATCGTATTCGACGATAAGATTATGCCTAACACTGCCCGACGCGCAGTGAAACGGCGGAATATTTTGACAAGGAATCAGCTTTGGAACGGCGCGTACGGGTGTCTGTGTGTGACATTCCGAACAATAGAGAGTTTTGGATTATTATTTTCAATAATGAACCTTTGCAATCGCCCAAGAAAATAAAAATTACAACCCTTCTCAAAATTTGTTGGTTCACGTTTCAAAATGCGTAGAATCCAAAAATCAAATTAAAAAAAAAAAAAAAAGTACGAAAGAAATGCGTGATAAATCGAGAGCTTTCCAACGAATGGAGAACGATTTTCGTCCGGTGAAAACTGAAGAAGTTTCATTTTTCCAGCAACGGCTTGGTGGTACGTGAAAATCAAAAGAATTTATCCGTAAGATAGGTACCTACCTATCCAAAGAAACGCTTGCATAAGAGTCTGCAACACATTGGGACATTTTATGTCTTTAGTTGCAGACTCGTATGCAAGCTCTAAGAGCCACTCAGCTGATCCGGACCCTGGGCATCGTCAAGTAAATGTCCTAAAGAGGCTACATACGAAATTACAGCTTCCAAGAGTGTAAAGCATAGAAATTAGCTTCAAGAGCCACTCATCTGATCTGGACCCTGGGCATCGTCAAGTAAATGTCCTAAAGAGGCTACATACGAAATTACAGCTTTGTAGAGAGTAAAGCATAGAAATTAGCTTTAAGAGCCACTCATCTGATCTGGACCCTGGGCATCGTCAATTAAATGTCCCAAAGAGGCTACATACGAAATTACAGATTCCTAGAATGTAAAGTATAGAAATTACCTATTAAAATGATTTAACCACCTTTAACCACCGCTTCACAAATCAAACCGTTCTCGCAATATTCGGATCACCTGCTACGAATCAAATCATCTGAACACCAGTTCAATGAAATCATCAGAAATTAACAAGCGGTTGCAATCATGTTCACAATATCAATTATTGAAAATGATCACCTGAGTGTACACAATTATTTAAATAACCATGCTCATAACTCAGCTTGTTGGCCACGCAATTCGCAGAGGTTAACATAATATGGTTGGATAAATCGAGAGCTTTCGAACGAATGGTCAACGAATTTTGTGGGATGAAAATCGACGAAGTACCATTTCCCTAGCATCGACTCGGTTGTAAGCGGAAATCATCAGAATATTTTCGTGAGCAATTTCCATGACTTTTTTTAGTTCATGTGCCATAGCAAAGACATAAAATGTCAAAAATTCGTGACACATCCGCGTAACATTTTTCGCTAGTTAGTCCAAGGCTAAAGCATACTCCATGCATCCGTACCGCGTCCGAAGCTTTTCTCAAAAAGTATTGGACCAAACTTAAGAAATTTGGCTTAAATATTGTTCATCGGCCGGGGATGTGCCAGTAACATCGGCATCGCGTTCGATCAACACTAAAGGGTAGAATCTACGGGCTGAAATATTCAAAAATCGAGATCTTCAAATCTTCCTATGGAGTTCCAGTTAGGTAGCCAAGCCGAGCGCACGTGTTTTTTGCGAGCTCCGTATTAAGTACCTATTGATTTAGCAGGGTTGTATTGTGAATTTCTTTACAGTTTCTGTTTTTCTGTGGTTGCTCTTTGATTAATTAATTCAAGCAATAACAATTTTCATAAATTTTTAACCGGTAGATTTCAGAAAAAAGGTCATTTTTGCGAGTTTGGTTAGTGACTTGTTGTTTACCGAAGGGAACGAATTATCCACTCGACCGAATACCGTATTCCTTAGTCAGCAGCACTCGAAGAGCCGACCGGTGTCGCGTCGAATAATTGCAGCTAAGAGAATGTCGAAATCCGAGTTACATCAGGTAGAAATTAAATGCCTTGACGTAATCACAACCAAACTTCAAAAATGCGACTGCATTTTGAAGGAACATACAAATGGTTTGAATACACAGGTGCATGCTCTGTCGCAAAAAATTGCTAAAGGCCAAGAAACTACATCTCGCTCATAAAAAATTAATAAGAGAATCGACAGAATAGAAGAAAATCTAGCATTATCTGAAAAAAATAATACGAAACAGAACCGGCACACGGATAACAGAAACGATCTTATTCTTCATAACGTTCTAGAAGAGAAAGAAAACATGAATATTCTCAAGAGGAAGGTGATGGACATTTTTAGAAAGGAATGAAATTGCGTTCTTGAGAATTAAGAAGTTATAGGTTTAAGACGTTTAGGCACCACCCAACCTTTTAGAAGTAGACCAGTTCACACTCATTTTGCTAATAATTTCTCTGAATCTAAAGTACGCCAGAACATTTATAAGTTCAAGGGATCCCAATTTAATACATCCGAGTTCAACGACAGACAAACACGGGAATTTAGGAAGCATCTCTTGCCCAAGTTGTTTCAAGCAAGAAAAGACGGGAAGCATGCCGTCTTGATAGGAGATGAACTAAATTTTGGCAATGACTCGGTTTTAATAATGAAATTCGAAGTGGAGTGTAGGCATTATTGATTGTATCTATGTTAACTAACTATGCAGTGCTCATTTATTATGCGTAAATTATGTAGACATATATATATATGTGATTATTTGATACATCATACGTAAAAGTCTAACATTGTTTGTTGAGGCAGAAATGAAGGCAAGATATCATGTGCTATTTTTGACATTGAAAATGTCGACGAGTCAACCGGAAATGTTGTTACGGAAATTTTGTTACGCAAAGAAAAAACAACACGCAATCTATAAACGAGTTAGGTGTTGTTATGATAGTGTATATTATCAAGGAAATCAGTCATTTAATTAACGTAATGTAAGTTTATTTATAACACTAAATACAGGTGTAATTATTGAAGAGTCCGTTTCAATTCGACCAGCAGGTTTTCAGCGGACCGCAGGGAGGTCAATATGATGTCAATGGATACTTCACAATACCAGTTATTAAAAAAAGGACTGTGAATTCATATTCGTGGAAGAATTGGGCATCGTCGAGGCTGGCTTACAGCAAATTCAGTAATTGTGTGTCAATATTATGTTTCCTAATTGTTATTTTATTTAAAACAATAAAAAACATTGAAATTACCTAGACATTTTCAATGCTCATGGCTCTTCTCCCATAAGAGAGGAAGTACGAGCGGCCTGTTTCAACATACAAACTTACTTTTCTCCTTTAATTCGCAATGTAAAGTAAAAATTGATTATACCGTTGGAAAGGTGAAATTCGGGCCAAGTTTTTAATAGGTATGTACTTGAAGAACTCCGTGTAATACCTACGGGTTATACAATAAAATTGAACTGAATCGGATTTGTATTTCAATTAACTCTATGTAGTGTCCACCCAATTCGGCAGACTTTTTTTTTTTTTTATATATTTCACCGTTCAGAACTCGTAGATGCCAATGCGAGATCTGTGTGGAGAGAAGGTATGCCTTTCGTGAGCGAGTCGTCGAGAGCGGTGAGTGGAATGAATTTCGGAGGGCTCCAAACTGTGTTTTCAAGTTGCGAAGGGGTGACGTTGTTTAGACGGGGTCCTCGGGTGGCTTCCCTGCGTCCGTTGTTTAGAATCCCCGGGGGTGTCTTCCCTGCGTCCGTGTAACCTAATCGACGACTTGTCGCGTCTCTCTCGCCCAGTAAGTGTTTAGGGAGGTCGCCTTGTATGTATTTCAATTAATTTTCTCTCTGGTGAAATATTTTGTTTCTATCGACGTCTTATATTTGTGTGCCATGCCCACCCAATTCGGCAGAACCGTTCAGAACTTTCGAGCAAATCAAGTTGTGACTAAGTGTAACCTAATCGACGAGGTTATCAAGAATCTCGGACTCGGTCCCAGCGGTTGAACCTCAGTTTGGAATGAACACGGCGGATTCACCTGACGCCTCTTGCCAGCTCTGTGTAGCAAAACTCCGAGCCCAAAGGAACGATGTTGATGACATCTTCAGGAATTGTGCGGGTTAGCTCCTACATGGTACCCTGTAAATTTTATTGCAGATGGATAAACACATTAATATTTGCGCATGCGCAAACGTTATTATCTTATAACGTCAATTTCTTATTATCTGTTGGTCCAATTTTGTTCAGATTTGAGAGGTTCTTGGGTCCAGGCCCTTTGTATTTTATCGCATTTGGTGGAATAATAAGTATACGTGAAACCAATATTGGATAACACTCCGAGAATAATGACTCTATTTCGATTAAATTTGCAATTATTGTGTGAGTTATATCCCTAATTTGCATTCTAACATGTATACACATTTATTAGGTACTGTTATATGATTAGGTATGTTATATATTATTTCGCATTCAATCATTTCGACTCGTATTTCAAATAATTCTATATATTGCCCACCTAATTTGGCAGACATTTTTTTACGCATTTTACCTTTCAGAACATTCGAGCAAATCCAGTTGTGACTGAGTGTAACCTAATCGACGGGGTTATCAAGAATCTCGGACTCGGTCTCAGCGGTTGAACCTCAGTTTGGAATAAACAACGGCGGATTCACCTGACGCCTCTCGCCAGCCCTGCGTAGTTCCTGGCCGAGGCCCACAGCCACCTGAAGTCGCCTCTCCTCGCTTACGTTCTCAAGGGTTTTCCTTCAGACTGCGGGCAGATACGCTCGACGGATTCCCCAGGTGGCGTCACGTTTATTCCCCACCTGTTTCACATCTGCGTCCCGACTTGAAGACTGGAAGTGAAGGTGCAGATGGGTATCTTTCAAAATGAAGGTGGATGGCAAGTGAAGAATAATTTTTAATAAGAAATTAGGTAACCGTCTTTTGGTTGTTAAGGGCCGGTTTCACCAAAGTTTTTAATCAAGGTTTACGCACCAAACCGAAGATCTCAGCTGTTGAACAACGATATCCGAACTAAAATCACTCGCGAAGAAAGTTGTGGAAACCAAAGTTTTTTTAAAATTAGTTTATTTCATAATTTTACAAATTCAAAACGCATAAAAATGAAAAGTAGGTATGCAGTCATTTACAAGATTTAAATATAAAAATAAAAACACTTCTACATGGAAACGAAGAAACATCATGAAATCTCTCGTGGTGGAAGATGAGTTGAACGTTCCTTTCTATTTTCAAAAATTATTTTCGCAATTTTGCCATAATTTGAAGTAAATATTTAATTATTATTCCATTTTTATTCTAAATATTGTAGATATTTATGTCCCTACATTTGTCAAAAAGTAATTTTTTAAATCAAAAAGTAGAGTTCTTGTAAACTTTTCAAACAGAAGGTTCTTTCGTAGACTTAAGGGTAGGTTATTAATAATTTTAATAGTATTATAACGATATGATTTTTGAACATACGCAGTTCGGAATTGAGGATGGCTTAATTAAAAATCATTCTTAAATCTAGTGGAAGCAGTGTATGGGGGAAAGTTGAAGGTTTTGGATTTTTTTTTTTAATCAACGTTTACGCATCAAACCGAAGATCTCAGCTGTTAAACAACGATATCCGGTTTCACCAACTCCGGTTTAGGTAAATCAATGATCAAATGAGCTAAACCAACGATCAAAACTAACCCGACGAATTAGGGTGGTTAGCGTTCAAATCAACGATTTATACTGGGTAGGTAGTTCTTTTCGCCATCTTTGCTTACATGACCGAAATCATTTTTTGCTACGTTTTTCCCATCTAACTTACTACGTTTTCACGTTTATTTCCCCACCTGTTTCACATCTGCGTCCCGACTTTAAGACTGGAAGTGAAGGTACAGATGGGTATCTTTCAAAATGAAGGTGGATGGCAAGTGAAGAATAATTTTTAATAAGAAATTAGGTAACCGTCTTTTGGTTGTTAAGGGCCGGTTTCACCAAACAGTAAGGCACTTGTTGTTCTTGGTCTAGACGAGATAGTGGGAAAATACAACTAGACAGAAATCTGTGTGAAACCCTTCTAAACCAAATTCTTTAAAAAAGATTTTAGAAAATAGACCCTATGAAATTTCATAAACGTAAATAAAATCTTTGAAAATTCTTAGGCATCTACACAAATATTTACCTATTTTTAAAGCAAATTTTCAATATAAAATATGAGGTATTTAGATGGCTTCAAAATTTAAAAAATGGTTGGGAGGGGGGGCTACAAACCATTTCATTGGTAGAGATTGGAAGAACTTACATTTCCCAATCAATTCGTCGTTTGTACGTGGAAAACATCGGGGAATCTTATTGAGAATAGAGGTTGATAAAATAATAAGTGACACAATTTTTGATCTGACGAACTGAACACTTATATTAATATGATATTTGAAGCGAAAGACGGAACAAGGGGACAACTTTTAACGAGTTGACACTTAGATTGACTGACTGTGGCGTCTACGAAAACTGGGGGGGGGGGGGGGGGGGGGGGGCAGAATAACCAGCAAAATCCAACTCTGATGAGATTCGGAATGTTTTGGAAGAATAGGACAAGGAAGAACAAGTAAGGGTGGAAGCTATTGATTCGGAATATCGAGTTCCGAATATATTATGGGAAAAAAGAGGTTGTTTCTGGTTTGTTTATGGGAAAAATAGGTCCAACTCCCCGCTCCAGTTTAAATATATATAATTTGAAATTCTTAATGAAATAGTATTGTGAATACGTGTGACCTATCTTCGGCCTGGTTGACCTAAGCCACTGTAAACATTCAATCGCCGTGTCTCCAAATTCTTAATATTGGCCCCCTACGACAACTAATATCATCTCCCGTCATTTCTATTCAATCTAAGAGTACCTACGCTATTTTGTCATCGGAAAATATTGAGAGTTTTTTCCTGGGATTTATTTTCCAGATTTCTTTTTCGGGAATTTTTTTCGTGAATCGAAGAAAACACGATAAAATTCATGGGTTAAATAACTCAAAGGGTGATAAAATCTCCGATTTCTGAATGAATTTTTCCATTTCACCTTATCGGGTCTTGTAGTATTTGTAGGCACCCGTCCGAACCCTCCTCGAAAGAACTATAAATCTCTCACGTTCAATTTTTCCGTCGCTTGACGCTCACTTTCGAGTGGCCTCCACTTATCGCTCCCATCTGTCCCACTCAAAAACGCCTTTTTTGAGCTTCGAAACCTTTCGGTGTCAGCAAAATCCGTAAATCCCCGGTTGACGACAAACATGTCAGCCCATAAAGGAGCCTCCCATCTCCATTAGGGTTTTTATTTGTTGGTTCTACGAAGAGTGATAATGAAAGAAGCGTAGCCGAAAGCTCTAAAGGGTTAGGCGAGCTAAACAAGTCTAGGGTCACCAGCTTGGAGGAAGCTTGGATAGGTCAAACGTACTCACAATATTATTTTATTAAGACTTTCAAATTATATCAAATTAAGTTATATTTAATTGCAAAGTTCTGTCGCTTTCACTAGAGAATTTTTGGCGACTTCAACTTAACATCACCCGTTACCGTAGTCTTGAGGGAACAAATGAAGATGCTAACCCAAAAGGAACCGGAAGAACGGTTGCCTTAATTTTGATGTCACGTTAACAGTGGTTGGGCAACGCGATATTCTCCCCCCCTCCCCCCCACCTATTTTATTGTCCACCGGATAAGAAGGTCTAGTCATGGAGCATGATCGCGTGAGCGAATTTTCGTAAATTTTTGTATCATAATATATGTTAAGGTAAAATGGGGTAATATTACCACCTTAAGCATATTTGTCTATCACAGCCCGGGTTTGCACTTAGGAGCTTCAGATTTTGAAGCAAATTTTTTAAAAAATCTCCAGTGGTGACGTTTTGGCTGGTTGTGTAGCAACTTTATATTAGTAAACTACAATTTACGAAAACCTTGTAAATAGCGGTAATACCCCAGCTAGCTGGGGAAATACCGCCATGGGGTTAGGGTAACAGTCTCATCAGAACATCCGAATAACGTATTATTGAATTTCAAAAACTCTTCCTGGGTAGCTTCTCACCATATTGGGATCTTAGTTGACAAAAAAAGGACTCACTGAAGGTTGACAAACAATTCCCACATCAGAATAGTACTTAAAATCGGAACAAAATAAATATTGGTAAAATGATGTTGGTTCTTCACAGGAACTGAATTATTGACAACATTCAACGCGGAACTCGTTGAAAAAAGAAATATTATATAGCATTCCATCTTTCCGGCTTTTAAAGTTTTAAATTTGTGCTCTTCTTCAGGTCGCAGCAAAATTCACAAGACTAACGTCCATTGTCAAAATCAAAAAGGGAGCATGAAGAGTGGAATCTTACAACGATTATGTTAATATAGGAAGGAAGTTAGGTAGGTAGGTACTGCACAATTATTCAGTAGATAGGTAGGTAAATATCTGATAAATCACGATTAGGTAAATATAGAGGTGCTTATTGAGATAAGCTATCACAATATAATTCGTCTTTTAAATATTAATTTATATTTCAATTACTCAGAATCAATAGAAATAGGTGATTATTACAACAAAAAACTTTGAAAAAATCCAACAAAAATGAGAAATGGAGCATTGGGGCAATACCGCCATGGCGGAATTAGCCTGTATTTAATGTGGTGATATTGCCCCAGTAAACTTTTCGAGATAAAAAATCATTAATAATCATGAAGTATTGGTGGAAATTAAAACTAAATGATTTTTCTACGTCTTCATGGTCAACAATTTACATAAACGTATGAAAAACTATTACTTACCACGAAAAATAAATATTATATAGCATCCCATCTTTCCGGCTTTTAAAGTTTTAAATTTGTGCTCTTCTTCAGGTCGCAGCAAAATTCACAAGACTAACGTCCATTGTCAAAATCAAAAAGGGAGCATGTAGAGTGGAATCTTACAACGGTTATGTTGATATAGGAAGGAAGTTAGGTAGGAAGGTACTGCACAATTATTCGGTAGATAGGTAGGTAAATATCTGATAAATCACGATTAGGTAAATATACAGGTGCTTAATGAGATAAGCTATCACAATATAATTCGTCTTTTGAATATTAATCTATATTTTAATTACTCAGAATCAATAGAAATAGGTGATTATTACAACAAAAAACTTTGAAAAAATCCAATGCTCCAATGAGGAATGGAGCAATAATTTAATAGCAGCTGAGAATAATTGCCTTGATTTATTTTTCAATAGGTTTTCCATTTTTAAAAACCTTACCATTTCCTATTGTTCTAAATTTCCAACCTAGTAAAAGGTATTATTATTATCTTTTGTGTATTGATTTAATTTTTGTTTCTGACACTTTTAACTCTGTATAAATTTATTTTCATTCGTTGTCTGTATTTTCTAAATATATCTGTATTTTTTATGTATAGTTTCCTCATTGTATATTGGGCTAACTAGCCCGTAAATAAATAAATAATAAAGAAACTGTGGGAAGTACCACGTAAATATGTTTACATCTGATGACGAACTCTGGAACTCCGGTACCCAACAGGTAAAAGTAAGTCCACACCTTCCATATTATTGTGCCCCTTGTTGACTCCCAAAACCATCCGATAGTCTGGATTCATGAATGATTTACCGTGATTTATGGTCGCTTGGGGGAGAACCCGGCTCAGGTGTAAGGGGTCGACTCAAGGTGAGTGGAGACTTCCCTCAAACTCACCTTGAGGTCTGAGTGCTCAGACCTGTGCCGATGCCGTATCAAACGTGATGCACCTGAAGTGAAAACGGATGGTCTCAAGACTACTGGCGCCCGTCTGCGGGTTATATGGCCGCTCGTCTCCTCTCCCTTCGCTCTCAGCCTGAATGTCCGTTTTTAGAGGCGCGACTTGTTTTTCTTCCAGGCTCTCCTGCAGTTTGCAGGTAATAACGGGCGTTTATATCTGGAGTTCTCGCCCGGGAGGTGTGGATTTTAGCGCATCCCAACTTTGCAAATAAACTCGGACTATCCCGATTCCTCGTGCAGTTCTTAGGTCTTGTCCCATTTAGGAATGACTGATTCATCGCCAGCCAGACTCTAAAACTGCTTCATAATACGGAGTAGACAGTGAGGTGCAAATAGAATCAGGACATCTGGTTGTACCACAAATATAACAAAAAATCATATGCACTATATTTCCTTCAAAAAACTCAGTAGGTAGATATGCAATATGAAGAGTATAGGGGAAAAATGGGCTATCGTGGTTTTTTCCTAGTCTGGATAAACACGAATTTGAATGAAAAAAAAACGGACTTTAGACCTACGGTTCTACAGTCAGATCATTTAATAATGATTAATTTTACACATTATTAGTTCATTATGGTTACTTAGCAATATTAGTTTATAACTGAGCCGTGACGTGTGACAGAGTTCCCGTCAGAATCCCAGAGAAAACAACACACGCCTCTTCTCGTGTTCTTGAGAGGCTGAGTTTGGCGTTGGATGGGTGATCCAGGTCCTGGAAATCCAATCTACTCCGAATATGGCTCATTAATGCTATTAGTAGGAGTGGTATCTCTCTGACGGGATACTGTCATCCTCCTCTACCTCTTTTTCGAGGATTTAGGACCCCATTGCACCTCTGGGGGGCTACCTAGATCCTTGATATGGTAGCACAGCGTGGTTAGGATTATGGACGGCTAACGCCTAGTAATCCAATCCACTATTTTTGGGGCCTTAATGTTTCAGAAGAAACACGGCCCGGGGTTCCAGAAGGAATTCCCATTATCACCCTTTGGTATATAAATAATTTCATTGGTCTTTGACTTATAATTTCTCTTTTATTCCCCTTTCAATATTTTCAATTTCATACCTATGGTCTACCTGGCCTTTGCCATTTTTATTATTCTTCATACCCGGGCATGGTTCCCAATTACTCAAGGGCATTGTTCCCAATTTCCAGGACTTAGTTCCCAATTTAAGTCCCAAATGGGGGCATATTAATTTATATCTATTTTATTTTCCTTAAAGTATAAGTCTCCATAGTTGAGCCACCGTTTATTCCCGATTGTTCCAATCTTTGATTGGGGGTTAATTACCTAATGAATACTTCATATGAAGATTCATTGACAAACCATCCTGTTTTAATTTCTCTTTTCCCATCCTCAATCGCCAATGCAGCTATTTATTAATGAGCATTAGTTCTCAGCCAGTAAACTATTCCACCTGGTTTACATACTTGCTCTCCAATCAAGCATGTCTTTAAGTGGGGGAGTGTGACAGAGTTCCCGTCAGAGTCCCAGAGAAAGCGCTGCCGTCGCTCTGTTGGAAAACAACATCCTATAATATGCGAAGCCTTGCTAATATTTCCTACCTTCAGAGGGACGTCCTTAAACCGAATTCAAGATTGGAGCACAGCCTATTTGTCTCAAATCTATTTCAATAGGACGTCCCTCTGAAGCTAGGAAATATTAACAAGGCTTCCCATATTATAGGAGGGACGCCCTATTGAAATTGATGACTGTGTAGCATTTTTATGGGTTGTATTCGTGTAATCGCCGGCAGACGAATACGATTACACGAATACGAATATAATCGCAGTTGACTCAGAATCAACGAATAATTATCGCGCGATTACAATCGTATTCGTATTCGACGATATTATGGCCATCACTGCCTACTAGTTATTGTATCTGCACTTCTGATTACAATTTGCCCCATACTGATTGAAAGCTTGGAAATGCGATATTAGTGTCACGCTGGATCTACTACGGAAATGATAAACCTCAGTGTAATCCTTTGCGGCGTGAAATAGAATAGAATAGAATATCAATTTATTAACAGAAAGAAAAACAAATCACAGTAATGACAATAGTTTCATAAGAATTCTTTCTTCTGTCCACCATCCTACTAAGTTCTTACGACTTTGTGGTGGCTGGTGGAGCTAATCTCAGAGAAAAAACAAAACAACTAAATATCATCAAACACTTAGAGAACAACGCTCAAATAAACAAATGTTAAAATATTTAAATAAATGTATTCCATAAATTCTTTAATTTTAATCAAAATCTCCTTCTTAAAGCTCCCTAAATCACCAAAATCGACCGGGTTAATTTTACAGGCATAGAGGAAGCGCAATACCTTATGATAAGCATTATTCTTTGCACGCTCAGTATTAAGTTTTGGAAGCTAAAAATTCGAAGGCATTGCAGTACGTGAGTTAGAGATACGGCTTCTATGATCAGGATGGATACCCATCTTTAGACGAATAGACAAGATTGTAGCAAAAATACTTGCCTAACATTCAGCACCTCAAATTCATCGTGGAGCAGAACAGTTGAATTAAATGAATCGTATTCAGCCGTGAGTGCGATCAGATTCTCAATCCCGCCTCAGCGTTATAAATATGTTTTTCGAGAAAGAGTGAGTACGTGGTGGCAAGAGGCGAGGTTTGTGTACCGGTCTCATGGGTGGAGACACACGTGGTGGTCACACGTGTACATTCCATCGCGGCGGCCACTACCTGGAGCTCTAAGCCTCCCAGGTAACTCCGCTTCTCCCAGCGCATTTATGGGACCCCAACGCATTAACCCCGCCCCCCTTTCAAACCTCCTATCTCTCTCTACCTTTTGAAAAAAAAGGTAAAAAGATAAAGAAAAAAAAAATCGAAAGCCTTTTTCTTTCTCTCTTTCTCTGTAAGTTGGTGCGTAGGTGCAGGTTGTTTAGGTTTTCCAGGGGTTAAATGAGGCAGGTACAATACGGTTCCTATTAGTAACGACCCGAATGCACTTGACCGCTCAGGTTCCCTGACGCACCTGTGTGGGAGGCAGGATGTTCCTGGAACGCCCTTTGGAACACCCTGGACCTCCCTCTGGGACATTTCCACCTGTTGAGTCACCGTGTTGACTGAATGTTGACATCTGCTTGTTAACACTAATTAATTTATCTGTAGAACCTTCCCAAAGGGAAACACGATTGGGTACGAAAGGCGGAAAAGACACGATTGGGTAGACACAAAGTATGTACATATTGGTTATTTGAAAAAGAATTAATAATATGTAGTACCTATATGTAAATTATAAAACAAAAGTACTCAATCATGCAGCATGACTGGTAGAGCGGCATTTTAAAGAAACGTTGTGGATAACATCAAATTAGGCACTTGAGTTCTGATCATTGTGGCCCACCACCATACAGCCGTGTGACGAGATCGCAAAGACAATATTTTAGAACATGCATCCGAACTCGAAAGTTTGGTCAATTATGGACATTTTTCATCTAAAAATAGATTTGTCTCACTTATATAATGAATCTTAGAGATCTGGGAGTGGTCGCAATCAACTAAGCACTGAAAAATACTTCGACTGTGACACCACATGCCCTTTTGTCAAAAAACCGATTTTAGGTGTAGGTTGTTTAGATTTTCCAGGTTTAAACGAAGCTGTACCATACGGTTTCTATTAGTAACGACCCAAATGCACTTGACTGTTCAGGTTCAGATGGGAGGCAGGATGTTCCTGGAAAGCTCTACGTTCCATTGAAACTCCCTGCTATCCTCTGGACCTATCTTTAAGTCCCATTTCCAACTGTTGAGTCACCATGTTGACTGAATGTTGACATCTGCTTGTTAACACTAATTAATTCATCTGAAGAACCTTCCAAAGGGGAAACACGATTGGGTACGAAAGGTGGAAAAGACAAGACCTGATTTCTGGTCCCCGTCCGTTTCTAAAACATATTATGGAGTTTTCGCAACGCTGAGTTGTAGTCGAGTGGGAGGAACTACAAATAGAAATGGAGCATTGCGCATGCTCGCAAAATTTTAACGGTCAGCGGAATATTCGTTGTACGAATAGAAAAATTCTATTCGGAGCTCAAGGGAAGACGAATAAAGCTCCGAATACGCATGTAACCTTCCATGACGATAACCTATAATGCTATGATCAATTTTTTTTTCGTTCCTATTTCTAGGCGGCATGACATGAACATTGTAATATTCGTGATTTTCAAAAAAAGGTGGTTGGTTTGTAGGAATCATCCTCACTTAAATAATGCTGATACCTACCTTATAATGGATTCTAAAGCCTCACGATCTACCATCAGTTCGATTCTGTTCGAGGGTATTTGAATACAAGTCTCGGGTTTGTATAGTACTAATTTTGTTGAAATAGGTAACCATTACACATGTAAAACCTGAAATTGGTAGACGAAGATCTGATACTGATAGAACGATTTTGGTGAAATAGGTAGGGATAAACAAAGACAGAAACTGCTGCCTTCGCCCTTTGTCGCGTATTAGCAGGTATCCACATCTTCAAAAATGGTTCGTTATTTTCAATAATAAAACGTAATTGTTCAAGGGAAGAAAGTGTAAAATATCGTACATATGTAGTTACATATTTATAATATAGGTGAATCTTGATCGTTGATCATAATGAAGTTCCCGAAAGAGATTCTCCTAACCCAAGGCGAATTCATGGAAGCGAAAAATTAAACCACATAGGCCGATAAACTGGTAGATAATTTAATAGGTACCTACTTCTTCCATTATGACAGAAAATGAATACATTACACGTTAGGTAATCTATGACTCGGGCTTAGTTATGAAGATTTGGAGTATCTAGTGTAGTCACGTTAGTGTGACTTTAGAATCGTTTCATTCAATCGTACAACGATTTTCTATTCGTACAGTACGGCTCAGTGGTTAGCTTCAGGTTTGCTTGCGCTAGAGAAACCTCTTTTCGTACAACAACTCGGCTGAACGACTCAGATGGAAAACTCCAAAAACTCCCTATTAATTTACGAGCAATTCCTATCTAGTCAGTCGAGTCCAACTTCCCACCGCGAACGTTTACTCACCCGGTTCCCCCATGTCTGCCTAGTTTGTGGCCGTACATCTGTACATTATTCGAACTAAATAAATAAGGATAAATAGTGGTCACATACGTGTGTGTTTACATCATAATAACATAAACCCAAATCGCCCACTCACATATACGCCCATGTTGTAATGTGTGAGGAAGCTATACTGCCCACCTAACTTGGCAGTATTCCTCTGCTCGAGTCTAATAAAAGGATGATGTACTGTAAATAACACACCGTTGTATTTTACGCTGCGTTCATAAAACTCTTGTTTATCCTCCAGAGCGCACAAAATCATTAGGTGCGACTTTAT